>OW799235.1:107490075-108090075 GCA_941918925.1 Phyto melanocephala | reverse complement strand
ACAATTTGAATGTTATTAACCATTAAAGTTTCAATATTTATGTGTTAATAATGCCACATATTCAATTAATTTCAATTCAATTATAATTGCATTTTTTTTTTTTTTTTGGTTAACAGATATTTAACACAAAATAAATTGTTTATAATGTTGTTAGTTTAATTTCTGCAGAATTTTATTATAATTAAAATACAGTAACAATCAATTAAACTATATACAAAAGTAATGGGGAAAAACAAAATTTGAAAGAAACATCAAACACTTACATCTTATTTTTAATAGAGAATTATAAGTAGAAATTCTAATTAAAAATTAATTTATGTTTTTATTCTTACAAATGCTTGAAACGATTTTTAAATAACTGTAATACAGCTTTCTACTTTTGTCAATTTGAGTAATAGTTAAAGCGGGATTCACAAAGGTTTTTATCCTTAATGAATTATATGTCATTTTGAAAGATTACATATCCGGTTTTTTAAAATCTTATGTGTAAATGTAATAGATACTACAAATACAGTGCTTTTATACGGCAGCGAAGTGTGGGGAACATATCTTAGAACAAAAAACACACGAAACATACTATTGGCTATACAGAGAACATCGGCGCTAAGAGTAGCATCAGCATATTGGACAGTTTCACAGAAAGCCGTTTTTATAATCAGCAATACAATCCCCATAGACCTTTTCATTGGGGAAAGAGTTAAAATATATGCTGAACGAAAGCAGGGAAACGAAGTAGATCAAGAAGAGTTACGAATGGAAACACTAACGAAGTGGCAAGAGGAGTGCAACAGTTCTGCAAATGAAAGATGGACCGCAAAACTAATTCCAATGATTAATGAATGGTTCAGTAGAAAGGAGGGAGAGGTAAATTACTACTTAACCCAAATGCTTTCGGGACACGCCTATTACCCAAAAATACATTTTTAAAATGAGAAAAGCTGAGGATCCAAGCTGTATATATGGCGACGGAGGTATTGACGATGCGGAACATACTTTCTTTAATTGCGAAAGATGGAAAAATGAGAGAAAGAAATTGGAGGAGGAGATTGGTCCCGTAACTGTAGGGAGTATTGTCAACCAAATGTTACGCGGAAATGGAAATTGGCAAAAGGTTGCGAAATACGCGGAAAACGTACTTAAAACGAAGAAGATTGATCTGGATCAATTACCCGCCTGGACGCAGGCAATAGAGTAACGTAGCTGAACCACTCTGATTCTCTATCCGAAGGAATGCGAACGCGGTTCCGGATAGAGAAATTTTCAGAAGAAGGTAGGTTTTTAGTGGTAACACCACATACCGGATGTGACGACATCTGATGAGCCGAAGGGATTTTCCTACCTCACCACAAAAAAAAAATGTGTAAACAACAAATTTTATGCCAACAAACGTCATATACGGCAAGTTTTGTTAACTGAATTTAAAAAAAAAAAGTAAATAAAAAATCAGCTGAAGCACGTCGATTGCTCAACGAAACTTATGGTGAATGTTGCTGCATTGGTTTCAACATGCAAGAGATGGCTTGTGTAGTTCACACGAAGTGATTTTGACTTGTGAGGCCAAGATCGACCAGGTCAGCCACAAAACCAAGAAGAATTTGAGGCATTTTTTCAAGAAGATTGTTCTCAAACAAGAGCCTTAAAAAATTCATTGGATTTATTCATAAGAAATCAATTGTGAAGCCCGACCAAACAGTTGAATCGACGACATGGCCAAATATCCAATTCGTTTAGGTAATGTTGTGTATTTGGTGGGACCGAAAGGGATTTACTTCCTATAAACTGCTTTAATCTAGCCAGACCATTTATTTATTTATTTATTTATTTATTTAATTCAATCAACATAATAATATTTACAGTTGAGCAACACTTTTAATTTAATTACAAAAATAAAGAAAAAATAAAAACAACATTAAACGTATGCATTTGAGTTTAGAAATCTTATCAGCTTTCCACTTGTTACAGCAACATTATCAGAAAAGTCAATGTGAACATAGAACTTATTTACCTCAGCACAAATTCTTCTAATTGGATCAAAGTTAATGTAATTTGATCTATGAAATGGTACATATAACGGTTCATAAAATCTAAGCTGCCTATTAGGAACATTGATGCATATTTTATGTCGAAGATATGTAGAATCAATTTTGCCTTGAATTAGATTTATGACAAATGCAATATTGGAAACCATTCTTCGGCTTTGTAACGTTGGGAGCGCAATGAGTAGTAAACGACTACGGTATGACGGTAAGTTTGTATTAGGATTCCAACGAAGGTTACGAAGGCAGAACAGCAAAAATTGTTTTTGGACTGATTCAAGTTTTTGAATATAAACATCATATTGGGGATCCCAAATTACTGATCCATATTCCAGTAAAGGTCTTACCAATGACGTGAATAAATTTTTTGTTACATAAGGATCATTAAATTCCTTAGCCCAACGCTTTATGAAACTTAATACCCCATAAGCTTTATTTACTGTCATTATTACATGTGAGTTGAAATTAATTTTTACATCAAAGAGAATTCCAAGATCCAAAAACGAGTCAACAACATTTAAATTAGAGCCATTTAGAGAGTAAGCATTCGAAATCGGTGAATATCTGCAGAAAGTCATAGATTTGCATTTTGTTAAATTCAATTCCATAAGATTTACCGTACACCAATTAAAAAAATTATTTAAATCAGCTTGGAGATAAAAACTGTCGTCAACAGTTCTAATCCATGAATAAAGTTTAACATCATCAGCAAACATTAAAATATTGCTGTATTGAATAGCCTTTGGAAGATCATTTATAAGCAATACAAATAAGATGGGGCCAAGGTGACTTCCCTGAGGAACTCCGGCATAGAAAGCTACTAATTTTTTGGAATTACTAGGCGAAAAACTCGAAAATTGTAATGCCTGTTAAGAAATTAAGAAAAAAGTGGTTGAAAAGTTTTGTCTCATTCGTATTATAGTCCAGACTTTGCTATTTCCAACTACTTTTTGTTTTAATTGATGCAGATTGTTCTTTCTGGGATAAGCTGCACTTAAGAACAGGGAATCGGAAATTAGCTTGAGTGGTTTTTGACATCAAAAGTTAAGCAGTTATTTAGGAGCGGAATCTAAATGCTGCCAAAAAGATGAGAAAACGTCATAGCAAACTATGGCCAAAACTTTGAATAAATTTATGAAATCCGGAATCTGAAAACAAAATTCCGCATTTTTATTTTACACCTCCAACAAAAACTAAACAATCGGTTTGTTTGTTGCCGAAGCAGGCCAGTCTTATTACGGCTACATTTTTCCTTTTTCTTAGAGATTTCCGGTTCCCAAATTATATTGACGGAGTCCTAACTTCAGTAAGCGCTAACATCCAAACTTAGTGTTTGCCTGCCTATGGATTTGAATGTAAAGACGGCAAGTGCTGAATCAAGGCGAATTTAAAATCGACTTTTAAGTCGACTGCAATAAATTGAATACGTTTTAACATTTCCACAAAAACTTCATGTTTTCAATGATTTGGTTTCAATAAACAGTGATAATAAAAGGAAAAATTAAATCAGTTTCTCTTTTTTACATAAATTAAAATAACAAACTTTGTGTAATTGTTTTTTATAAGTATTAAACAATTTTTCTTTTCAAAACATTTTCTGAATTTCCGGAAATTTTTTAGCAAGCAAATAAACTAGTCTCTTTCACAAACTATCAATGATCCAAAGATGGAAGAAAGTAAAAAAATTTTGTTAACAAAAAGGGAACTACCACAAATAAACTAATCAAAGTTTTAAAAATAAATAAAACTAAAAGATGTAAAGGAAGAAATATAAATTATTGATAAAAAAATTCGATGAAAGAAAGTCCTTAATTAAAGTAACAAAATTCGGTTAAGAAATAAAAAAATAAAATAAAAGCTATAATACATACATAAAGCAAGAGCCAATCTGTTTTATTTGGTAACTGATGTGAACTAGTTTTGGGTGCTTTTAAAAAAATCTCAATTCATTTTATTGTTGGACAACAAAAAGTTCTACTACAATTTTATTAGTACCAAAATTTTTTTAATCAATTAAAAAAATACAAGCACTATATTCGGATGTACCGAATTTTTGATACCTACCACCAATTTTGTGTACTTTTATAGCACAACATTTATTATTGTGTTCGCTATGGAATAATCTCTCTTTATGCTAAAATATGTTTATCTTTCTGTGTGTAACATCCTTAAATTTAGTCTTACCATGAAACATTAAGAATTTCTATATTAGAAATGATACGACTGACTCATTTTTTTACTATTTGAAGTCCGAAGAGTATAATTTTGTACCCAGAGGTAGTTAAAAAATAATATTAGCTTTTTGTGGGCATGTCACCTCCTACTTTTAAAATTATATAATTAATGTTTGAATTCCACTCAGATAATCCATAACAGACTTCTTTTTTTTTTTTTTTGAAAATGTACGTATAAAAATAATATGAATTTAAGATAAAGCATTATTTGATATTATACTTATAATTAAATTGACCAGAAAGGTATATAAGCGAAATTTCATCAGTTTTTGTCAGTTTTATTACGTTTTTAATTTAAAATATAGCAAAGTTTCTGTGCAGTATACATTTTCGTCCATTTTGATCTATAACTACTTTCGTAATTTATAGATTTGAGCAATTTTTCGGGAAAGGTATACTCAGGAAATATATATTCGAAATTTTAACGTCAATCCATTTTATACGATGTTGGTAGGACATGTTTTTTTACCTCCTCTTGTATTACGAGCTATAACTCTCTTCCTATTACACCGATATAGCCCAATATATGAACACCAAACAAACCTTGCGTATAAAAAATATTGTGGCAAAACTTGATCCCCGGTTCGAACTCTATCGTGCTTCCAACAGACGGACAGACAGATGGACATATCTAGATTGTCCTAAAATGATAATAGAACTCAGAAAATATATACTTTATGGGACCCAAAATTGATATTTTGATGTGTTACAAACGAAATGACAAAATTACTATACCCCCACCATTTTTTTTGGGTGGCGGGTATAATAAGTACTTTTTAGATTATTAATTGATTTATCACAATTAACAGTTTATTTTTTTTATAGAAATTTTATAAAACAAGCTTGAACCAGAATATGAAAAAAATATTAGTTAAAAAAAATTCAATATATAAATAAAAAAAAGTTTATGTCTTCTAGTTTAGGCTTTAGAAACGTTCATATTGCTAGGGGATGGAGCTTTTAGCAAATGCATTAATTTTTACTACATTTTCTGTTTGTAAAAAAGTTTATATAAGTTAGTTGTACGATAGATATAAGTTTATTGGTTTAATTAAAAGATTCCTTAAATTTATTTTTCTAAGTGTAAATTTTAAAAAAAAATATTCAATTTTATTAATATTTAAATATAAATATAAGTTAAAAACATATATAGTTATTTTATAATCTTAAGTATATAAAATTTTTTAAAAGTTAAATAAAAATTTATTAAAGAGCATCTTTCACATAATGGAAAATATAAAAAGTACTTAAAATTAACATTATTTCTACATAAGTTTTAGACATAATTTAATAATTTCTGATATGTAAAACTAATAAATGTAAATATTTCATTAACAAAAATCACACATATATATGTACACTAACGGATTTGAAAAGACATTTTTTTTTAAATAATAAGCAATGAAAAAAAATGCTTAAACAAATTTGTTTAAAAGCTTTTCATAATCAAAACTTTTTTATACAAAGTAGTAAATTATAATAAATAGCACAATCAATTAAAAGAATTTTGCAAACAAATGCAAACGAACTTACCTTCAGGCCATTGCACACAAACTAACGAATTTCAGTGTACAAGTATAACAGTTGTATAAGAGTCGTTTGCAAGAAATTGTATGGTTTGTTGGTTGATTGGTTTTCATCGGATGATGAATAAGATGGTAATAATGATAAAAACATTACGATATAGCAAGTAAAGTAGGCATTGACAGGCATCGTTTCAGGCGCGCAAACATTAAGCACGATAGTTGTAGTGGTAGTGGTAGAGCGATCATAAAAAAATACAAGAATAAATAAATATTTAAAATAAAATATATAATCAAAGTAATTGTTATCAGATAAAAGTATAAATATTAAGGACACATACAATCGTGTGCATAACTAAGACAACTATTACATCACAAGATGAGATTTTGTTATTTTTTTATGAAATCAATTTGGTATTAAGACTACAGGAATATATTATTAAATGACTTATAGTGTTATGTCTTATTGCCGGAGTTTTATATGCATTTACAGTGTTAACTATAAATATATTCAATTTGAAAGTTTCGTTATAAAATACATTTATATGCTTATTAATTTTTTTTAATGGTAACTTCACAATCCTGCTGTAGTTAATATTGTGATATTTCAATATCATGCGATTTTTTTTTTCATTCACATAAATTTATCTGGCTATATATTTTACTATTAACTGGGATAGATCATTTGCGGCCCCTTTCACAGTGTATGATTATTTTTTTATTTACCCAGAACATTACCAAACCGCATTTATTGTTAATAAGAACTTTTTAGCCAACGATTACTGTTTTCACCATCTTTCGGTTACGTAACAAAAACATAATGAAAAAGTATGGTAATACTGTGGTTTTTTGTTCACAAAAAAATCGTGCAATGAGAGATTAGAAATTAAAAGAAAAGTTTGTCAAGAATTTGTAAAAAAATATAAAATTTTTGAAAATAATAATTTATAAGTAAAATAATTGGTGTATTCACAAGAAATCCTAAGTGTGGTATTGTCATAATATAAAAAAGATTTTAAGCTTAATAAATAGTATTATACTGCTTATTGCAAAATTGGAAAACCTTTTTAAGATTCTGAAAACTGATGGCATTATGACAATACGGCACTTAGGTGAACTCACCAAATGTACATATAGTTGCATATTTCATATTTTTAGCACTTCTATTTTAAAATTAAAAGTATTACAAAAGCGTACATGCCAATTTCTTATTTCCACTTTCTGTTTTATTCTCTTCCTACAGTTAAAGACTTAACCGGGATATTTTTATATATTTATTAAACAGCAACGTACAGTAAAATCTCGTGTTTAATTATAATCGTACATTGTGAAAAGGGCCGTTAATATACTAACATTTTGTTAGATACATAACACACATTTTTTAATTGCTATTAAAAATCATTATTATTAATATTTATAAATTGCAAAGAATCTAAAAAATATACTTAAAATGTTAATCCAGGTCATGTGTAAAACCAAAAAAACAAAACCAAAACAGGCAAACATTTAATGCGAGACAATACATGTGTATATATTTATTTGTATTTAGATATTTCTTTATATTCTTTATTGTTATGTGATATTTTGTATTGAGAATTAAAACGAGTTATATCTTGGCATCTCTTTTACCAGCATACAGTTTGTTATTTTTATACCCTTCACCTGTGGTGCACAAGGGTATATATAGCTTTGTCATTCCGTTTGTAATTTCTACAATTTTCATTTCCGACCCCATACAGTATATATTTTCTGAAAGCTTATGAATAGAGGAGTCGATTAAGCCCTGACCGTCTGTCCGTCTGCCCGTGTGTTGGTTGAAATCAACTTTTAGAAGCAACTATATGTTCCTCAGATCTGTACATGGTATCAATCTCTTGGAAATATCCAGGAATGAATCGCTATTGAAATTCAGCACAATCGCCCCATAACTTTCTGAGATATGAGCCAAAAACCACGACCACCTCGTTTTTTTTTCACAATTACAACAACAACATACATACATACATACATACATACATGTAAAAAACATACCAAACAAAAAAAATTACAAAAAAAAAAATATTAAAAATAAGAAAAAAATAATAAAAAAAAACTACAAAAAAAAATTTAAAAAAAATTAAAAAAAAAATTTTAAAAAATTTTTTAAAAATTTTTCTAAAAAAATTTTTTAAAAAAATTAAAAAAAAAATATAAAAAAAATAATAAAATATAAATAATATATTAAATAAAATAAAATAAATTTTTTTTGGCTCAGCTGGGATTCGATGCCACATATATTCTAACCAGTATATACATATGCACGTATTTTATATGGGATGAATGGTGAAACAAACAATTGTTATAGCATGACTACACGTTGTGAAGGGTATATAAGATTCGGCACGGCCGAATATAGCACTGTTACTTGTTTTCTTTCTTTTCTGTCCATAAATGAAAAATTGTCGGTAAAAACAAGAATGAAATATAAATGTTACCAACAAATGAAAAAAGTATTTATAAAACTATTATACATTGTCCGTCGTCGTTTTCACTTGATATAAAAGGAATTTAAAAAAATAAAAAAAAATAAAAATTCTATGATGTGATATAAAATATATGTGCTACCAGTAGCGTTTCATGCACATTCTTTCTTTAATGCAAATTTGCATAAAGCTAAAAAATACAATACTGGCATGACATTTAAAAAAATATTTAGTTTAATTTTTTTTTTAAATGGGGTAATTAATGACATCAACCAATTATGTGTAGCGTTGTCATAAGGTGACTTTACCTTCACGGTAGCTAATACAATTACTACTTTACACATTAAATTGATACTCTTCTTTGCAACTGGACAACTTCACCGAGGTTCGGTGGATATCAATAATCATGCCAGTAACATTACAAAATAGAAAAGTATAGAGTGCTTTCTGAGAGGCATACTACTTCCAAAATGGAAACTGTAAAACTAGCTGTCATGCTAATGAAGTGTGTTAGACTTTTTTCAGTTTATTAAGGCGCGAAACGACTTCCATCAGACCAACGTTTACAAATCGTTTAAATTTATTTCCAAAATTCGCGCTTCGATCGATTCCTAATCACATTTAGTCTTTCATTCAAATCGAACATTTACCGTGCATATAGAGAGAGTCCTTGCCAACGAAGACGCGAGTATGATAGAACACTCGAATTTATCAATCCGAAGCTCGTCTCACCAACTAAGTGTCGAGAAATTTTTTTATGACATTGAAAATCATTTAGTGGAGGAATCTTTCAGACAACATTCGAAACACTGTTGACGAATCAAAACCGGGTATGCTCGAAAAAGTAGTGTAAAATTTAACCGCCAGGCCCAGTCGCGGAGGGCATATGATAAAAATTATTTTTAAAAATAAAATGCGATAAAGCTTATGAGCTACTAAAGCCAACATTTTCCTAATTCCCTCGAATTCGTTGTTTTATTAAAAAAAATTTTATACCTCTATAAAAACACTATATTATATTTCAACTTAATTAGCAAAGAAGAGCAACGAATATTTGAACCGTTGTTTATCTTCCAGCAGCAATCAGCAACCCTGACATTGGCTGGTAAGCACATGACTATTTCGTTTACACGTTTTATTTATCTCACAGAGGTTGTCATGTCCATACAAAACTTATAAATTAAACCAAAGTAGCGCGTTATCAACGCTTTGCAATTGAAAAATTAGAATTAGGAAGCGAAGTTGGCTGCAAAAGAATTGCTATTGTTATTTTCTTACTTTATAATTGTCAAAAAGTAATCACATTTCATGATATAACGTTGATGCTCTAATTTAGGTAATTTCAGCGTAAAACCTAAGCGCTAATTAACGTTACGCTTGAAGCCCTGATTTCAATTTGGTTGTTACTTATACCATACAACTTATTCTTTATAATAGAGTATAAATGGTTCTTTTGTAATTTCTTAGTTATTTTATTTTTATTTTTTCGCACTCAATTAATCATTTGTTTCTTTTTTAATAAAATTATTAAGTAGATTTACAAGATCTGCTATACTGTTGTATTGTTTTATAATCTTAATGTATAAAATCGACCAAAAAATTTTTAATATACAACATAATATCTTAGTCATTTGAAAATGTTAGGTAATTACTAAAATACTTAACTTGTTAACCATTAAATGTAAAAAATTTTCATAATTTTGATAAATAGTGATAAAAGCTATTTTAGAGATAAATTGGTATGGATCATCTGATTGCTTTTTATAAGAAATAATTTCATTGTGTCTTGTGTAAAACTAAACTAAAGTTTCGCTTGTATACGACATACAATACTCACTCAATGAATGTACATTATACGTTAATAAATTCGAAAACAGTGTCTTTATAACGTCAGCATTAATAATTCTTTAATTGTCGGAAAAAAAAACGTAAAATTAAGTTTAACTGTTTATTTATATAATTCAGTTTATAATCGGCAACAATATATTATAGCAGATAAAATCACTGCAATATGAAGTTCAATTTTACTATATACACTCACTTTACCTTAAAAAAAAATCGATTGCTATAACTTGACTTCAAGTACGCATCTAGTAGAATGGATACACTGTGTACACATGTGGTCTTCAAATGCAATAGTTTTCCTAAGACTTGAATTTATTACTTAAATTATTGTTCTTTTATTTGTATGTGTATACTTTTTCACATTTAGCACTAAAACGAAAATAAAGTTGTACTTTTTTAAAGTTCTTAACTTAAGAGTATAACCCAAATAAACTGTCATTTATCTCTAAAATGAAGCTACAAAGTAGAAAATGTAAACTAAACAACAACTGGAGCATTAAATAAAAGAAAAGGTGCGCAAAATGCATTAGACATTAAAAGAAAAACGAGAAAGACAAATGTACTTATAGATTTTATTTTTATTTTGTTGAAACAGTAAAATGCAGTAATAAAAGACAATAAGGGTGGAAAGATATACATTTATATTTTGTCAGTAAAATATTTAAGTTAAAAGTTTCCGAGTCCTGTGTAAAGGGGTTTTACTGTATCTGCTTGCATTTAAATCTAGTTATGTGTTTTAAATTCAACATACGTGTAGGTGTATTAACGAACATAAACAGAGACATGTGTGCACAAGTGCTTTGAAAAGATTTGAGAGGGAATACTTTAAGAGGCTTTTCAGAGCAGCAAACTTAGGTAAATACACATTGTTTACTAGGGGTTATATGTACATACATGTGTGTACTTTACATACAATTGATAAGCTATGGCTAAATATAAATATTTAAAATCTTTTCCAATGGATCAAGGCCATATGAAGTTATAAAGAATTAATTTTAAAATTCGTTTAAAAAAAATAGAAAAGTTTAAATGACATATCCATAAGGTTCATAAAAACAGTCACATATATAAAATGTTTATTTTTAACCCTTTAGGAATGTTAAGGCATTAATATGATGAACTTGGGTTTGTATCCAGCCGCTGCCAAGGACAAGCATACTTCTAGATAATTTTTAGTTTTACTTGTGGATGAGGACTTCAAACACGAATAAGGAAGACGTGAACTTAAAAGAAAATCTGGATCAAGTCTAACCATAATTGGTAAGGCAAAAAAGTCGAATAATTGTTTCGAAAAGCACCGAAGACTTCTATCAGAAAAGCAGCTTGTAATACTAAATAATCTGATTCTTTTGTGGACAAAGCGCTATAGAACTTAGAAGCAAAATAACGAAAAAAAAAATTGATATCAAATTTAATAGAAAAAACACCTGTTGTGTGATGGATGAGGAAACTTATGTACCGGCAGATTTTTCACAACGTCCGTGTCAAGATTTTTATGTGGCTGATGGACGAGGCAATGTTCAAGATCAGTACTGGGCAAAATATAAAACAAAAAATACTTACCCAAAAGTATCACTATGTGGTAAGTTGTAAGTTTGTCGTTGTGGCAAAAAAGCCAACAGTTTGTTACATTAGAAAAGCTAAGCACAGAAATATATATTTTGGATAGTCCACAAAAAAGCCCTTTACCTTTCTTAAAACAGCACGGAGTGCCTTAAGAATTCCATTTCGATTGGCCATCATGCTAGTATGGAAAAAATTTCTTGAGTGGTATTTAAACAATAATGTAAATTTTTTACCATGGGAGGCAGAGTTTTGTCCCACTGCAAGGAATAGGGATCTTGCGAAAAAGAATTAAATAACCCAGGTAAGGGGTTCCAGAAAATGTCAAAATTTAAGCGTAAATGGATTAAATCGCCCAAAAAGATGATCAAGTAATATGCCAATATTTTAATACTTAACGAGCTTATGCAATATTTAAAAAAAAATTTACGTATTTTTAAAAATTTTTCTATTGAGCGGTTTAAGTTTTATTTAACTTAATACAAGTATAAGTTTTTCGTGGCTTACTCCTAAATTTAAAAATCTTTTGGAAAAAGAATACACTGTAGAGATCAACAGCATCTTGCACAAAGGATTACCCTTTTGTAACTAATAACACAAGTTTACAAATTCCGGTCAACTTTTGTAGCTGAACCGATGAAAACAAATCTGAACGATATTTGAGGCGCTGAATTCAAATCCGGTTTTTGTTTTTCCAGATTGGTTCTAGTTTTCGGGTTCTTGCATGTTGACTGCACTGCACTGTAATAACGGCAATCAGCTGTTGCCATCGGTGGAAACGCCATTTGAATTGTAAACTTAAAGTTATTTTTTGTTCCAAAACGTGTGAAAATGGAAAGAAAAAAGTGCAAAGTTGATTCTAAGCGTTCTTGTTATGTTTGCGGATGTTATATTATCGGAAAAAGTGGAAAAAAAATATATCAAAAGCGCTGAGAGATGCATATTCTTATAATTTTGGTTTCTGTGTGGAAAACATTCACAAGCCGTGGGTACCGAAATTATTTTGTAAAGCGTGTAGCACAAAACTGTACAAGTGGTCACTTGGTCAAGAAGTATAGTTTTCATTTTTAATGCCAATGTTATGGAGAGAGCCGAAAAATCATGTAGATGATTGTTATTTTTGCTTGATCTTAATGTAAAAAGACTATCAAAGTATAAATATGCTGACGTGTCATCAGCGGCCAAGCAAGTTCCACGTACAAACAATGACCCTTTGCCAATTTGCCCAGGTGTGAGTGCAAATTTTAAGGAAACTTTCAGTTCGTCACCGACCGAAGATTTTAACATAGAAGAAATACATATAATATCGCAAAGTATGCTGAATGACTTGCTTCGTAATTTGGATTTATCGAAACAAAACGCACAATTGCTCACATCACGGTTGCAGGACACAGCGACGAGCAAGAAGAGCGACTACACCAAGATTTGGCGAAAATAGAAAGACGCTATCAAGGATTTTGGGACGAGGGCATGATGAGCGACTACTGTTGGACTATAATGCGTGAAGCAGATCTCAAACAATACAAACGACTAAGTTCGAAGCCTCTTCATTTCTAAATCATCACTTTTTTTTTAATAAAAAAAATTTTAATCTCTCGATTTGTTATCTTACACGAAATGGTGCGTATCCGCATGCAACAGTTATTTAGACATGGATTCATACGATTCTTTAACGTTAACTGCTTTTTATAACCTTTGTGCAACAAAACAGCTTCCAAGCTTAACCTGCTGCTGTCGATATATAACCGCTAATCATTTGGAATCTAAGTGGGTTAATTCACTAAATCTTCTGTGGCTTTGTCATTTTTGCACCAATCTGCGTCTTGTTCGGCGCAATATGTTCGTATTGAAATAAACTAATGTCCTCTGTAATAAAACATAAAAATTTTTAATTGTTTGGTCTAATAAAAAAATTAGTTGAAAAGAGCAAAATTACAAAATTTCATCAAATTTTTCATGAATTTTGAGATTGTGTCCACTGTAACACCGTCATTTCTTGACTAATCTTCACAAACGACCCATGGTTATTTTAGCAATTTTATTATCTTTCAATAAACAATTACACTGCTCAGCAGCAAAATCCTCCATTAAATAAAACTATGTCGACTATATGGATTTTGATGGGCTGAACTCAAATCCGTTGTCGGTTTTTTCCATCAGATCGGGATTTTTTTTTATGGGCGTGGCAAATTTTTTCCCCTAAATTAGTCAGGTACGGAGACATACGAAAATAGATAGAAGTAAATAGTTGCCATTTATTGTTGTGCACCCACTCTGACATTGTTTGCTGCATTACACATATTTGGTCAATGTTGGGTACCTGCGGTAAATTGATAATAAAAACTAAATTTTTTTAAGCGATTTTTATGGTTTATGGCTTATTTTATTTCTAAGATAAGTAGCTCTCAGAAAAAAGTTTAAAATATTGAATATTTGCTTAACATTTTTTTTAATTTCATTTTTAAATTGAAAAATATTACGAATTTTGCAGGAAAAAATTTTTTTTCTCTATTAATTTTTGAATAATTCCAAAACTATAAGAGATAGAGAAAAATAAATACATTTTTGTTACACATCTTTTGGTGTTTAATTTTTGAAAATCGGATGACTGGTTCTCGAGTTAGGATGAAATATGTCTCCGTACCTGACTAATTTTGGGGGAAAAAATTTGCCACGCCCATAAAAAAAAATCCCTTTCTGATGGAAAAAAACCGACAACGCATTTGAGTTGAGCGCACCAAAATCCATATAGTCCACATAGTTTTAATTAACGGGAAGACAAAAAATGATTTTTTGTAGAGCAGTGTTATTACATAAACCGACGAATATTTTTGAAGACATTTGCATTTAAGTGACATCATCTTTTTAAAAACGCAAATAACGGTAATTATGCAATATCTCGAAAACTAGAAACAATCTGGAAAAACGGAACCTGGATTAGAATTCAGCGCCCCAAATAGCTTAAGAAATAACTTGTAGTTGCTCAGCTCCAAAAACGCGTATACTTGTGTTATCTGACAAATGGCAGTTTATAATTTTTTTAGCCTCAAACAGTCAGTGTTACATAATGCTTTTTTAAAAGTGCATAAAATATTCAACAGAAATATAAAATTGGTTTCGGTAAAATTACTAGAACTGTAGTTTTATTTGCTAATTAAACATTTTTAAAACATGCAAAAAACATGCCTGCATATTGTAACATTTTTAATTTATTTTTAGTAAAATAAACACACACACACACAGAAATAAACTGAATTCAAAAACAACCTTTTTAAAAAATTTCTTTTGTTTAATTTAAGAGCTTTTTCTTTTTCATAGTTTGCAATTGTAATAAACAATATACAATTAATAACGGGAGGGAAGCAACAGAAGAAAATTAAATAAAAAACAAGTAACACAAACGCATACAAACAAGTATGATGTGTGTGTGTTCGTGCAAGTGCGGTGGAAGTATTTAGTAGCAAACAGTAACAGTAATAAATATTAGTAGCATTCAAGGGATATTTAATAATTATTATATGTATGTGTGTGTAACTATAATAGCAAAATGTAAGTAATACAATTTAGTTATGGTTAAAGCAAACACTATTTACTTGGTTTATTTTCTTGGCAAACACTATTAAAACATGCATAGAGTTTTAATGCATTTAATATTAAGATATTGCTTTCATAAAAATGCAATTCTGTTAGTTGATACTTGTATTTTTGTAAACATTTAAGATAAAATAAAAATGTTTTATTTAGTAAGAATACGTAAATAATATTGTTTAGTTTTTAGTAAATATTGTACACAAAATATTGTTTAATTTTTAGTAAAAAATATTGTTTGTGTAAGCTCACCTAGAGCTGGAGCCGGAATGGCACCATCTTTTGTCAGTACAACTAAATCATTTTTTTTTGCATTGAACAACAACAATAAGATTTATTTATTCATGTTCGAACGGGAGGTAGGTGTTTTTCATTGAACGGGATGAAAATAATTGTGTGGAAAATTTGAAAAAAAAAGAAAGAGAATATAATTGAGTTATATTTAAAATCACATTCTTTTACTAAATCTTATCTAAATTTTATATATGTACATTGAACTGAAAACTTTGTTCTTTTAAGTTAAAGGTGTTAGCAAATAATTGTTAGTTTAAACTTAATTGAGGGGAATGTTTTTAAAGGAGCAACATTTTTTTTTGTTTTTAGAAGAGAAAGAAAAAATGTATTAAAAAAATTTTAGTATAGAAGATAAATACTTCAATGTTAAAAGTAAAAAAAAAAAAAAAAATCCGAAATAAGAATTTAATTAAGAAAATTATACTCTATAGATGTTAGTACAAATTAATTTTATTCTTATATTTACATTTTTAAACATTTCTTAAAACCCGATAAGATATGGGTTATGCAGGGTGATTCTACAGCAAGATAATAAATATTAGAAATAAAATATATTAAAGAGACTGCGACAAACATTTCTGACAGCGACTTGGTTCATGGAATTAATCATAAAGACAATCCGGTCCATTTCGAGACAAGTTATGGCAGCAACTTTTGGAACCCTGCACCAAAGGTTACCAACAGCACTCATCCTTTTGCGACGTACCTTTTGGCTCGAATAATTAAAAAATGGCAAATCAACTATCAAGACCCATTCAAATACGGTTATGCCGACGAACATGCTAGATTGGTAACACATTTAAGAAATCGACAGACGACGTTATCAGAATGGCCTACAGAGTCAGAGAGGTGTTGAAAGACCAGCCCTGCAGAAGGCAGACTAAATATGAAATAAGACCTACAGGACATAAGTATTAGAAAAGAAAAAAGGCTAATGACAGAAATAAAACGCTTTGCTGCAATTCTACGTTCGGTATAAAAATCATATTGCAACACTTTCTTTTTATTATACTGATGTAATTCATGTCGTGCGTGGCAGACTGGGATAACGGTGTCCTTTGTAGATTGAAGGCCTGTTTAAGTAACTATACCATAGTGTGTTCGTAGCATATAATTAATTTATTTCCATTTATGTTGCATTATTTCAAATTAAATTTTGTTGTTGTTGGCGGTTTGTTGTTTGTGGTGTGTTGGTCCAGAATATACATAGAATACGTCTTAACATCGATTAACGAAGGCTTGCAGTTTCCTCATGTTGGATTGGGTTATATGTCATGTTGAGGAAACATAGAGATTTTATAAAAACGAACGCAGTTTAGTTTTCCGGCTGATGTTGTTCAAGCACCATTGCAGTGATTGAAAAGCTACTCTTGCCTTGTTTATATGAGACTTAAATCAGCTTTCGAGCCGTCCTTGATTATTATACTCTCAAAGTTTAAAAAAGATAAAAGTACTGTTGAGAAACAAAGGTCCCTTTGATCCCACCCGGCAATTATAAAATGAAGGCAAAGAACTGGTTCACAAAGAAGTAAATTCAGAGGGAAAAATACAGAGAATATGATAATTAATTACTTCTCCACATTGTCAAAGCCAATTTATCACTTTTTTTCTCGCTGGATTCAGCGACGAAATACCAGAAATTTATATTTTTCTAGACATTTTAGTGTCCTTGCCTTTAAATAAGGTGGAATGTAGGGGTATAAAGTCAAATTCTAAAGGACTCTCTTTCCGTTGAAAAGAAAAATCTAAAGATTTCAACCAGTTTTATTGCAGCATTTTTGAGTCATAAAAACCAATTGGTTAAAATCGATAGATCAGATTTTATGATAATGGTTTCGCAATATGTGAAATGAAACTTCAAAACAAGTACTTTGCAAATCCTCAGCAGTTAAGGCTAAGAGATTGTGTTATTTTAAACTTTTTTATTTGGCCTCTTTTACCCGCATTTTTGATAATTGTGGTCAGAATTTCGGATGATATTATTTTATAGGATATTTTCTTTCGGAGCTTTCAGAGTCTGTAGCTTACTGATATAGAACTTGACTTAAGAACAACAAAAGAAAAATTCAAGAACCCAATAATCTACCGTTATTTCTGGGCACAAACTGGAAACGCCGTACAAATGCATGTGGTGCTTAAAATCTTTATCTTCATAATCTTCAATCCTTTAAAAACTTATTGATCATGGCTCTGTATGCCTCTTCAGTAACAGTAGAAGTAACACAGATTTTCTTGGCGTCTTTAAAAAAGTAGAACCCGATGACAACGAAAATTCGATGTAATAGCTCTTTGTTCTTCAGTAGCACAAATTTCATTTGTTTAAGCCTTCGTTGAAATGAAAATAGACCCAGCCGCTCATGATAAATTTTGCTAAAATCATTAAAGAATTATTCCGCAAAAAAATTGTCATGATTATTTCGTGATCATGGGATGGATTTATCGGCGTGCATTTTGCTACTGTTTACTTCACATATATTAAATTTTGAATGGCTGCTAATTACAAAAGCTAGAGAACCCTTCGATTGTGAGATACATAAGAAAACAGGGAGTATCTCGAATTTTTCGTAAACGCGTTTTTAGGGTTTTTTAGTAGTCCACTAACAAATACATTACCACTGAAATATTTGGTGAGTCATGGTTAAAAATAATGGATTTAAGGACACATAAAAAAATCGAAACTCATTTTATTCTTTTAAGCTTAAACCAGTTTTTTTTATCTCCTGTAAAGTAACGAGATACGCCTTTTCTATACAAAGCCGTCGATATAATAAAGGGTCCGCCATCTAACGTTTTTTTAATTAGTGCTTATTTCGGTATTTCGGTAATGGTAACACTTAGCTCATGTCTGATTTGACAGATAATTAGTTGGGCAAATGCCGATTTTGCCAAAAAAAAATCATCTTTTCAGATGAAGCTCATTTTGATCTTGGCGGGTATGTAAACAAGCAAAATTGTCGCATTTGGAGCACAGAAAACCAGCACGCATACATTGAAAAGCCGATACATCCAAAACGAGTCACTGTTTGGTGCGGATTTTGATCCAGAGGCATAATTGGGCTATTTTTCTTCGATAAGCAAGGTGTGGCCGTTACAGTCAATGGCGATCGTTATCGGGCCATCTTGAACGAATTTTTGTTCACAAAAATTGAAGAGGAGGATATTGGCAACATTTGGTTTCAACAGGACGCCGCTACGTGCCACAGAGAAAATATTCAGTAGTTTTTTTTAAAGCATTTAAAAAAAAAAGTTATTTGGCGTACCCTTTATATGGGTCCACCTTGAATATTAAAGTTTTAAGTTTTACAACATAATAAGTTTATTAAAAAATGCATGCTTTTGCTTTAATTGGCCAAACATTTTGAAATATACATAACTTTAAAATTGATATAAATATATATGTAAAATACAGACGTATGAAACTCAAATTGTTAAGAGTAGTAGGAATCTATTCTCTGGATTCATATAAGTATAACAAATTTCCGCTTGTTGTTGTCGTCGTAAAGAAACTAGTAGTACAAAAACTTATAAAAATTCAAAACATGTGATCCAAAAAAAGTATGCGAAGCTTTTTTCTTAAACAATTCGAAACATTTAAATCTAAACATTATTCGAACTTTCAAAATCCATGCAATGTTAGTATCGTTAATAATAAATTAAAATTCTTTTTAAATTCGTATAATTTTTTGAAAAAGTCACAAATTATATTTTCATTACAATTTTTCAAATTGCTTATATTTCACAAGCATTTACTTACAAGATAATAAAAAAAAATATCTTTCACATTTATTTTGGTTTTTCTTCTTTTACAAAAAAAAAAAACAGTCTTTAACAATGAATAAAATCATTTTGTTTTGCTTCATTTAGTAAAACTGCTTTACAATTAAAGGAAAAATATTTATTCCAAAAATAAAATGAAATTATATATTTGTATTGTAAAATATAACGAAATAATATAGAAATAAAAACGAAACGTAAACCAGACCACCAACAAAAATTTAATCAAATTTAAAACATAAAATTCGATTATTAAACTTAATCAATTGGTAATAAATATCATTGCAGGCACGTTTGTGGAGGTTGGGAGTGAAAATATAAAAATTTTCAAAGAAACCAAAAAATACTAAAATCATCTGTATAAAATTTCATTACTTTAGCATTTTTTTTTTTCAAATATTGATTGTAAATTGTAATTATTATAAAATGAATTTGTAAACCTATCTTATGGTTTTGGCGTTATATAATTATTATTAGACAAAGTAATTTGAGAAAGAATAAAGAAGGAAACATTTTTAAACCATAACAAAATGTAAACCAAAACAACGTTTTAAATATTGAAGGATTTTCCAATAAGTCGATTGCTACATACAACAGTGAGCAGAACGTTTCTATTACAAAACTTAATTTAATAAAGTGGACACCACTATAAACCACTAATAAGGCTTTTACATGATGAGTGGGCACCCTATGTTTGCTTGCCACGACTTTCTTTAACTTGTGGATAATATCTTAGAGAGAGGTAAACGGAACAGTAGACTTTTTAAAAATTTATCCCTAATTTCAATTTATATTTATTTGGCTCATTTAGATTTAGCAATAAAACGTAAAAGAAACATGAACTGTTGTAGGCGAAATTTTTTAGAAATTTTTCAAAAGATAATTGAAAAAAGTCATGCTTACTTCAACTAGTAATAATTGTGTGATATTGTTTGAAATTGTATAGACCTATAGGTCTATAGTAATAAGCTGCAAATGAGCTATGACCTCCACTACAACTAAATGGGGCCATTACATAAATTCAATATGATCCATAATAGGCAGCCATTTTAATTAGACTTCTCGAAGCCGTGCCGTCAAGCAAAGTCCCGTCGAATATTCCATACATAGTATCCTAGAATTGTTATATTAAACACACACAGCCAGTTTAATAACATTGAATCGACCTTATTGGAAAACCCTTTCAATATTTTAATCAATATTGTTACTCTTCCCAAAGATTCGTTTCTGTTTAATATTTACGAATATTTCAAAACTGTTTGTAATTTAATTATTGTGGTTTTAGTTTTCGGTTTTACTTATTTACGGTTAAACACATTTACTCACCATTTGGAACGGTGGTCACTTTTTTGGTTTGTACACGTGCTGTTGCATTATTAACCTTTTAAAATACAAATAAAATATTAAATATTAGAAATAAATTTATAAAAAAATGTCAAGTTGTATTAAAACAAAATTGACAACATTCAACATAGTTATGTACATTTAAATATATAGTATGTATGTATATGTATGTTTATAAAATGTATGAAAATCTCATTATGAAACATATTGTTTAAAACTGCTTACTTTGACATGTTTTATAATTTTTTATTTTAACTTTTAGCTAATACTTTTGGCCAACTCATAATTGGGTTGTACTTGGATTGTTGGTATTTGTAAAATGTTTATTTTCGAAAAGTTTATAATTAAAAATTAAATTGCAGTTGCTGTTAAATATAGAAATTTTGCGTAACACACTGCTGCTAATAAAATAATTAAAATTTTAATTACAAATACGTTTTACAGCAAAGGAAGTAATTACATGTATGTCAAGCTAAGTGTGTCGTAATAAAAATAGAGACAAGTAACAGTGCTATTTGCTTCAGGGCCAAATCTTATATACGCTTCACCATTTTGCACATCGGTATCTCAAAATTTCAAAAAAGACCACATCGCACTGTAGCCTTAACTGCAGATTAAGTGTTAAAGGCCATCTTGGTTTAATTAGTTTATGATTTACATTATTCTAATAGTCGAGCCCATATTGATGATGTTAAAAAACAATATCTACGCCATTTTGTTTTCCATATTTTGAATCTTTAAACAGATAAATTTCATAACCAAATATATTCGCCACTTTGTAAAGCCATCACCGATTTTTACTTTTAATACAGTTAACTGCATTCTACTAGTCAAGTCCTTTTATTTGATTTAATATTGATGGGGTTAAAAAAACATATATCCGCCATTTTGTTTCGTGCGCCATTTTTCATTTCTACATTTATTTAGGCATATTGTAAAAAAAATTATCTGTAATTTTTTCTTGAATACCACCATGGATTTTGCATATTTTATAGCTTACTGTGTTCCATTGGTCAACTCCTTTCATTTGATACCAATATTGTGGGGTCTACAAGGGTAAAAATTCGTAAATTATATTTTTTACCATATAAATATCCGAAATTTCGTTGCAGACACAATTTTGGGTTCTATTTTTTTTCATAGTTTATTACATTCTACTGTCAATAATAAAGGTATTAAATGAGGCAAATCTTTAACCGATATATAAATTATTACACGCCATTTTGTTTTCTACTGGTTGACAATCTCAGTTATCTAGAATCTGAAAGAAACCTGATTTTATTATTTTAGAAAAAAATTTCGAAGCAGTATAACTTTGATGCTTATGTCTCAGTAGGTCAACCGATTTGAAAGTTTTCCCCTGGAATAATTTTCTAAACTACGACTTGCAATTTGGTGTTACTGTCGTAATTAGGAGATATAGGAAATTGATATATTCTAAAAAAAAAATTTTTTTTCGCTTTGTCTTAAACTTTCTGGAAAAATCCCAAGAGGCATATTGTATCTATATAAATAAATGTGTCTATAAGTTGTCCGAGCGCTGAAAATGTTAATTCTTCTGAAAGAAATAAGGGAAAATAGAGGCAGTCATGTCCCGACAGATTAAATATAACTCGATTTTGCTCTTTTTTTACGGAATATTTCTAAAACTTTAATACAACATACGGCTATGTTCTACACATGGAGGAATTAAAAAGTTGATTTTAACGGATACACTGACATAGCTTAATCGACTACCCTATTCATAGGAAGGGTATAAAAACAAGTTATATTTAAAAAGAAAATTTTTAACTTAGAAAAATATTTATCCTTTACAGTAAAAATTTTTGTTTATTTTTATTAAAGTTCGTGCCACTCCTACTAAAACAATCTTGTCTACTTTTTCTTTGATTAGTTACTAAAGAATTTTTCGCTATTTACACCGTTTAATATAAGACAATTATTTTTATACCCTTCACCTGTAGTGCACAAGGGTATATAAAGCTTTGTCATTCCGTTTGTAACTTCTTCAATTTTTATTTCCGACCCCATAAAGTATATACTTTCTGAAAGCTTATGAATAGAGGAGTCGATTAAGCCCTGACCGTGTCTGCCCGTGTGTTGGTTGAAATCAACTTTTAGAAGCAACTATATGTTCCTCAGATCTGTATATGGTATCAATCTCTTGGAAATATCCAGGAATGAATCGCTATTGAAATTCAGCACAATCGCACCATAACTTTCTGAGATATGAGCAAAAAACCACGACCACCTCGTTTTTTTCACAATTACAACAATTATAACAACAACCTACATACATACTGGTTAAAGTAAAAGTGGCATCGAATTCCAGCTGAGCCAAAAAAATTTTATTTATATTTTTTTTCTATTTTTTTTTTAATTAAAAAAAAATGTTTTTATTTTTTTTTTAATATTTTTTTATTGTTAATATATTTTTTTTTTGTATGTTTTTTACATGTAAATATGTATGTATGTACGTATTTTATATGAGATGAATGGTGATACAAACAATTGTTATTGCATGACTACACGTTGTGAAGAGTATATAAGATTCGGCACGGCCGAATATAGCACTGTTACTTGTTTTAATATTTAATATATAGAAAGTGCCACGCCTACTTTTTTACTTTCATCAATTTATGCTATTAACACAGTTACATACATAAAATTTCAAGATTATATATTAATAGAGAATACATGAAGATATTAACAAAAATAAATCGCTCAGCAGCTGCGACCACAGGAAAAAAAAGATACAAAAACCTGAGCCAATATTTTTTTCTTATAAATGTACGATTAAATGTGCTAAGACATTAATATGTTTAGATGATTGATGGATTTACTGTACTACACAATTTTCAATTTGCATGCGAATAAGAAAAATTGTATTTGAAGCTCATAAAATCTGAAAGTAACCATTGAGAGACATTGAACCCACAATGATCTAGTGTGAATTTCGTCACGATTGCATCATTGGATAGTTTTTTATTTATTGATATTACCGTGCTATAATGAGTTCGCACGGGAATGATTTGGATGCCGTTTGTTTTCCACAGGACCCCGCTAACTTGCTATACCGCCAAAGGAAAAATCGAACTTTTTGGCATCATTTAAAACTAAAAATTTTTAATGTCTGTAAAAAGATTTCTTAAAAATTCCGTATTTTTTGACAATCGATTTATTTTAAATGAACAAATGTTGTACAGGAACAGTGTGAATTTTTCTTTGCAATACCAGACAATTTGCCTCTTAAAAAGTCTTTATCACTTCTTTACGAGGCTCATAAAATAAAGTGCTATAGTTTTTGAAAATATAAAACTCTAAACGTAATATTTAAACTAAAGTCGTAAACTATGCGATTTAAAGATGCGTTAACGATGTAACAAACTCATATAAGAGTTTTTCTCTGTGGTGCTTAATTGCGTATATCTTAAATGTTACTCTTATCTTGACTACTTTAATTTAGGCTAATAGTAAAAACAATTTTATGAGCTCTTAAAGTTTTTTGCTTTAATTCTTCTAAAGCTTTTAATGGTGCAAATTAAGGAAAATAATGATGACAATAACAACATAAAATATATCCTGTTTCTTATTTTAATGTTTATAAAGGGGTTTTACAGAATTATGTCTACTTTAAGAGTAATAAGTAGGTTGATCGATTCGGTTTTACAACGGGTGGAAAATTCGGTTTTTGTACTCTTTTAGGTGTCGGTTTTTTACAAATGCTGACTTTCTTAATGTCGAGTAAACCGGGGTTTTTTCTCATAAAGGCTTGCTTTTGTAATATTCAAGTATATGTTCATTTACCTTTACATCTATAGTACCTAAGTATGTACATTAAATACTGAAAAACTTTGCAAAATCTGACAATTTTTTTCTGGGTACATAACAAAGAAGTGATTTTGTGGTACTTTAACTTAAATAAATGATTTCAAAAATAGCGCGCCATTGTACATCATATGTTTATGTAAATATATTAATAAACTGCCATCCTTTTCAATAATTGAATAATAGAACTTATGCAAATTAAGTGAAAAGAAGCCAATGTTTCATGAGCTTACGATGTTTGCTTACATGAATTCTTAAAGATTTTAAAGAATTTGCGTTAATTTTGAAGCACAACGTTTATGATACTTAAGTTGTTTCGTATCTGGGGCATTATTTAGAATAAATTCTTTTGTGCTATTGATATAGAAGTCTGGGACTCGGTTTTTTTTAAACTTAAACTACTGACATGACGTTTTTTAATTCTTTGTCTTTTTCTGTAGATATTTCAAAATGTTAGATACTCTTTTTTTAACAAATGTATCGATATATTATAATTATAAATTAATTCACATTTTAAAATTATCTAATAATAAATTATTTACAATGTATCGATATAGATTAACAACTAGCTAATACCCGGTGTGCTTCGCCACCCCCATCGTAATGAAATAAAAATTTTATAGTTTAAAAATATATTTATTTTGCAAGTGCCATGCCTACTATTACTAAATCATCCATTTCTTATCAAAATAGTCATATAGATGTCAAAGCTTCTCGTGCAAAATTTGGGTACTCTAACTATTATCGCTTCCCAGATATACGAATTTTTGTATTTAATTCATATGACAGGTGCCACGCCCACTATTATTAAAGCATCCATTTCTTATCAAAATAGTCATATAGATGTCAAATCTTCTCGTGCAAAATTTGGGTACTCTAACTGTTATCGCTTCCCGAATATACGAATTTTAGTATTCAATTGCTATGAGAGCTGCCACGCCCACTATTTCTAATGTACCCATTTTTTCCAGAAATGTTTATTTGGGTGTCAAAGTTGCTCTTGCAAAATTTTAATACTCTAATCGATATCGTTTTCCAAATATACGAAATTTAGTATTTAATTCATTTGGCCACGCCTACTATTGAAAGTCCGCCCATTTTTACCCAAATGTTCGTGTCAAAGTTTACCGTACTTAATTGGAAGACTCTAGCTGCATTAACTTTCGTGATATACAATATTTAATACTTATTCTTTAATAGGGCGTAGCCTATAGTTCCTTCCAGACATACAGAAAGATTCTGTGAAAATTTCAAGAAAATCGGTCCAGCCGTTTAACCGTCTAGAAAGCACAAACAAACATACAAACACACATTGATTTTTATATATATAGATTATACTCTAATATACATATATAACACCAGTTATGTGTTTAAAATCTAAATTTTGAACTATTTGAAAACCGGTTTTAAAAAAAAGTCGAATTATCGGTCATCCTATTGATTTTATTTCAACTTTTTTACAAAGTATTTTTTTAGTTTTTCATTAATCAAATATATTTTATGTATTAAAGTTAAAGATTTATCAATAAACATTAGAAAAATAAAATAAATTAAAATTGAAAAATTGTTGGTTGGGTTTTTGAAAAAGTTTTTTATAGTTTTTTGTTTTATTTTTGAATTCTCGTTTTAATAATGAGAATTTAAAAATAACTTATAACAATTTTAAACTTTTTCAAGAACTTGGGTAAAGGTTTAGTGATGATCTGGCATAAGCACCATTGAAATGCATATAAACCAGCTTAAACCCAACAACCAAATAAATATTAATAAACAAAATATTTTAAAAACCTATTTTGCGCTAAAAATTATTTTACTAAAAACCGGTTAACCGGGTTTTTCTTACTTTAAAAAAAAGGTAACCGGTTTTGTTCAAAATCTAAATGCAAACTATTTGAAAACCGGTTTTGGAAAAAAGTCGAATAATCGATCATCCTATTGTTGAGTAATAACGGCTTATTGGTAAAGATTTGCCACTTCAGAAAACTTCACAAGAAAAGCTCTATCAGGATAGACTAAAATATATTCGTGGTTACGTAATATAAACAAATTTGTTTATTATTGTTTTGTCTGTGCTAAAACCACATGTCGTTCATGTTCATATCATTTTAATCAAACCAAAATAAATTGGCTATTATTAATATGCCATGGACAAGTATGACTTCACTCTAACATTGCTATTTTAAAAATATTTTTTTGTGGACTTACCACCACCTGAAAAGTTTTCTGTGATTTGTCATTGCTCTTTAGACATAGACATTTACCAAAAAATACTCCTCATCATATAAGAAATGTTGTTCATCAAATTTTTAATTAAAAGAACATTAAACAAAATGTGAGAAAACATAATTTAACTTAGTTGCAATCTGCTTATATCCATAAGTAATACAGTATTGTTGATAAGTAACATTTCTGTACTAAATTTTTTTACATTCTTTCTTGTTTTCAAATTTTTTAACCAACATTAGTAGAAAAACTGTCTGGTCAATGCATTGGTTGGCGTATCTATGTATGAGTGTGTGAGTTTGTGTTAATGGCCTCCACTACGAGTGGTAAGAAGTACAAAGAAAGTTAATTAGCCGTCTTGCTAAGTGAAATTTAAGGCCATAATAAAAATAATGTTGTTTTTCCTACAGTTGCTGTTCTATTATATTTTAAGGACTTCTGTATATTTTTTGTGATTTCCGTTTTTTGCTACTATTCCTTTGCAGATTTTTGTCGGGTTATTTTGGGGTTTTTTGTTGTTTATTATTTGCTAAAGAATTTAATTTCTAAGATGATGATAAATACTGAGATAAATGAAATACTGAATAATAATGAAAGCAGTTTAAGTCGTTGTAATGTCTTTTCAGGCGGACAAAGCTGGGAAATAGAAGGAGTGTCAACAAGTTACTACTCTATGAATTCAATACGCAACTTAATGACCCTTTCTAACTGGCATTGAAATTATAAATAAAGATTTGTTTAATATTCTATACTAAGTCACGGCAGTCCTTTTTTATTTTATATATTTAAGCAAGTGTTTTGTTTTCTTTCATAGCTCCTTAGGCAAAATAAAAAGTATTTTATGGTTGCTTATTATTACTCTTTTTGTCAACAATAAAATGCAGCTTAAAATCTAATAAAAAAACAAAATAATTTTATGTTCCAAAAAGCTATTCAGTTAAAGGTAATAAAATGTTTGTTGTTGTCAAAATTTCATTTTTCAACACTTAAAAAGTGGGCGGGGCCACGCCCATAAAAATTATTTATCAGTTTTTGCTTCTTGCTCTTGACCGATTTTTCTGAAACTTTGCACACATATCGAGCTGTCATGACTAAATAATTTTGTGATAAGAAACGTGGGCGGGGCCACGCCCCTAAAAAAGTTTTAATTTTGAGGTACTTGCAGTGGACCGAATTTTCTGAAACTTTGCACACATACTAAGCTGTCATAACCATATAATTTCGTGATTAGAGAAGTGGGCAGGGCCACGCCCATTAAAAAAAAAGGTTATAATTTTGAGGTACTTGCACCAGACCGATTTTTCTGAAACTTTGCACACATATCGAGCTGTCATGACTAAATAATTTCGTGATTAGAAAAGTGGGCAGGGCCACACCCATAAAAACAATTATAATTTTGAGGTATTTGCACTGGTCCGATTCTTCTGAAACTTTGCACACATATTGAGCTGTTATGACTTTACAATTTCGTGATTAGGAAAGTGGGCAATGCCACGCCCATAAAAAATTATAATTTTTAGGTTTTTGCACTTGATATTCAATTAAAATTCAGAATGCATTTGGATTCATTAAGGGGCGTAGCAACGCGCGCCGGGTTTGGCTAGTATAATATAAATAATAAAAAATCTTTAGCTTTCTTCCTTTAAGCTTAATTTCTTTTGCACATATCTGCACTAATAACATACCATTCAACTTCTTAAATTTAGCTATTTGTTAACTTCATACCATTGTCTATAAATTTTAATCATTGTTTAATTGACCTAATGTTTCTACTTATAATCTAATGGCTCGTTTTAGAAGTCTACTGGAATCAACAGGATTTAAAATATTAAGAAAAATAAGCTGATTACACAAAATTAACTAAATCTAATTAAATGAAAAGCTTTCTTCACTTAGTTAAGCAGTTTTTCACTCCATGCCTTTACACTTGAACACAAAATTTAATTTATATACATACAAACATACCTTCAAACATACTATGGAGTATATGTATGTATGTGTGTATATTTCAATATGCATTTGCAGAATTTCTAATGACCAAGATGTTAAGCTCAATTATAGTGTATTAGGAACAAATGTTAGTGTCATGCCACATAGGCAGATATTTGCACAGTTCAAATTTACTACATATTGATGGTCAAAAGTAGAAAGGCCTAACTCAAATAATTGTAACTTTGCAGGAGAAGGTAAAAACTTAACAGAAACTGTATAATCATAATGTATAATCTTTTGTCAAAATGCTTGTAAAACTGTTTTTTTTTATAATATTGCGTTAAATTTTTGTGTCGATGTGATTTGTGTGAAGTACTTTATAATCCCCGAATAACTGAATTTCTTAAAAAAGGCAAGTTAAGGCTTTTTTACTTGTGACCATCGATATGAAAAGAGATCTTGAACAGTAGATGCTATAGTAATAAGAACAGTATTTGAACTAAAAAAATTGAAGAAAACCTTAAAAATATACACAAATTGATAAGCATATTCTGTACATAAAATACATACTATTACAGAAGTTAATACTTAGCGGCAGCCATACTAGTGTAAACTTGAGATGATATTCCGACAAAATTGATAAAAATGTAGGTGGAATTCCTAGTTACAATTATATCCTTCACACGACAGTGTAAAAGGGTATATATAGGTTTCTTATTTCGTGTGAAATTTCTACAATATTCATTTCCCCATAAAGTATATATTTGCTGAAAGCTTATGAATAGGGGAGTCGTATAAGCTCTGTCAGTTTGCCAATCTGTCCGTGTGTATGTTGAAATCAACTTTTTGAAGCTGCCCGACATTGCCAAGACCCGCGTAAGGTACAAAAATATCAGAAATATTTGGAAGCAGATCGGTTTTGCAAATCAGCATAATCGTCCTATAACTTTCTGTGGTATGAGCAAATAAACACGACTGCATCTGTTTTTCGTTTAATTTTTCTACAAAAATTAAAATTTTCTAACCCTAGGATAATTTATAGACATATGCCTCTAGAGTTGTGAAAAAACGTAGAAAATTTGGTTACTAATCGGCAAAGTTATAGGCAAAAATTATTTGAAAAAATATATATTTTATTAAATATGTTAAAACTTTTTTAAACTATTTATAATATATATATAATAATTTTAGAACACGCTTACATACCAGATAATAAACCGCAATCTCAGAAATTATTTCTAAGAAAACCAACATATCGGTTTGAAATCAACTTATATAAGCGCTAAAGTACAACTGCTTCGGTGTTTTTCATAAAATTTACAAACGAAAATAGATATTTTTCAGTTTCTATATAACCAAGAGAGCCAATATGGGGATCAAATGAAAGGGCTTGAGTATTAAAATATAGTTAAATATGGCAAATATATGAGTCAAAAATTGGGGAACGATTTTGTCCCCTTTAACCCCCGCAATATTAATATCAAAAACAAGCGCTCGTCCAGTACAATGTAGTAAACTATTAAAAAGTATAAAATCCAAGATGGCGTCTTAAACAAAATGGTGAAGCGAATTTTTTTAACTCCCACAATATGGGTATCAAAATATATAACTATTTTCATTAAGTCAATTTGAAAACCAAATTGAAAATTAATGTCAAAAACAGCAATTTTTTTAAATTGGTTTAAGACGGTTTAACCCATATACAGATAAAACACATTTGCAATTGCTGATATTTTTATTAAAAAAAAAAAATTAAATTTTATTTTGCATTAGTTTATTTATTATATCTGTGGCTTTTTTTCGATTAATTTTAGATATACAAAAACTTGTCTTAAGCTTTGAAGTTTTTTGAAAATTCTTTTTTATTTGTGCTAAAAAAAGTTTAAGAATCCCTAAAGTAGATAAGTGTTAACAAGCTGAATCCACAGAAAGCATATTTAAATCTAAATTAATCTATGTAGAGGTAAATTCTTATACAAATGAATTCCTTAAAATCTTAATTAAACTTAGAATTTGTTTTGCCTAAGGGCATAAGATTTAACCAATATTGAAATAAATTGTACACAAACTGCAAAGACGTCACAAGTACGAGCGTACGAACGTAGTACACCAGGTAGGTTTTATTACTTGTATATAAAAAGACAATTATTTAATTCTTCACCCCACCACCAACATCGCTGAGTCAGATTGAGTTGAAAACTCAAGTACATTTTATTACACTAATTCCCTACATACAGTTGCCCACTTCACAACCTATCGTAAGAGCTGCACGTTGTAAGAAATGTACTTTAATATATAAAAACAAGTAAGAGCGCTATATTCGGCCGTGCCGAATCTTATATACCCTTCACAACGTGTAGTCATGCAATAACAGTGGTTTGTGTCACCATTCATCCCATATGAAATAACATATAAAAACATACATATATAAAAACATACATATATAAAAACGTCCCATTGTAAAATTATAAATTCACGTATGTATGTTAATAAAAAAAAAATATAAAAAAAAAATTTAAAAAAAAAAATTTTAAAAAAAGTTAAAAAAAAAATTAAAAAAAAAAATTATTATGTATATAATATCTATATATATAAAAGTGAAACTGTGTGTGTGTGTGTGTGTTAGCTATAGACTCCGAAACTGTAAAACCGATCGGACTCAAACTTTGGTAAGTTGTTGGACACATACCAGGGAGTGTTTATGGGTGGAAAAAAGTGGGCGGGGCCACGCCCATAAAAATTAGTTATCAGTTTTAGCTACTTGCACTTGACCGATTTTTCTGAAACTTTGCACACATATCGAGCTGTGATGACTAAATAATTTCGTGATAAGAAAAGTGGGCGTGGCCACGCCCCTAAAAAAGTTTTAATTTTGAGGTACTTGCACTGGACCGATTTTTCTGAAACTTTGCACACATATTAAGCTGTCATGACTTTATAATTTCGTGATTAAAAAAGTGGGCGGGGCCACGCCCCTAAAAAAAGTTTTAATTTTGAAGTACTTGCACTGTACCGATTTTTCTGAAATTTTGCGCACATATTAAGCTGTCATGACTTTATAATTTCGTGAATAAAAAAGTGGGCGGGGCCACGCCCAAAAAAAATTAGTTATCAGTTTTAGCTACTTGCACTGGACCGAATTTTTTGAAACTTTGCAAACATACTGAGGTGTCGTGACCTTACACTTTCGTCATTAGAAAAGTGGGAAGGGCCACGCCCATAAAAACAATTATAATTTTGAGGTACTTGCACTGGTCCGATTCTTCTGAAATTTTGCACACATATTGAGCTGTTATGACTTTACAATTTCGTGATTAGAAAAGTGGGAAGGGCCACGCCCATAAAAAAAATATAATTTTTAGGTTTTTGCACTTGATATTCAATTAAAATTCAGAATGCATTTCGATTCATTAAGGGGCGTAGCAACGCGCGCCGGGTTTGTCTAGTAATATATAAAAGTGAAACTCTGTGTGTGTGTGTGTGTTAGCTATAGACTCCGAAACTGTAAAACCGATCGGACTCAAACTTTGGCAAGTTGTTGTACACATACCAGGGAGTGTTTATGGATGGAAAAAAGTGGGCGGGGCCACGCCCATAAAAATTAGTTATCAGTTTTAGCTACTTGCACTTGACCGATTTTTCTGAAATTTTGCACACATATCGAGCTGTCATGACTAAATAATTTTGTAATAAGAAAAGTGGGCGGGGCCACGCCCCTAAAAAAGTTTTAATTTTGAGGTACTTGCACTGGACCGATTTTTCTGAAACTTTGCACACGTACTAAGCTGTCATAACCATATAATTTTATGATTAGAAAAGTGGGCGGGGCCATGCCCATAAAAAATTAGTTATCAGTTTTAGCTACTTGCACTGGACCGAATTTTCTGAAACTTTGCAAACATACTGAGCTGTCATGACTTTACACTTTCGTCATTAGAAAAGTGGGCAGAGCCACGCCCATTAAAAAAAAGGTATCATTTTGAGGTACTTGCACTGGACCGATTTTTCTGAAACTTTGCACACTTATTGAGCTGTCATGACTATACAGTTTCGTAATTAGAAAAGTGGGCAGTGCCACGCTCATAAAGAAAAAGTTATAGTTTTTAGCCTTGCACTTGATATTCGATTAAAATTTAGAATGCGATTAAAATTCATGAAGGGGCGTAGCAACGCGCGCCGGGATTGGCTAGTAATATATATAAAACAAAAAAATATAAAAAAAAATTAAAAAAAAAACTTAAAAAAAAAATAATAAAAATATAAATAATATATTAAATAAAAAATAAAAAAAAAAAAAAATAAAAAAAATTCAAAAAAAAAATTTTAAAAAAATTAAAAAAAAATTTTTTTTGGCTCAGCTGGGATTCGATGCCACGTTTTCTCTAACCAGTATACACGTTTGTATGTATGTTGTTGTTGTAATGTTGTTTTTGTGAAAAAAAATAAAGGTGGTCGTGGGTTTTTGCTCATATCTCAGTTGTTTATGTACCGATATTTCTGATTTTCAATACCGATCTACTCCCGAATATTTCTGATATTTTAATACCTTACCCGGGTCCAACCTATGTCAGGGGGCTTCAAAAAGTTGATTTCAACATACACACGGACAGACTGACAGAGCTTAATCGACTCCCCTATTCATAAGCTTTCAGAAAATATATACTTTATGGGGTCGGAAATGAAAATTGTAGAAATTTCACACGGAATGACAAACCTATATATACCCTTTTTCACTGTGTGAAGGGTATAATAAATACAGCGATATGTATTCAGTAAACCATATTGAGAGTTTTATTCAAATATTGAAATTTAGCGACTTGACCTTAAGACTGTACAAAAAGTAATATCTACACATTATAGGAGCGAAAAGAATATAATTTAAAAGCGACCATGGTATTGAATTTTACACCTCTGCATTTCTTAAGCTTATGTAAAATTGTTGTATGTGTTGTTCAAAATTTTGATGGCAAAATTATCAACAAAATGTGTACAACTAAATACTACGACATACCACTTCTGTTTTGTTTTTCAATGCATTGATTGTATATGTCTACAACTTTAGAGTTCTCTATGAACTTAAAGACAAATGTTAAGTACTTTTTATAATCTTAGACAAACAAACATCAACCTCAAACAATATTTATAGCAGTTGTTTTAGAGAAATTGTGAAAATATTTGCACAATAAAACTAGGTCTTAATAGTTGAGATTTAGTAGGAAATTAATTTATTTAAGGCAAATTATGAAAACGAAAGCAAATTTGAAATAAATTGAATTATTTGTGCCTAATATACAGGACAATTTAAAGGTTAAATAATGCGTTCATTTGGAAAAACATTACTTTATGTTAATTGTTGCAAAATGGAAATTTAAGGCATTCCAATATACATACTTATATTAGTTTGCATGAAGAACAGTTTCATAAAAAGTATAATTAGTTAGTTAAGTATATAACATTTAAAAGCTTAAAGCACAGACACCTACTATAGAGAATTTAAAAAAAATTAAAACTTTTCAAAGAGTAATTTAGTTTTATTTTATAGAAAATTTCACAACCCGATAACTGGCAATTAAATGACAGGCATGTTAAAAATAATTACATTCAAGTGCTCTGAAAGTCGCAACGAGTGAAAATTAAAGGGCAAAGCAACTAAACTTTTCTATTTCCACTTATGTTTGTAGCTTCCTAATAGCGAAAAACTGTTATTTATTTATTTAAACGTATATTTATTTAAAGCACATTAAATTTAGAAATGTTGAAACTATTAGAAAATCCTATTTAGGCCAAACAGTTGTTGTAGTAACATTTCCTTAAGTACATGGTCTTATAATAACTCCTGCGCCCCTATAAATTTCTACGAAACCGTTTTTATATTTTAAAAGAAATTCCTTGCATTTTTTAAACAGTTTTTTTCTCTGTTTTTTGTGGCTTCAAATATTTCTTATTTTCCAAGTTTTTTTTTTTTTTTTAATCATGTTGTATTCATCCAAAAGTATGGGAAATTGTCAAGGAAACATTTTAAATAAAAACTGTGTTGGAATTTACGTCTAATACAAGCATAACTTAGAAATCTATTGTTGAAAGGACGTCAGGCAGCAATAGCAATGTGATTTTTTCTTAAGTTTCTTATTTTTTTTTTATTTGACATTTTCGTCTATTGTTAACAGTTAAGGAATTTTCCATATTTTCTTGTATTTAGTGTAAACGTTGTTTAAGGTTTGCGTGGAAATAAAGTAAAGTATGGCACTTTAATTTCTTGTTAAAAATATTTGTGTACCAGCAATGGTTTCCATTTCTAGGTCTGATCTATTTTGGGTGTTTGTTTTTGGGCCCCTCTGTTACTCAGTGATTTTAAGGCCATCAGCCGGTATAAATTTCTTCACTAAGTACCATGTCACAATCGGCGTTTGGTCTAGACTAGAAAACGATTTCACACTAAAGACTGGTAATTGCCAAAAATCCTTGTCGCAGTTCTTTTTATTCGTCAGCATCTGCTTCAGACTAAGGAATTATTGTACTTTGAAACAAACGCCCCATTATATAAAATTGTCTACCAAACGTTCTATTCAAATACAAATAATTTTTGAATAAATTATCATTTATGCAAATATTTCTCTCGCTGTATTTAATTCGATAAAATATTATTGACAACAACTATTTAGTAGAAACAATAATAATATAAATTATCATAAACTACATACTATACACTTACTGGTTTATGAGTGTGAATAAAATATATTTTTCCCCAACTGAGTAACATACACTCACTCTCTAATCATCTAAAATACAAATATACAATCCCATATTTGGCAGCTCTAATACAAAAATTATAGAATTTCTAATTTTGTTTTTTATTTTTAAATTCATACGAATTGTATGCATTTGCGGTCATTTGTTGTGGTTTCCTCTAGTACCAAATATTGCTTCGTAACTCGTCTATTTTCTAGCAATAACAACAAAACATTGTTAAAAACGACAACAAGGACTAAAAGTACAATAGTAATAGAGAAAAAATACTGGATTTTAATAAAAATACTAGAATCTAACAAGTTTATATGGTTGGTTATTTGTTAAGTTTAACACTTAAATAGTAAAAAAAAAGCAATAGAGAACGAATTGAAATACAGTGGTTAAAAGAAAAACTTGTACACGAAAAATATTTTTTTTTTAATTGATAAACATTTTAAGAAATATGTTCTGTTCACTGATATGAATAAATGTATATTCCAGACATAAAAACAATTTAAAAATCCAGCTCATTGAATATCATATAATTTTCCTTATGTGAGAAAAGTTGAGTCTAACTAAAATTTGAAAAGATTTGAGCACTGGGATTGCTTCTACGAATGCGATTATAATTTGACTCGAACGTTCAATTTAGATGTGCTTTTACTGTAGGGATTCTAACAAGAATTATGTAACTTCGATGGCGTTCGTATGTCATAATTTGCCCTCGGTTTATTAGCATTTCCCAAAGATTTCACAAGTTCGTAAAGAAAAAAAATCGCACGGCGTTAAATCGTATTATCTTAGTGGCCAGTTGACATAAAAACTTTTTAAGATAATTTGTTTGGGAAATTGTTGCTGTAATAAATGGGTTGATTCATGCACGTCGCGTCAGGTGGCACCGTCCTGCTGAAACTATGACTTGCCCAGATCCATGACGTTCAGTTGAGGGCACAAGAACTCCGTTAATATATTTCTGTAAAGAATGCCGTTCAGACGCATTGTAATTTAGTCCTCATCTTCAAAAATGTAGGGCACAATAACGCTGCCTGACCAAAATTCGCACCAGACAGTTGCTCGTTGAAGGTGCATTAGTTTTTAATAGATTGAATGAGCCCCAAATTCGCCAATTATGCGTATTTACGTAGCCATTCAAAAATGCGCTTCATTAAAAATAAATACTTTTTTCAAAAATTTTTGCTCTATTGCACATTGAACGAACTACATGCTCTGCTAGTTTGAGCTTCTGAGTAAGCATAATTTTGTACTCATAAAGGCAATCTTTTGTCTCAATTGGCTACGTAGTGCTTTGTAAAATTTGAAGTTGTTGGGAACGATGATTAATTTAAGTTTTTGGGATTTCGGCAATACTCGTTTACAAAAGCAATGCTTTGATGCACAGGAGTCTTACGGTCTAATTCATAAAAACTAAAAGAGCTTTATAAGAGGTTTATTAGTCAAATTTTCATAGAAAATCAGTTTAATAAAACTTTTATAAACCTTTAATAACTTTTATGAATAAGGCAGTTACTATTTATAACCGACTCATATTCTTTAAATTTTTTGATCACTCTTTGAATGGTTGACAAATTATATGCACTTTATCTTTCAGCTCACAAATTTCTCACTCTTTCGAAGTTTGCTAGCGCTCTCAACAAAACTTTCCGAATTTTTACAATACGTTTACACAATTATATGTGACAAGTTTAAGAGTTGATATTTTCACAAAAAAATGACACTAGACTTAAAAAGCGAATTTTTACTGAGAAATAATTTCTTTATACAACGTTTTAAAGCATAATTCTCAATGACCAAAAAAAGTACTACACAGAATTCAGAGGCGAGATACAATCAGATCATTTTGCCAGAATGTATTTTCTTGTACTTTTACCTTTTATAAAACACTTAGTCAACCCCTATAAGTTTTTGTTGTTTAGGCCCAACGAAAAATAAAAGAAAAAAACAGAAGAAACCAAATGACAATTTTTTTAAATAACTGACAATAATGGACGTATTTTTTCGGGCTGGATTTTATCGACGTAATTCTGTATTAACGTTTACTTATATAAGTAAGTAAAATAACTTTTATCGACACCCTTTTTTTAAGTAACTATTGCAAAAGACTGTAGTAGCTCAAAAATATATCAACCGTTCGAAAGATGTTATAGCATTTGAAAATGATTTAGTTTTGATATTTTCGAAGAAAACTGTTTTGGAAAATGCCTCAAAAAGAACGCCGAATATGTCTGACACTTCTTAGTGTATGATTTTATTTTTATCTTAAGAGATTCGTAAATTTAGGAATCTGGGGCACTGAAGCGCACTAAATCTGTTCAAACTGAAAAACAACGCCTTTTTCGCTCGTAGTATTACCGGGCCTTACTTTTCGAGGACACCCAAAGTAATACAGTTACTGTTCTGATTAGAAAGTTTAAAAATGCTATAAACAGTGCCCCAATGGTTTTTAATAATAGTGGTGCCCACTTGAACTGAAAACTGATAAATAAAAAACCTAAAAAAAAAACATTCTTATGACACAGTAAAAAGACATTGGGTGAGAGTTTATGGACTATTTTGTATAAAATTTTTTAGCTTTAGTGCTTTTGTATATTATTTTAAATTGTCAAAAATAAAACATACTGTGCATGTCTATATATGCACCAGTGCATATATGAGCTTCTAAATACATTGCAAAAATAAACAAGTGCTCAATAAAAATACAATAAAATATTTTGTTTTGAATATTTTTTGTATTCTCAAATGTTATTGCAATTTTTGTTCTTGGTGATGTTTTTGTATTCAAAATTTATCAATCTAAAAAGTATTTAATTTAAAACCATTGTTCATGTACCATTATAGAAGAGGCGACCATTTGTGATCACTCGTACACAAATGCACACATACAAGAGCACCAATTAGTATTTATATTTAGGTTTTTTACTCAATACATTTTTTCGTTGTGTTTGTGGTGGCAAAGGTATTAACAACTGTTAAATAAAAAAAAATTCTATATACAACCAGAAAATAGTTAAAAGTGTCCTTTTTTGGCTCACATATACAGAGAAACAGAAACTCTTATACTCACACCTTTTAGCTAAACATTTCATATAAATAAATGTTTTGTTTTTTGTTTTTGTACCTTGAATTTTTTTTGGTTTCGCCTCAATAATTTTGTCACTTTTAATTAAAATCCAGTTTTTCTGTTTTATGTTGTGTTTGTTGTTATGAGTATTTTGTTGTTGTTGTTGTTGTATATTTAAATGGAATATTTAGTATGCAAAATACATATGTGTGCGATTGTTCAGACGTATTTCTATACATACAATATATGTATGTTAAGATGTATGTATGTATGTAGGTTTGTACAAAATATTCATTTATATGTATTTTTAAAATTCGAAATTTACATGAACTGTTTAAATCATGCAGACATTATTCTAATGATTGAAGAATACTTTTATTAAAAAAAAAACAACCCAGCAAAATCTTTTTGAAATTGTGTAATAGGTTGTCATTACTTCATATATTACATAGTAATGAGGGCTCGTTATGAACTTCGTAAATACTTTTTATATATTTTTTTAAACAGTGAACTTTAAATTAACTTCATAAATATTATAATATGCCCAATATTATAATTTTTATATTTTTTGTATTGCAACAGTATAAAAATATCCAGCTATAATTCAGCTTTATTGGTAACTACTTATTTTATTACTTTTCGTAAGTTCATTTGTAACAAAAATAAGTAGTTATTCGGTCGAAAAGTAACTAGTTTATGTGTATCTCCAATATTACTTGCTAACTTACTACGTAAGTAAAGACTTTGCTGGGAAAATATATTTCATTACAATTGAAATTTGGGAATAGGCATACTTTTATATAGGCATATTTTTATATTAAAAAAGTTGTTGGAAAAAGTGTAGTTTATTAACTTTAGCAAAAATAAAAGAAACCACATCGGTTTTTGTCTGCACTATAACAAATAAGATAGAAGTAAGTCACTCAAAGGTTATAGATGTAAACTTCTTTTTTTTTAATATTTTCTTTACAATTAAGGTGCCACGCCCAGTATTTGTTTCCAGCTTATTTTTACCTTTACTATGGAAGGTCTTATTATAACACATAAGACGAATTACGAAGAATAAAAATAAAATTAAATCGAGCAAGCCGTTCTCCGATTTGAGATAAAATAAAAAAGTGGGCGTTAAAGTGATTGTGGTCAAGTTTTGATTTCGTATGACAACGACAAACATTTGAAAAAAGCGATATTAGTGCAGCCGTTCCTAAGTGATATGACTACCAACGAAGAAACTTGATTTTTATTTATATACATAACTCCTTTGATAGTGTTACACGTATATAAATGTACCGCAAACATGTTGAACTAGTATAAAAATATTAAGAAGGAAACTAAACAACAATTAAACAAAAAATCTAATTTTTATAAAAAATCTGTCTTGACTTGTTTCAGTTAATAAAAAACTGCTAAAATTTTAAACCCAATTTCTTTAAGAGTTAGTTGGAAATTGCAAAATTCCCTAAATTAAAAAAAAAAATCGTACAGCTGTTCTCATAACTTCATTCGATTGAATATGAGAATTATGAATTCAACACATTTATGTAATTTAAAATTATAGGAATAAATATGTTGTTTATTTAATATCTATCCTTAACCACGTGTAGATAAAAATTAAAAGCCATTTGTGCAATTTCCGGCATAACTTAAAACCAAAAGTTACTTAGCTTTTTTATTGCGAACTTTTTAATTTAAATTAAAAATAAATATGAACCTTAACATATGCTAAATTTTCGCACAAAATTAAATGTAAAATAAAGTGAACGAAAAATTATAATATTTATATATTTTCTTAAGCAACCCGTGGAAATAAAAAAATTACTATACAATACATACTAGATACATACATTCATATATATTTTATTCATGTATTTGAGTGTAATTTTACATTATTATACACATACATATGTAAGTATGCATGTATGTAAGTATTAAAACAAAGTATAAAAAAAAAAACACTTTTTACAAGGGTGGCTGCAAGAACGAGAGATATTTACTTGTACTCCCTTTACCACCTCAAACATATGCAAACGAAAAACAACTGTTAAAAAGTATTTCGCATGTACCAATATTGTTGCATATGTTGAAGGCTTTGCACATGCAAATAATTTTCTTTTCTAGCATTTCGAAAAAACAACACAAAACTTGCATAAATAATAAGCCAAGTACATATGTATCGTAGAGGGTTTTTTATTTTATTTTTGCGAATTATTTTTTTGAAATACGAACGTACTACTTTTCTGTATTTACATTACAGAAAAAGTTATTTCGTTTTATTTTTTCTTCATGTTTTTTAATGTGAAATACTTGTATATTTAAATTGTTCGTATACTTTTTTTTTTTGCTTGTTTTTCTTATAGTTTTAAAACGTGTACTTTATATAGTACTTAACACCAAAACATGAAATATGCAAAAAAATATGGACATATTCTATTTACACTAGTTTTTGTATGTGTACTCATGCATAGTTTAACTCAAGTGGGTGTATATTTTATAGGAAAAAATTCCAACATTTACTTCTACCATCATCGTCAATGAGGTCACGGTCGCCTGCTTATATGCAATGGAATTTTCTACATCTCTGTGTAAAGGTTCAGGTAAATATATACATAGTGTGAAAAAATGCTGTCATAGACGAAATTGTCAAGAAAAGATGTGTAAGAATTTGCCTATTGGATAAGGATAAAAAGTACTAAAAATTTATATAGCATACTTTTAGGTGTAGAATCAAATGCAAAGCATTTTGAAAGGAGACATGCATTGAAAAGACAATTTACAAGAATTTTATTTTAATAAAGAAAAATATATGTAAGTATACGTTTGTTGTATATTCATTAGCGTTTTTGTATATTCATTTGAAATTTCAAAAAGCATCAAAAACGATAAAAGAACGTTAAAATTTCAGAAAAGCTACTTGGTTTAAAATTAAACAATTTTGATTACATTTATTTCATAAAATTACAAATTCAAATAAAAAAATATTTTAAATTCCAATTGCTGGTATTAGAAACATAAAGCCTCATATAAATTTCGATATCTTATTTAAAGATAGACGACCCAGAGAACTTTGTATCATTTTCATATATTTGTAAAAAATATGGTCAAAACTTAATAAAAAAATTTTAATCTACGTTAAACGCAAAACGGTTATATACAATTAAGAAGCTTTCTGATGTAGTATTACTTTTGTCTTTTTTGCGGTGCGAAAATATACATATAAACGACGTATAATTGCCCATATGCGAACCAGGGAATTTCCAAGTTAGTTCCGCAAACTTTCAACGGCTGGCCTTGGGATTTATTTATGGTCATCGCAAAAATCAAACAAACGAACAAAAATCCGTTGGAATCATCGGTATACGAGGAATTAAGACATATTTTCCTTTTTATTTTCCCTTGATGCTATTGGCCACGATAAAGATATTCATTCCATTGCACAGTTGAGGTTAATTAATTTTACGCAGCATAATCACAACTGATCCTACTTTTAATTGTAAATGGTAATTTGGTGGCCAGGCAAATCCAGGAAATTAAAACTCTGTGGGATAGTTGACTACGTCATTCGGGTTTTTAACTGTGTCAACTGATTTAAAAGAAAGCATGTATAATGTTATATTCGCCCCTTCATAATCTTGTACATAGGTATAGTGACCATAGAGTAACAAGCCATTTCCGATTTATATTTTATTTTGCTTTATTATTTCCGACACGATATTTAGCATGCACATGCACACTGTCAAAATTTTCCATGACCATTTTGTATAAATGTGACTGAAATTTGTTGATGTAGCCATGAATCTCCACCTAAAATGAAGGGGTGGTTGTAAGCTTGTCGACCTAGACCTGTAATTTCAAACAACACTTTAAAAAAGAAATCTAATCACAGGATCTAGGGGGTCAACCATGATTACGAAACAGTACACGATATGCAGTAATTGAATTGTTTCGAACTGCGGCCACCTAAACGTTCATTATTTTTGAAATATTATTCAATAATGAAGATAACTTGTTCTATTGTATAACGCTCCTTTTTTACTAACCCTAAACTATCAGCTTTTGGGTTTTTTTGTAGGGTTGCCAACTAAAATTTTGGGACATCCATTATATTAAATATGTCCGACCAACTTGAAACCTTGCTTACATATTGAGTTCTCATGACAATATAATTTTTATTATCCCTTAAAAAAAATTAAAAATGTTTTCTATACTTTCAACTTCATTATCATTAAACAATAAGAATTTTTTTCTTTTATATTAAAAATATTTTAGAAATCACCTAATACTATGTTTACACAGGCGCCTTAATTGTCAATTTATAATATTATCACAATTAAAGGCCTTATTGAGCTCAATTTGCCATACTAAAAATTATTGTTAAATTGAGCAATATATACTTAATTGTTTCACTTATTGTCTAAAACTCGAAATACAACTCTTGAGAAGTATGTTCAGTTAGAAGAAAATTCTATAGGTGGCATTTCTAATGTCAAACAAATAAATATACAAAAAATAAAAATTAAGAAAATGAAAAATTTTTGAAGAAAATTTAAAAAAAATGTTTGAATAAATTCAAATACATACATATAAGTATATATATGTATAATTATAAATCTATTTTATCAACAGGAAAAACACTGAAAAAAAAGGCATTATTTGATTTGGTATAAAACATCGTATTTTACAGCTATCAAATGCTAATGGAGTAAGATAAATTGAATATGTCTGAACACTTATTTTAATTGCTCAATCAACACTAAATTGAAACAATTAAAAATATCTGTCTGAACAGGGTATAATACTTACATACAAATTTACAAACCTCAATATTTCAAAATATTCTCAAAAAATGTTCAAAACGGTATTGGAGCAAGATTTAAGAGTGTGTTTAAATGGCGTCATTTTTGAAAGCTGGAACATATCTCAACCCGGGGTACTGAGCATAAACTTTTTATAATTTAACATTCTGTGGATTTTAATTTTTATTTAAAAAACTCCCTTCTTTTTGTTTCGTCCATTTTCTTTTTTACAAATTTTCACATAAGTACTACTAACTTTAATTATTTCCATTTTTATTTCTCATCTACCATACTTAGTGCGGACAACTCAATATAATGTATATATTCTAGCTGATTAAAAAAAAAACTTTTTTCATTTTAATTACATCCTAGTCTCTATAACTTAAGGCGCTTATAAATTTCAACTACTTAAACATTCTCTTTTATTACAATTAAAAACAATTTTGTTCGCAAAAAAAGAAAAAAATCTATGCCCACCCTGACTTATTACAAAAAATTTTTGTTGGATGTGCAAAAAAGTATTTAATTTCACTGAGATGGTTGGCATTTAATTAAATGCTAATTGGTATATTTCTAATATAATTAGTTGTGCAAAAAGTAAAATTTTAATTAATAAAAAAATAAATTAAAGCAAAAAAAAAAAAATTGGAGATAAAAATGAAACGAATAAAAGTGAAAAAGATGTGGAGAACATAATTAATTACTACAGCCTGAATGGACATCTTCATTATAAAATTTAGTCGGTCAAGCAATGTTTTTAATCAAAAGAAACGATAAATCTGTGGCTTGGAGCTAAAAGGGCCAATGTCATAATATTTACTTTTAAGAAAATTGGAATTAAACTTTAACTTTTACAGATGCTTTCATAGTGACATTGGTTAGCATTTTATTTATGAAGCTGTTCTGGGTTAAGTATGACTTTAGATGTTTTACCATAATGAAATAGAGCAAGAAAACAAATCCAATGTAATGATTAACTCAAAGGAGCAAAAAAGTGACATTGGCCCTTTTAGCTCCAAGCCAAAGAAATATACCTTTTGTTGCGTTTTATGTTTTTGTTTACAATTTTATTCGTCATTGTTACCTTATCAATCATTCACTGATGTATTTGGAGTATTTTGTAAAATGGTGCGTAATACATTAGAGTTCACCTTGGAGGAACGTAACATAGTTATTCAGCGACATTTAGAGGTAAAATCTGAACGCGAAATATCAAAATTGGTTTAAAAAAAAGAGCAGTACATGATATAATCGTGAGATATAAAGAAAATCGATAGATAAGAAACAAACAACTAGCTATTCTCTCGGGATGAGAGCGTGGTATAGAGAGAAGTTAAGAAAAATTAATTTATATCTGCACCAAAATTAACTGTATTGATTAAATAAGCTGCTGGGACAGAGGTTATCTCAGAAACAATGTCTGTATTGCATTGTATTGTACTACTGTATTGGTCGTGTTGCACTAAAGAGGCCAAATGGCTAATTTGTTTTGCTTGTCAATATATTGCCAAGCATGCTGGTTTTTGGAACACTGTAGGTAGAAACCAAAATTTCATTGCGTTAAAGATATATTTTTAGGTACTACTTAATGATGAAAGTAAATTGAATTTATTTGCGTGTAAAGAAAGGAAGTAAAGTATGGCGCAAAAATAAAAATAAAAGTAAGAAAGTAAAATAATGTGATGAGTCAGTCGGTGATGGTTGGGAGGTGCAAAGCAGCAACAGGATTTGGAAACAGACATTTTAGGGGTGAAATAATGTCTGTTTCACAATTCCAAAGACTAATTTAAAAGAAAGTATCAAGAACCTGGGCATCAAACATAACTTTCTGTTAGCATAACGACCCGAAATACAGCGCTTGATGTAAATAATTGCTTGTTGCATAATTGTCTAAAGGTGCTCAAAACATTTGTAAAACGTCCCGATCTCAATGTCATTGAACGTTAATGGGACAAATTGGGGCGCAGCAATGCAGGGTAGGCTGTGTACATCAAAACATCTCTAGAAATCTGCTCTGCAAGGAGGGCAGAAATTTTACTACTAATTTTGGCAAAATACTAATTAAATCTATGACATGCCGGTTGCAACAAAATACTGCCAATGAGCTTTTTTTTTAATATTATTGATTTTTTTTATGTAATGCCCGACTTTAAATTTGAGACAGAAGAGTGTACTTATCTTGCTTAGACTTCGTGTACATTTTATAACGGAAACTGTTTTGCTGTCTTCAAATAAAATGATTTTTGTGATAAAATAGAAAAATAGGCAGATGTACATATTTCTTTCACAGAAACATAGGTACTGTGATTAGAAATTTTTTCATTCGCCTACCCGCCTTTAAATATGAGCCACTGTATGTAACATAAAAAAAATAAGACAAAGATATGTGTGTTAGTACAAATTACTTTTGTAATGGGTGCTTTATGTGTGTGTGGGTTAGACAATGCAGAGGGAGTGTAACAATTTAAGCTTCCCTTTAAAAGGTTTTTGTTGTTTTTTTTATGTTCTGGTGTTCTCAGTTTACTGGTTTCACTTACAAATTGTGGACTGTTTTTCCTAATTCGAAAATGCATTCCACTAGGCTAATATCGGATCAACTTGAAATTTAATTTAATTGTTTTGGGTGTAATAATTAATAAAAATGGTTCAACCGTAATGCACGATGTTTATTGTCAAGTTTTTTGGCCAACTTAATTCTACAATTCTTTGTTTCAGTGTGTGAAAAATTTAACCATGGAGAGGTACACAATTGAGCAGCACGTTAAGATTGATGAAGCTTTTTACGAAAAAGGGTGTTGAAATAAAAATGCATTTCGTGATATTTGTGATTTTTTTGGTCAGCAAAATTTCACTACAGTGGATTCGTTAACAAGCAGAATTGCCGCATTTGAGCAAGTGATAATTTACGAGTGATTGTTGAAAAGCTTATGAATTCATTTAATAAAATAATTTCCTGGAATACTTTCAATAACAATCGGTATAAAACTATGATTAGCTCGACAAATTTCTGAACGTTGACCATAAAATAAACCAGGCTGATTAATTAAAAAATTAGTTTGATTTTAACGTCCTGGAGTACCATCTAATTTTACTCCTAATGTAGGAATAGTTCATGAATGAATAACATTTGCAGCTGTTACAGTCAAATAAAGTGACTGTTTGGTGCAGTTTATGGGTTGGTGTCATCATTGGGCCGTAGCTCTTCGAAAATGAGGTCGGTTGATCCAACAGGATGTTGACACTTGCCACATAGCCAACGAAACAATTGCTGTTATGCGAGAAATTCAAAGGTCGTGTTATCTCACGTTGTGGCGATGTTGATTGACCGCCACGATTATGTGATCTGACACCGTTTCACTTTTTTCTTTGGGGATATTAAAAACAAAAATTATACGTCAATCAGCCAACAGTAATTCAAGAGGTAAAGGATAAGATAGTTCGGCACAATAAAGTCAGTGAACATCAATTATGTCAGTGTTATTGAAAATATAGACCATCACATAGATGTATGTCACCGAAGCCTTGGCAAGCATTTGGCCGATATTTTGTTTCACTCATAATTGTCAACGATCCTTCTACTTCTATAATAAAAAATATCAATATAATTCTCTGAAAACATATTCTTTTATTTACAATTAAGTTCGTTCGTTATGATTGGACCACCCTTTATATAATAATTGATTTACCTAACATTTGTGGTAAACTTCATCTCAGTTTTTACCAATTTTAAAGAGTCAATTAATTCCAGACACAGTCTTACATACTCTTATACAACTTAAGTTATTAGATTATTTTGATACTGAAATCCTAGTTTAAAGTCATTATTACATAAATACCTAAATGTTATCCAAAAGGGAACTAATTGCTATAAAATACATAAAATACAAATATGCACTGGTTAACGAGCAAAACCACCCCATCACAAAATATTTGCAACCTAGAAACATTAAATATAATATTGCTAATGATGCTATAATTTACTTCTTTTGTTGTTGCTAAAATTTACTTTAGATAAATAAGACCCAAAAGATATCAAATATGTATAGCAGACACATAAGCTAACAAAGATGTAAGAATATACAAATAATTAATATTAAAAAACAAACATGTCAAAGTTTATGAAGCATCAGTGTAGGATATGTAGATTCAAATACAAGGATATTAATTAGAATAATATTCAAATGTCAGGTATGTAAGAGAGATATTCAATAAATTAAAAGTTTATAATATGTTTTATAAATAATTTTAAATCTACTGTACGAGCCAAACATTTCATACATATACATACATATTTAAATATTAAAATAAATTAACGAACTAAAAAGGATTTAACTAAGTAGATATAAAAGTATTTCAATGTTTCTTCTTAAATAAAAATTATGTGGAATATCTTGCTAAATCCTTTTTATTATTAATTATCAATGATAACATGCACCCACCTCTATTTTGCGACCCTCAACCACGGTACCATGTAGACGTTCACGTGCTCGTTCCGCATCAGTGCTGTTAGCGAATGTTACAAAACCAAATCCCTGTGAGTTCGTTTATATGTGATTTATATATATATTTTTTATATAATATTTTTATTTGTAATTAATATTTATTTATAATTTTTTTTTCATTTGTTTTTGTTTATTATTTTTGCACATTCCATTAACAAGTAAGAAAAATGAAAAATTATTGTTTAATTCCATACGCGTAACAGTCATTATAAACATCATCATTATTATTATTTTAATCATCATCATCATCATTATTATCATCAATCATCATCATAAACGAATACATCACAGTCATAGCAAAACATGCAAGTAATTTTTTTTATTTTTTTTTTGTTTGTAACAGGAGAAGAAAAAAAGGAAAAAAAGACGAAAAATTATAATATAATATAATGTTTAATTAGGTTTTGTTTTTTAAATTATATTTTATAAAAAGTTAAAACAATTTTTTTTTAAATAAGACTAGGGGGTATGGTTAGTGTTGTAATTATATATGGAATTTTAATATTAAAACGCAAACATGCAACTTTTTTATGAATATATATTTTTTTTAAACTATATTACTCTCGATAACCAATGAAAATTAATGAGTTTTATTTATTATTGCTTAGTTATTGCTAAAATAAATATTAATATTTACACACAAGTGCAAATTTATTTAATCATAACCATTGATAATGATAATCGTACTGTAGTAGTACGTAGTAGAGTAGAGCTCATGAAAATATAGATTTAATAAAATGTTTAATTAGAAAAAAAAACTTGTATTTATAACCGCAATTTCATTAGCAATTTTCTATGTAAATTAAAGTACAGAATTGTTTTTTTTTAAATTTTGAAAATATTTTCATAAATTATTTAATTACATTAAATTAGTAGTAAATTAAATTTATTTTGTATTTAAGAGAAAATTTTAGTTTTTTTCACATTTATAATTTATAAACAATTTATATTTATATAACATTTAAAAGATTAGTTCGATCAAATTCTGTGTTTAAAAAAACATTTTATAAAAGTTTTTTTTAATAAGAAAGAGTCAAAATTGTTTTAGCGGCGTCCGTCAAATCTTTCGTTTAATATTTACACAAGCAGGAAATTTTCTACAGGTTGTATATAATAGGGATTCCAATGAAAAAAAAAAATAAATAACACACGTAACAAGTTATTTTTCAAATGTCAGATCTGTTTGGTTAATCACATCATGAATTGGATTAACACTGTATAGAATCCATCCCCCACAGATATAATGTGTAGAAGCCATCTTTATTATATCACTACAGATATAATTCAGTGCTGTTATATTGCATTACCATAGCAGCCAATTAAATGCTGAATTTCGTAGAATCGTGTTGTCGGGAAATTTGCAATAAATTAATTGTTTCGCTGTGAGATGAAAAATGAGATGTTCGTCTTGATATTAAACTTTGAACCTAAGTGTTCTTTTTTGATAACTAATTTATTTATATTTGTTGTTTTTATACCCCATATCATGGGTTTAAAAACATACATATATCCTTTATTTAATCAACAAACTGGCCGTAACAATTTTTCCTCCACTGATATACGAATTCGCCTTGATAGAAAACATCTACTAAAAAGATGCTTGTTGTAGCAATTAGCCGTTAAATATATCTGTATATATGCCTTTAGTAAACACTGTGATTCGCGTTATCTAAATCATAAATAGTACAATCAAATTATTACAACCTGCCTTTAGTTAAAGGTAGGATTTTTTGCGTTCGATAAATAGCTTTGCATTGTTACAACTTAAATTTTTGTACTATTATTTTTATTACAAATAATAATATTTAATGAATAAAAAAATAATAAATGAAACCTTTATAATGCAAAGCCATTTATCGGTCCGACAAAATCCTGCCTTTAACTAACGGCAAGTTGTAATAATGGCCCTAAGAGTAACAGTTTGGTGGATAGATGTACGACCAATAATGGTTCAAAATAGAATAATAAAAATTTATTCTAAAATTATCACATAACCAATTCCGTCAGAGCAGCGACGATATGTAAATATAATCAACTGGAAACGTGTTTCATAACAAATTCTTATTCACTTAAAAACCATCAAATAATAAATTTACATTAGAGTAAACAACAATAAAATATCAAAGCTTTTTAAGTGTTTTGTTGATGTTGAGTAAAAAACTGCTTATCTTATTAAATTTTCGTTTATGTAAGATAATTTTTTCCTAATGCCTTAAGACAAAAGAAAATTATTTTTTCAGAAAAACTAGCGGGTTGTTTCATATAAGTTCAGCAAATATAGGGCAATGTTAATGACCAGCTGGCTTGCAACTTGTAGAGCTTCAAAATCTAATCATACGCAAAATTATCGAAAACATCAAGAAGTTCACAAATTCGGTTCTCCACAATACTAATACTACATTTACACCTACACAAAATCTAGCTCTTAAGGGATTTTGAGCGATATCTTGTTAATTTCTTCCAGATTTCCCATACAAAACGAAATCTGCTTCGCCACTAGATTTTGGCAGAATCTACTTAAAATCTAGTACTACTTCGTTATGCAACTGTGGTTTTTATTAAATTGTAATAAAATATACTACGCTGCATAAAGAAAAATTCAATCTTAATATATAAGGTGGTTGCAATTGCAACATTATTTTATCGCTTAAATTTTTTATATGAAGCTTGAATTTTGGAGAAGTAGAGCACAGAGAGCCTCTCAGACCACCTTGTAAATCAATATACTGTTTTGAAAACGAAATATTGCAAAATGCCAAAAAAAAAATGGTATAAACGATATAGATTTAAATACTAGATTTCGCTCAGGTGTAAATGTAGTATAAGGTTGACAACTGCGACGTTTTCACTTAAACGACGCGTTTGAACAAGTGTCTTATAAATACCATTATATTAACCAAATATAACGAGTTTTACGCAAATAAATTTTTTATAGCTCACCCATTTTCATAATGGCTTTTTAATACTTAATGCGATTACCGTAAAAATTACAAATTTCAGCATTGCTTATGTATTTCCATCCTTATGAAGTTTAAAATTTAGAATAAACCAGAAAATTCACAGTGGCTTTATTGCCTTAATTAATTCTAAAATTATCGTGCTACAAAACTAAAACCTAATAATTTTTGTCGGTTTAATTAAACGGTTTATTTTTTTTTTTTGGGCTTTGGCTGGTGCCCCGGTGGACTAGTCAGTAGTGTGCTAGTCTGCTAGTTTGGGGGGTTGTGGGTTCGATTCCCGCCAGAGACTGTGGTGTTGTCTGCTTCTCTTCTCTCTTTTCTATTCTATTCTTACTTTTCTACTCAGGTATCACAATGGGATCAAAAAATTGGACCCAAGTGAGCTGCACAACAGCTGCCTGTTCTACCTAACCTAACCTTGGCTAGTAACTATTTAAAATTATAAAAGTTAAAGCTTGGAATAATGAAAATTAAATTTGGATAGTGCAGCAGTACCATGCTTTACAGTCCTTCATTTTGGTTCAAAGGAAATTTAGGCGGGACTTTGGCGGCAAACATGAACGCCGAATCTGGTAGCACTACACGAAGATCTCTTTGTTCGTGTTCAAGACACAATCGTGGCTGTAGGATCATTAATTCAGACAATTCCAATTTGATAGAAGCAAGATGGAACTGCACCCAGCACAAATTACTATGTGGTACATAGTTTTATAAAGGTGGATATTAGTGCATATACTTTTTTGAAGACAACGGCATACAAGTGACTGTCTTTGGAGCAAGTTATTTAAAGATAATAAGATAAAGTTTTCTACAAACAACTGCGCCGAAGAGGTATTCGTTTCAATAGCATTTGGTTCCAGGAAGATAGAAAAACTGCACACCTAGCCAGTTCATTAAAGCAATAATTAAGGAAACCCCTTCAGGAAAAAATTAATAATTTTTTAATCAGGTGTCGCATATGCTTGGATGAGCATGAAGATCATTTACAGTCTATCAATTTTGAAAGCCATAAGTTACAAAAAAAATGGAATACATTGATTAAAAAGTTATTTTAATTTTATATTGTAGCAGATTTGGTGAGCCTCCCTGTATTAAAAATATTTTAACCAAATTTCATTCCTCCAGACAATTTGTTTGAGCTCAATCGCAGTTTAAATGACGCTAAGTAGTCTTATACTAATACCAGGATTCAGGATATTTATAGGATTTGGGCGGATCTTGGTAGATCCACCAGAAACATTACCGGCGATAGGGAAAGAATCCAACCCTGCCCCACAACAATGCAAATTACCGCAGACGATATGACAGAGACTTGTGACTTAGGACAAGACTCTCATGAAATTCAATCGACTCAAAATCTCATTACCATAGGCAGAGCCGTTTAATAGTTAAGTCGAACTCGAAGCATTTGCAACTGCAGTCCAATTACATTCGAATACTTTCAGAATTGCTTTATATTGGATGATGTAATTCAAAATTGGCTCAGCGGATTTTAGGGGATTCAGATATAACCACTGAATTAAAGTGTTCCAATTTTAATTTTTTAGTTACAGCGATTTTACTGATGTACACATATATAAGAGTAAAGTGATCGATTGAATAAATTAATAAAGTTTTTCTTTCTGACTTATCCTGCGAATTAAAAAAAATATGTAAATGTGTATCTTATATTTTATTTACACGTACACTATCAACAAAATGCTTAAAAGTGTGTGTAACTTCCTGTTATTATTATTTGCGGTTGTAATTTTTATTATTTTCGGTCTTTGGTCATAAAAAAAAGATTTCCTTATTTATATTTTGTAATTTATTGCACTAAGAAATTGTATATTTTTATCTGTGCTGTGAAAAACTACATACATATTAACGTTAACTATCTTTTTTATTCAGCGTTGTATTTTCGTATTTTGTTCCTTTTGTTTGTACATGATAATAATTTTTTTTATTTATTTATGCTTATTTTGTTGTTCTTTGGTTGGTGAAAGGGATCTTTACCTTTTAATAAGTACATTGCAATGTGCTTTTATCTGGAGATGCATAGAATGCATGATAAAGTTTCACTGTCTTTTTTTACAACGATTTTTATTGGTGTAATTCAGTGTACTATGCTATATTTTTATATGCATAACTTATTTTACAAATATTCTTTATTTGTATATAAACAAGTATAGTTTTTTATTTCGTTACAGAGAGCAAAAAAATATAATTCACATTAATATGCAGAGGGTGTTAAAATTTTGAAACAAAAATTTTTTACAGTATCCTCGCTGTGAACACTTCTACTCTACCTTAAAACAAGGGAGAAACAACATTTACATTTTAAGAGCATTTTGATTATGTGCAATAAAAAGAAAAACAACAGCGAAAAATGAATGTGGTTGTGGCATAGTGATTAAAAAGATTCTTTGTATTTTTCTCCCTAACCGTTTTAATTTGTTTTCTAAATAGAATTTTTAAATTGCATTTATTTTTTTAATTCGCTTTCAGCAAAAACCTGATTAAATTAATGCTGTTTTATAAACAAATACCATACTTTTGAGTTTACGCTTTTCGTTTTCATTTTTTATTCCCTCTGAAATCTTATGGGGAAAAATTTATTTAAAAAAAATAATTCTTCTTCTCTAGTTTGTCGTCTACTTAAAAGTTAAAACAGCTTTTTCGCATTTTTAAGCCGTTAAGTGTTTGCTTAAACAAATTGCATTTGTCAGGTAAATATGGTTGAAGGAAGTAAACAAATACACTTATGCACGCACACAACCCCTAACAATATATCTAACGCAGGCCATGGCGCCTGCACTAGGATACCCTTAATTTATACATTTCACAGGATCCCTATAATATGCAAAAGGTAACGGGTAAAAAAAAAACGTTTTTAAATGATTGACTAGAAGAAAAATAGAAGCTTTTTCAAACAGCTAAATAAATACGTTGGGAGCCAAATGTAATTTGTTTTAGTAAATAATTTAAATTAATTTAGGAAAAAAAGGAAAAACAAATGGTACTATTAGCTAAAAATCTTTGGCGAACAAATTGTTTGAATTTTGTTTGCGGATACTTGTGGGAAAGCAAAGTTAAAGCATGGACAAGTTTAATGTAGTTTTTGTAATCAAACTAATTGCCTAACTTAAGGCTGAAATATGGTTAAGTTGACAAAGTCTAAACTAAGGCGACACGAAATGAATTTTTTAAACAAATGTATAAAAATATTTAGCATTATTCAATCAAAATCAAATTATTAGCTAAAAGTAAACTATTAGTATATTTTATTTATTTTATATTATAAATGAAATTCTAATTTTATTAACGAACGGAGCATGAAAATAACTCAAATATTTTATCAGTTGTATTGCAACAAACCAGACTTTGGCCGGAATCGAAGCCGTAACCCTCAGACTGATAGACTAGTACACTACTGACTAGTCCACTGGGGTATTCAATCAATAACATTTTTAAAACATATGTCCATTCAAAGTGCAAAATACCCAGATTCAATAATTAAAAAAAAAATATAGTAAAAAAAAACAAACACAAAAAAACAAACGCAAATTAGTAATTTTCAAAAACTGCTAAATGCAGGGAGGATCCAAAAACTTTAAAAAATTTGGAATAAAGCGCAAATTCTTTAAGTAATTAAATAAAAAAAATTAATGCTTTTTTAGAACTTTAAAAATCTTTTGTACTCGCTCTCAATTACGGCGTCATGTTAGTGCTCTAACTGAATACTGTGTCCTAGGAGTACACGCCAGGAGATTTTATCTTGCAATGACTTCTGCATAAGTTTTCACGACGAAAAGGAAGTTGAGACGGTGCAACACCTTCACAGCTCTGGCGGAATGTAAGGCCCTGCCTTTGGGGGAAAGATTTCTTCACGATTTGGTGAGTATATATCATGCTGATGTTAGGGTAGTATGTTTTTCTTTGTGCGTCGGGTTGGCTTTAGATTGTCGGACCGTTTTTTCTCTGGGGGGAGCTACACGCGACATTCCATTTATAAAATATTACAAAAGGATCAGCCATGGATGCAAGTGTGATGATCTTCAAGATCATCGGCGTGTTTAATCTAACCTAGAACTTTAAATTGTCACCACTGTTCTGTGATAACTGTTTTGAATAGACTCATCCCGGATCAACGTTAAAATAAATTATTACCACATATTGTTTATTAACAATAATCACAATTTGATGAGCTACAATAGAATCAACGGTGAGGGTTGAGATTTAATTATTAACTTTATAATGACTTAATTGGAATGAATTAATATTGTAAATATGTGACCTACACATACAAAATAATATCAATTAGGCATCCAACCTTTACCTGTGGTGGCAAGGGTAATTTTAGCTTTGATACTCCGTTTTATTTATTATTTTATTATTTGTCGAACTTAACTTTTAAAAGTCTCTACATGTTGCACAGATCTGTATGTTTTATTACTTTCTTCGAAATATTCGAGAATGGATCTCTATAGAAATCCAGCACACAGCCCTATAACTTTCAGAGATATAAGCAAATAAATACGACTGTCTGTTTTTTTTCCATTAAAATGCGCATTTTTCAGCCTAAGTTTGTTACTATTTACAGATAAAAAATGCCTCTAGAGCTATTTGTAACTTTTTTTTTGAGAAATCTGTCACTAGTCGGCAAAGTTACTAGCAAAAATAATTTGAAACAATATATATTTTTTAATTTTTAGACACGCTGACGACACCGAATTACAAACCGCAGCCTCAAAAGTTATTTCTTAAAAAAAAGTAACAAATCGGCTAAATATAAATTTATTATATTAAGCAACAAAATACAACTGCTTTCAGAGTTAAATACAGCAAACTATGAACAAGTTCAAATTCAAGATGGCGTCCTAAATAAAATGACGGATACATATATATATATCAAATATACTAGTTAAGGAATTGCTCCCACCAACCCTAACAAAGGAGAATCCTGGACCTCGTGGATAAAGAGGTTAGGGAGGCTCAGATGCCGATGGAGCGCATGAGTCGAGTGAAAGTGGTCGAAAGGCTACATCACACGCTCATAGCGGATGGATTCATGCACGATGAGTGCATGGAGAATGACATCAGTATCTTTACTGATGGGTCCTTTATGAACGGAAGGGCAGGTGCTGGTGTGTACTCATCTGAGTTGAACTTATCCTGCACCCTGAATCTGGGGGAGTACGTGTCAGTCTATCAGGCAGAAATGCTTGGTTTGCTGCACGCGTTGGACCACCTGTTGGAATGTCGAATGTATGGGAAGAGAATTCTTATTGCACTTGACAACCAGTCGGTTATAAAACGTATGCAGCGGATAGATGTGAACTCCTCTTTGGTGCTTGGGTGTGTTCTAAAGCTCAATAGGTGTGCCTCTACAAATGAGGTAACGCTGATGTGGGTTAAGGGACACGTGGGCATAGCTGGGAATGAGGCTGCTGACGAACTTGCGAAGAAGGGGTCTGAGGCTGCATTCTGCGGACCGGAACCCAGAACTGCTCTGGGTAATGGGTTAGTGCGGGCGAGGATTTTTCAATGGGTGAACTCTATAAACTTGCGAAGGTGAATGGAGGGAACCACGTGTAGACAGGCCCGTATGGTGCTCAGGGAGCCACTTGGCAGGGGTGCAGTGAAGATACTCGGTTTTAATCGGAGTATGATGGGCTGGATCACTGCGTTGATTATAGGACATGGTAACTTCAAATATCATCTGAAGAGGATGCAGATCGTGGATGATGATATTTGTAGAATGTGCCTGGAGGATGCCGAGACGGCGGCGCATGTAGTATGCGAGTGTCCGGCGTTGGCGAGCGGAAGATTAAGGATCACAGGCAAGCACACTTTAAGTGTGAGTGCGATGGGGGACCTTAGTCTGAGGGAGATGCTGGCGATTACAAAGGACTGTGCGATGAGGATTGTCGACAATCACCAGTCGGCAGTGTGAAATCGTTTTCCTAGTCCAGAGCAAACGCCGGTTGTGGCGCGGGACTCAGTGATTGAAGGTATACTGATCGGTAGACACGAAATCACTGAGGAGCGAAGGGGGTCGAAAAGGGACCCGTGATAGTAGTGGTCTGCTTCGATATTTCCCCTACATGTGTATATAACCCTAACAATATTGATATAAAATGAAGGGCCATTAGAATACAGCATATTATTCAAAAGGTTAAACAAAATATAGCTTCCGAATACAGCTTATTACTTAAAAAATTTAAAATCAAAGATGGTTTGGGAAATAATAATAAAGAAAAATGACATATAACATTAAATTTTAAGTTCAGGTGATGAATAATATCAGATTAGGCACGGCCGAATATAGCACTTATACTTGTTTTAATTTTATATTATGTACTTTACTATCTGAAACTTTCAAAATGCTTTAAAAGTTTTATAATTAACAAAAATGTAGTATACAACTTTTTTGAAATAAGTATAATAAGACAACTTTGCGAATAGCCCAAATATGTATGCGTGTGTTAAATCTAATTAATTATTAACAGTCAGAATTATTAGCAACTTTGTGTGTTTAATTTATTTATTACACACATAATATAATCCTGAATTTGTGTAATAATTTATTAAACTTTAATTTAATCAGTTTGTAAAAGGTAATATAGATAATACTTTAATTATTTCGTTAACGATTTATGCACACGATAATATAAATGTCTTTTAGACTAATGATACTGTTAAATAATCAATAATCAAACATTTTAATTACTTTTCTAAAGTAAAAAAGCACATAGTTCATATGTACATAGATAAACAACTTGGATATCTTGCTAAATTAAATGCATTAAACGTTAATAAAACCACTGCATAAGTTATAAGGTCTAGAAATAAACAATAAATATAGCATAATTTAAGGCAGCCGATAAAATATTTTATTAAAATGTTATTTGAAAATTGAAATGAAGACTTTAAGACAACTAATATGTAGGATTTGTTTCAATTTAAAAATAAAATTGAATATTTATAGAAATGCGAAGGTAAACAACTTTTTAAGGTTGCCTTTAAAAAAAAACTAGTAATACTTAATCAACATAATGAAGAAAAAAGTTGCATACAGTTATAACAACAAAATACCAACTAGTTGTGTTTATAGTTGTTTTAAATCTATTTCCAAGTTAATGCTTTGTGGTCTTTAAAACTACATTTATTCTTTCCTTTTTCCTAGATTTTGTTGTTAATATTTTTGTTTTTGTTATCATATCATACAAATAATACTTTACAAAACACTGTTTAAAAAATAAACAGACAGTAAGGATAGTAACTAGCTAGAAAGATACTACCTCTGCCAACCAACAGCTTATACACGTTTATGGTGTGCACTCTAATACGTCTACACAGGAAATTGATTTATTTCCTTAGTTGGTTTGTTATTTTTTTCCTCTTTTTCTTTTTTGCTTATCCCGTATCTTTAGTCTCCATTAAATTGATGCAGCTACTGCATCTTGTGTGGAATTTTCTTTCACTTATCGCATTATATAGTGTTTTATTTTTGTGCTCTTTTAGTTAAAGCTTTCAACTAAATCACTTACTTAAATAAAAAAAAGGATTTATTTTTTTCATAAATATGTAATAGCTGTGAACTCTTAGCCAAACAACTTAAGTGGACAGTGCACAAAATTATAATTAGTTGTCATTAATGCGCGTCTTTCTTTTAGTTATAGTTGAATAAGAGAGGTCACCACAAGATGACTTCAATTTATTTATTTATTATATTTATTGTTTGTTTTTTAACTCTAGTTTTCTATCAAAAGCTCACAGATAAATTGTATAATTTTTGGAAGATAAATCAAAGCTCGATATATCAATATTGACGTCATTTAAATATATACCGCGAAAGCGGTGGCACGACTGTATATGCTGTACACAATTTTTCATCATCTCATCTCACAAATCGTACGAAATGCTAAAAATATAGCGTTCACTATTTGCCTGCAGATCTTTTAAGCTTGTTGACATATACCAACGATTTAATATAAAACAAATAAAAAAGTTTAAAAGGACGTGAGTTAACTCGCTAATCTAATTTTGTTTTCTGTTGAAGCCACATACCGAATAAGTTCATAGGATCGAGCACAAAAACAACATAACTGTTGACGGATTTTGGCTAGCCGCTTTTATTAAAGTAAGAAATATTAGCTCATGACGTCGCTGCTATAAAACTATAGATCTAACATGTGAGAGTGCTTTATTTGACGTACCAAATCTGATAATACCCTTGACCCTCATGTACATAGGTAGAATGACCACATTGTATTAACCCCATGATGGCTGGTGGGACCGAAATTCAAAAACATCAACACGTCATCGATCTTAACAACTCGACATTTCACGTAACAAAACGATGAGTTTTGCCCAAAAATCGCGGAATGTTCGCTTACAAAGTACAATTCTCTATACAATTTGAAGCAAGTGACTATCTATTTATGTCCTTGGACCTTTAACTACTCTAATTAAATATCGAAAATCTTCAGAAAATCATCTTTTCTGACGACAACCATTTTCATCTTGGCGTCCATGTCGGATTGGAATAACTTGCACGGCATTGTGGTGAAGTCAGTTCATCTGCAGGGAGTAACAGTTTGGTGGTGGCTAGATTTTAAACTATTGGCAGGCATCTTTGGTTTTATTTTTTGTTCAAAATGTTGCTGAAAACGACATTTTAGTTAACTTTTATGAAAAATGATTACGTACTTTTTATGAGCTAAATTGCAAGATATAAAATAATAGGATAATCTTCATTTTCGGCAGAATTGAGCACAAATTTCAGAAATCAATTTATCAGCAGTCTTAGCGATTAACCCCTTTGATTTTGCCTTGTGGAATGCCGGTAAAAATTGATTCAAAAACGATCCATATCCTTAAGGACGAGTTATTTGTGGGATCGCCAACTAAGTCTAGCAAAATTGTACTGACATTTTAAGTTACTAAGAAGCCAGCAACGGGAGCAATTTGATCGTATTCCACAAATAATGAAAAAAATTTTTTATTTGTACTAAATTTAATTCATTTTATTTAATACTTGCAACAGCCTGTAGCGCGCATAGGGTGTCCCAAATTTTCTGTTATCCACATATGAATGTACGTGTAAATAGCAACTTTTAACACTTATAATTATCAAAGTATTAAATCTTTTGCCCTTCTCCATATAAGATTCATCTTTGTAAAATATTACATTGCTCCCTGAATGCAATATGCTTGAAAAGGGCAACAAGGATTAAACTCTATATCCAGAGCATGCAGATTTTTTTATAAATGAATAATATGATGCGTTTTTATTTAAAAATTAAAAAATATCCAAAGTTTAAAGACATTAAACATAAATAAGAAAAAAACTCAATAAATCGTAAGAGAAAACTATGATTAAAAAATTTGTTTTTTTATTAAGAAAAAATAAAAAAATAAAATTGTTTTTATTTAAGTAAACACTGCACAAAGCAGCATTTGTTGTCCACAAGTTTTTTTTTGTCCTTCTTCCTTTAAAATATTACCAAAGAAACCAAAAACTTTAAGCAAATTTTCAATACCACAATGATATTTTCTTAAATATATTATTGAAACATGTCTTTGCTGAAATGAATATGGGAAAAGCTGCTTCTTTATGTGATAAAAAAAAAATCAAGAAAGAAGAAGAACACAATAGCCACAAGTTTGTGCAAATGCAAATGTATTCTATTTGTGTATACTCTATAAGTGTAAAAAATAATATACTTTAGTATTTTTCATATACACTGATTTAACACTATTTGCACTGGATTGTGAATGGGTCTAATATAATCAACATTTGCTTAGGAAAATTAGAAATGAATTGAATAAACGATATGATGCGTTTTAAATGTGTGTTTTGTGAAACCTTAAACTGCATACCATTTAACAGTGTCACAGAACTAGAATTGATTCCCTGTACATTTGCAAATGTTAAATCTATTCGAAATAACTGTAAAGCAATAAACAGCTGGCTGCTTATTGTCGTTTAATAGTTTACCACTATGAGGATATAAAAATGTAGATTAATTCAAAAATTGAAGTATATCTTGAGGATGGTTTTAAAGTTACTAATGTATGTTTTTATTTCCTTAAGAATATTTTCCTATTTGCATAAACTTTTAAAACACTCCTCGTGTGTAGGTTTTTTTCTCTCTTAAGTCCTTTAATTTTATTTTATATTTTCTATCTGCATGTGTGTACGTTTTAAGCCACAAGTTTTTATTCTTTAAATTTGTTTGCATATAAGTTTTGGTTTTTCTATCCCTAAAGAAAGTAGTAGTATAACTGTGGCAAGAAAATCTTTGCCTTTGTGTAAAATTTAAACCACAAAGTTTTTTTTTTTATTAAGAAACAACACATTAAGTGGCTGTGTCAAAGAAAACAGGAATACTCCTAAAACCCAGAAGAAATGGGCAATATGCCAAGAGTATTGTTTGGATGAAAATTTTCATCGGAAAAAATTATTTTCGAACGAAAATCAAATGCGATTTTTGAAAACTCAAACTTTAAAAGGGGAGGAAAGGTAAAATATGTGACCTTATATCTCCTTAACTAAAGATGATATGAATTTAGCTTAAAAAGTATTTAAAAAAAAATAATAGTAGGATAACGGTACTTTTTCCAAATAACATGTATAAGAGGTAAAAATTTTCCCTCGTTTTGGTACTTTCATATAGTTATACAATATGAATTGATTATTATTATAGCCTAATTAAATATGGACAACTGTTTAGATGAAATCTGTGAAAACTCATAAGGGTAAAAAAAAGGTACCTAAAAGGGGAAATTACGGAAAATATGCTTAATTTCCAATTATTGGAAAAAATTCGGGGAAAATTTAAAACTTGAAACACATAATTGGTTAAAAAGGAAAATTAAAAAAATTATTTTAGTACAATATACATTTTTTTTGTGCAAAAAATCGATTTGTTCACTTCAAATCAAGTCTATTAAATATTTTAATTTTAAATACATATAAACAAATTTTAAACTTGAAATTTGTACATTAATATGAAAAACCCGAACCCTTTTCCTAATTTTATGAAACTTTTTATATTTCGAACGTCAATTGGAATATTGAAATTACGGATAATTGATTTCAGTCGAAAATGATATGTACAACCCAAAAAGTTCTACATTTATGAAGGTAGAATTTTGTTATTAAGGATTATTGATTCGAAAAGTACTTTTTGCAAAACTTTTAATAAATGTATATAGTACTGAAACAAACTAAATTTAATCAGCTCTCTATATCGTTTTTTTGCCTATAACAATAAATAAATGTCGTACTACTTCTCGATCCACATGAACTGCGCAATTATCTTCTTTAACCGATTATTATGCCTTCAATAACAATATTAAAGCTTCTTGAATTTGCCCTTGACATAAGTATAGGATAATTTCGTTCAGTTGGGGAAACCCCCTTATTATTATTTTATTACAAAATTTTGAACCCGAAATATGCGAAAATATTTCAAATGACATGTTCTAAAAAAATAAGAAGAGCGCTATATTAGTCTGTGTCGAATATACACAGTTTGTAGCATCATGTTTATACATGTACATAAGTATGTATCAGCGATAGCTTGATTTTATTGTTGGTTTAGCTAAATGAATTTCTGAATCGAGCTAACTAGATCTTTGTGTAAAGAACTAGGTAAACAATGAAAGTAATAGTGATATTTTGAATATATCTCAGTAATTTATATGGACATTTTGTTTCTTTTTTACATTAATAGTTTCAAGACCATTACTGACAATTATGGGGTAAAACTGTGATCAAAACCTATTTACAAAATTGATAATCTAAACTTTGAATTTAATTTTTTAAAAAAATTTTTTTTCGCGATTTCTTATCGGTAATTGACCCGTTGAAATTCTGTAAATGTTGCTAAAGCTACATACTCTATACATACATAATAAATATTTAACAAGCATTGCACAGTGCAATAGGAGCAGCCAAATCTAACTTTGTTTGGCTAAAAAGTAGAAGCAGTCGTGTTGTTTCGCTCATATCTCTGCTCGTAATGTGCTCATATGTCTAATATTCAATAGCAAGATTTTCGAAAGCACATCTAACCAATTAATACTATATAATAGTCTGCGGTATACGTGGGGACTTAAAAAAGTTGATTTCAACGCTCGCACGGACAAATACTTGTGTGAAAAAATGTCTTGACAATTTCAATCTACAATATGTGTATTGGTATCATCATAAACTATGCCATTTATTTGTTTGCCGGGTATGCAAGCTAAACACATGAAAAATTCAAAGCAAAACTTTAAAGAAACTAATATTAAAACAAAAACGAAGTTCTTCAAAGTTTCTGTGAGAGTTTTTGGGACCGTTTTTCTTTTGTCATAAAGCTTGACAACGGTTTTATGTATAAATGTAGCCTTACACATCCACTAAAACTTTAACAAAAAAGTAATATTCGTACTTTCATTAAATATTAACTTAAATTGCTGCTTTTTACAAAAAAAAACTTTTCATACTTTCTAATAACTATACAAAATAACTTAATCTTTTAAAGTAATAAATCCTTTTTGCACTTTTTATCTCAGCTTTGCTATTTTTTTTTTTCTTAAATATATTTTATAATTTTCTTTGGGGCGCAACATTTCCCTATACACAAATTTTTTAATCTTCCTTTGTTATTTACTTGTTAAAAGATGTATTTTAACTCAATTATGTCAATATTTAAATTATTTTAATTTCCTTTTTCCGTTTTCCACACACACACACACACACACATAAATACAAACTCATAAATTTTACATAAACAAGGAGAAAAAAGTAATATTTTATATCCTGTTTAAGGGCAGAATAAGTGAAGGCAAATAAATAATAAAAAAATGAAATCTGTAGAGAATAGTTTTCTTAAACTTCAGATGGTTTTGTAAAGAATAAGAAATGTATATGTATGGGTGAATTTTATCAAACACAGCAAAGGATACAGGATATTAGAACTTGTAAGTTGTTTAATAAAAAATATGGGTAAATAAAAGCAAGAGTTGTTAAAAGTAATAAACATTATTAAGGTTTTAAGTATAGAACAATTTGAAAACATTTTTAAGAACAATAAATTTTTTTTTTAAACAAATATTATTGCAATATTGAAGAGTTTGTTTAGTCAGCGCGTTGTGTTAAAAATGTTTAAATTTTACTTCAGGCATGTTTCTCTTACTCAGTGAATATGGAGAAGTATTAAAATGAACAACGTTTAGTTATATCAAAAAGTCTAAAATATGTCTCATCTGAAAATATTCTTTTCTTCGAAAAATCCGCAAACATTTGATGATATTTCAATGCTGCAAATGGTAATTTGACTTAAATTGTTGCACTAATTTGTTTACCAAAAATTGTCGCATAGTGTCGAATGAAAGTAGCTGCATGCTCGGGGAAACCCTTGCGGTTATATTTTCGATTGAACAACGAGGACAACGACGAACAATAGTCTTCTGATCTATAAACTTTGTAATTAAAAACGTTACCCTTACATTAATGGTAGATGATGTGTTTGGAAGATTTATATAAAATATTTTTATCGAAATATACTAGTTGCTTTAAACTTCAGACTAATTACATATCTGTCATTTTTTCATAAATCAAACTCTCGACTTTAACATGACGTTGTCATAGGAGCTCAACTAGTTCATTTGTTTGGAGTTTTGTACAAGTTCAAAACTGAAAAAAGATATATTTTACAAAGCCATTTCAGCATCAAGCGGATTAATTTTTTATCTCTGCTGCAATTTGAACCACGGTCTTTTGGTTTTGAAAGTACATGCCCTGACATCTGCACCTGTACACTACTTTATTTTAAATTGATATTAATAAGATCTTTGTTCGAAAAACAAAGATCTCTCCAATTTTGCGATGGGCGAATGGTTTATTTTCAGTCAGTGTGAGTGAGAAATATCACGTTTGCTGAAGTTTTCTTGACCTACCTTAAAAAGAGTTAAAAATAGCTTTACAAAGAGAAAATAATAAATAAACTCCAATACAAGTCTAAAAATGCACCAAAACTCAAACCTGAACAAGTAGTGGGATCAATGATGGGAACTTAGCAATTTTTCCGTCAAAGTTAGCTATTTCTAAATCAGGGCAAATATACGTTTTGATTATTAGCGGGAAATCTAGCAATTTTTCTGAACCACCAAAGCACCATTTCTTGTTAGTGCAACTAAAACTCTTAATAAAAATTGGAGTTTTGTGTTTCTTAAGACATCAATTTCACAATTGTAACCAGTATTTTACGAAATTTTTAAAATACCTGTCATGAATACTTGTTCGTGAATAATATAAAATTGTTGTCAAAAGGAATAAGCGTTGAAAGTACAAATAAATCAATATAAAATTGTATGCATTTTTACAATGATATAGTATCAGAGTAAACATATCGACGTTCACAAGTAGAAAGGCCCTAACTCGTATTTTTTACGAAAATCAGTTTTTCAGTGATTCTAATACATTTCACACAAATACACGTCGACACAAAAATTCAATAAAACAATATTAAAAAAAAAAGTTTAACAAGTAATTTAGCAAAAACAGTCACATGACAATACGGTTTCTACAACGTTTTTACATTGTTCCGCAAAATTAAATTTAAATGAGTTAAGCTCTTTCTACTTACATATGTAGCTAATGATATATATATTTATTTGAGAGTAATAATTTACATACATATTTGTTTAATGATGGTACTAAGTTATCAAAACAATTTTGTTGCAAATTGTTGCTGTCCCTCGTAATAAAAATGCCCTGCAACTTTTTACAAACAAAAGTCTTAGAGTAATCCTTCGACTTTTCGGCCAACGTCAGCATGTTATGGCATTAAATTAATCAAATTCCAATGAACATTGAAATCGAAAGGCGAAAATAAAACTGAATAGAATAGAACTAAATGGATAACCAAAATGAAAAACAAGCAGCCAAACTACAGCCACAAAAGAGAGTGATCAGTTCATGCATATCCCAGGCAGAAGCGGCAAACAGTCAAAGTAATTGGAAAATATCGACAACGTGAATATATTACTGTTGTTGTCGACACTCAGAATACATTGCAGGAATACATTCAAACTTCTTTTTAATCGGTGTTTTAAGGAACAACTTTTAAAATGTAGGAAAATAAATAAAACAAGTAAGAGTATTATATTCGGCCGTGCCGAATCTGATAATACACTTCATCATCATGTACATAGGTATAATCTCACATCGTAGCTTAACCTATATTTCATGTTATACCCCTTTTTTCTTTATTATTTCCGACGCCATCCTCGATTTTGAATTTTTAGGTAGTTAAGTGTACTAAACTAGTTAAGCCCTTTAATTTGATACCCATATTGATGGGGTTAAAAAAAATTATCCGCCATTTTGTTTTAGACGCCATCTTGGATTTTACATTTCAGAATAATTTACTGTATTCTACTGGTCAAGCCCTTTAATTTGATACCAATATTGAGGGGGTTTAAGATGCTACATTTTAAAACACCAGATTTGACCCATGTATAAATTTATTGTCCGCCATTTTGTAGTTGCGGCCAACATCAATTAAAATTTTTTTATAATGCTTATATTGCGCTACTCAATTCCTTTCAGATGATACCAATATTGACTCTCTCGGTTATCCACAAGCTGAAAAAAATTGATTTTCGTTTGTAAGTTTTAAGAATATATATTTAAAAAAACTTTTTTTCCTATAACTTTACCGATAAGAGCCCGATTTATCCAAAAATTTACACGAATATCTCTAGAGGCACGTTATATCTACAAATAGTAGCAAGGGTACCTATAAATTATTCTATGGCTGAACAATTTTAATTTTGGTGGTAAAAATATAGAAAAAAACAGAGGCAGTCGTGCTGAATTTGTGCTGAATTTCAATAGCGATTCATTCCCGGATATTTCCAAAAGATTGATACCATACACAGATCTGAGGAACATATGGTTGCTTCTAAAAGTTGATTTCAACCAACACACAGACAGACGGGCAGACGGTAAAGGCTTAATCGACTCCTCTATTCATTAGCTTTCAGAAAATATATACTTTATGGGGTCGGAAATGAAAATTGTAGAAATTACAAACGGAATGCAAAGCTATATATACCCTTGTGCACCACAGGTGAAGGGTACAGATTGTCGTGTACTGCACACGAATGTTCTTTTAAATTCAGAATTTATCCGTTTTTCAATTTATCAAGAGTGAAAGGGGAATATGTAAATTTTTAATAATTTTAACGGATTATCTCTAAAATAATAAACAAATTTTCAAAAGTTATAACGAATTTAAGCGATTAATTGCTAAACTTTTAATTTAGCAAAAATTCTATTTTTTCTAGCGATGTTAAAGCCAAAGTAAACGAAATTTTTTTTTTTTTTGTAAATCACTCAACTGAATAGTTTAGTTACTGCTTACATACTTCTAATAGCGCTACTAGAAAGCATGATCCTTATATTCGATGACCAACTTAGGCGATTTATATATTACAATTAGGGAACGTCAATTTCGTCAAAATCAGAAGCAGCTTAAACAAGCCTTATCCCTAAGCATTGCTGAAAAAGGTAGCAGCAAGTAAAGCAGAAATATAACATAAATTCTATTGAAATAATTTTTTTTTTTTCTTTTTCTAAGACATACTTTGTGCGCTTTTGTATGCAAACAATTTCAGCAATTTCTTGTATGTAATACGGTATGAAAAAATTTATTAAACATTTTTTTTAAATACATAAAAGGAGTCTAAATTTACTATCATCATTAAAAAACGTTAATATATATAATTCTGTGGCCACAAGTCATAACCACCTTAGTCCGTTATTTAGTTATACGAGTTAGGCCATTATGGTTTGTGGCCACCGAATTTAACAAATTTATTCATAATATTTTTATTTCTTTAGCAATTACAATAACTACAACACACACTGTTACCCTTAAATGCTGTCAAAATTAAATCTTAATTTTTAAATAAGGATTTAAAAGATTAGTTTCCATTTTTTTTAATAACATTTATCATAATTAAGAATAAAAATTATATTTGTACACTTAAAGGATTATATTTATAAGAGAATATAGAGTTGCCTTTTATATGTAAATGTTGATTGAAATTTAAAATCTTGAAATAAAACTAGAAAAGATTAAATTGAATTTTGTTTGTCTATAATGTTGACAATGTTAAAAGGAAAAAAAAACAAGAAAGCTTTTACAATTGTATTGTACATTTATTTATTTATTATTTTTTATATGTATGCAAATCCTACGTTTATAAAAATGAGTGTTGCTCTTTATGTGCAACTTTCGTCAAATAGACAATTATGGCTCTAATAATTTCAACATGTAGTCGAATATTTAATTTCTCATTTTTTATTACAGTTGTATGACCATGCTAATCTGTTCATTTTATATTAAGCACTTAAAAATCTCTATTAAAATTCTTGTGCTTACAAAAATTGCTCTTATTTTGACAAACTTTTTATTAGTCATTTAAATTAATTTACTCCAACAAAATCTAGTAGAACATTTTTGCTTTAGTCTTTTTTTTAGCAATTGAAAAAACTCATTAATTTTCATATGGTTTTAAATGATCGTAATAACACAAACAGAAAACTTAAAAAAATATATATAATAATAATAAAAGAAAAAAAAAAAAAAATCAAAATAATGGTTTTTATTTTCATAATAACTATGTATAGAGAGGAATAGAATAAAAAAACTTACCTTGCTGCCACGTTCATTGAATATAATTTCTACATCAAGTATGGTGCCAAATTGCTAAAGGCGATCCAAAACAAGGAACAAAAATTTATTATCGACAACATAATAACACACAGTCACAACAGAATCAGCCAAAAGACACATATACACAGACAAAAAAAGAATAGAAAAATATTTTTTTTATTTTTTTTGTTTGTTTAATTTTTCAGCCAACCAGTCAGCAGCAACAGCCAAAGAACGTATACCAACCAGACAGTCAGGCGGGCAGGTGGTTGGTTGGTTGATTAGGCAGGCAGGCACGCAGGCACGCAGGCAGGCAGACAGCCAACCAGCCATATGAAAAATGTTTTATTCAAAAAATAAGTTGAATTGTTTTTAATGCATTTTTTTCACAACAAACAAAATTGTTTTTAGCAAGTTGATTTCAAGCATTATTTAAGAACAATAACGAGATTGGCAGGATGCATGTTAAAAATAAAATAAAGGAAAAAAAAGAAAATATATATACAATTAGTTTAGCTTATTGAAAGTTTAATATAATTAAAAAAAGATTTAATTAGTAGAAACAAATTTTAGGTAAAAGTTTGCCAGTCACGTTTATAATTCAATATTTTTTTATAAATTAAATTTAAAATGCAGCTGCCGAAAGAATCAAATAGAAAATTTATTTATTACAAAATAAAAAACATTTTGATGAATACAAAAAGACTTTAATTGACACAAAAAAAAAACAAGGTTGTAATCATAGAAACCTTATGTGTGATCCATTTTTAAAAGCTTTATTTACGAAAATACTTAAAAACTTTATAACACAGTTCTTCCCTTAAATCTTTGGCTTCAGAAAACATGTTTTAACAAAAACAAAGGTTCTAATAGAATCAAAACTTTACGGGTTAATAAAGCTTTAAAATAGCAAAAGCTATAATAAGTTTTGAAATAATTAAGTATTTTTATTACTTAACTAGCCAATCCCGGCGCGCGTTGATACGCCCCTTCATGAATTTTAATCGCATTCTAAATTTTAATCGAATATTAAGTGCAAGGCTAAAAACTATAACTTTTTCTTTATGAGCGTGGCACTGCCCACTTTTCTAAATACGAAACGGTATAGTCTTGACAACTCAATATGTGTGCAAAGTTTCAGAAAAATCGGTCTAGTGCAAGTACCTCAAAATGATACCTTTTTTTTAATGGGCGTGGCACTGCCCACTTTTCTAATGACGAAAGTGTAAAGTCATGACAGCTCGATATGTGAGCAAAGTTTCAGAAAAATCGGTCAAGTGCAAGTAGCTAAAACTTATAACTAATTTTTTATGGGCGTGGCCCCGCCCACTTTTTTTCACCCATAAACACTCCCTGGTATGTGTACAACAACTTACCAAAGTTTGAGCCCGATCGGTTTTACAGTTTCGGAGTCTATAGCTAACACACACACACACACACACACAGAGTTTCACTTTTATATATATAGATAACTTTTAATTAAACATTCAGATACATTTGGTATATCGGACTTCTTACGATTTACTGTGAATTTTTTTCTGGATTTCTGCAATTACGAATGGTTACAAAAAATTCTGGCTGAAAAAGCTTTGTATACACTTCACGTAGTATTCAGAAATATGAAAGAACTGTTTTTTTTAATGCTTTAAAGCACATTTTTAAACACACTTTTTAAAAATTTTTGAACAGTTCTGGTGAAAGCCTTTGCTAAGTTTTATCAAAACTTTTTTTTAATTTTACAGCTGTTCTTGTTTTACATAAACAACTAATAAATTTATGTAAGTCTGTATTTCATTAAAAACAACTTTAACAAAGCTTCTAATTCAAAGTCTTTTGCAGTTTTGGCTCCAGAAAAGCTTGTAATAATTTTAAGCTATAGAATAACAATCATCAATTTTTTGTATTAGAAAATTTTAAGAGCTTTGATTTAAAGAACAAACAGTTTTAATTTTGCATTTGAAAAAGCTTCTTAAAGGAGCTAATACACGGCATGTTTTTTACATCTGACTTGTTAAATTCTCCACTGCTAATACAAACATGTCGTGTGTTACCTTTAAAGCATTTCTTTTGTAAAAAAACATGTGTTGAGACATCCGACAAAATTTTAATTAGAGCGCGCTCTATTTTCTTCTGTCAAAACATGTGACATCAGCCGTTGGCAGAAATCTCTGCTGCAGCAAAGTAGTCAGCGTAAATGTAAAATTTCGACAGACATGTAGATTTACATATGTCTCACAAATTTTAAAGTCAGATGTAAAAAACATGCCGTGTATTATAGCCTTAACATTAATTTTACTTTGCAACACGACTTTTTTCAAGAATAAGCTTTTAACAGTTATTCCTTAAAAAAAATAAGTTAAACTCATAAGCGGTGCTTTTAAACATCTTTTTAGAGCTACAATTAAAATAATAAAAATTTCTTTTTAGAAAAATTTAATTTATTTAAATTTATACGTAATTTTAGAAAATGTTTTCTAGCGCTTTAGTTTCTAGTTCTAAATCTTAAAATCTGTTGCTACTACCAAAATCATGTTTAAGCTAAAGCTACAACAAAAGCTTTGCGAGTTTTCGGTAGAAAAACTTTAGGCTTTTATTTGCAAGCTTTCATTTTAGAAAAATAATTTCAAGACCTCTTTTTTCCGAAAGTAATTTTAAAACTTACATATAAATATTAAAGCTTAGCGTTTGTTTCTTAAGTTATGAATACTTTAGGTGATTCTTCATTTATTTCAGTTAGAGGATTCTTAAAAAGCTTTAGAAAAAGAAACATTTTATACAGCTTAATTCGATTAATTTTAAAAATCATTGCGAGATATTATTGAATATAATTTTTAAAATATTTTTACTGCTAGTAACGGAAGAACTTTAAAAATATAGTTTGGCTTAAATTTACAATGCATACATGCCAACTTAAAGATTTCTAGCCACTACTAACTGAAATAAGAAATTGCTGATTTTTAACTTTAATTGTAAAATGCCTATCGGTTTATAAAAATGTTACTCAATAGTTTGATACAACAAAATTTGTGACCCCCAACGATTCTTTCAGCAATCATTTTAACATTTATTTGATATATAAAGAAAAAACTTTCAATCAATAATATTGTCGATTTGTAGTTGCCTAATGAATACTCACCCCAAACATGGCTCTTAGATCGGGATCGCGAAAACGAAATGGTATATTCGAAACGTGCAAACGTTTTGGTGTATTTTTGGCATCATTCGAAGAATTAATTGTTGCAACGGTGGTACAAGAATTCTGCTGTTGTTGTTGCTGCTGCTGCTGTTGATGTTGCAAAGGGACTAGGGCATTGCTAAGACTTGTGGCCAAAGATGTATTTGTTGTTGCCGACGTCATAATACTCGCAGCTGCGGCAGCATTTAAATTAGCCATCACTTGAGCTGTACTCGACGATGGAGCTAAAACACCAGCAGCACCCACCATTGATGTCATTATCGAAGAGGTATTAACAATGCCCGTTTGATTTGGATTTGACATAACGGCCGGCAGCAGACCAGTGGCAGCCGAAGTGGCTGTAACTGATGTGGCTGCAACAGCTGTGACAGCTGTTGTTTGCTGTTGAAGCTGCTGTTGCTGTTGTTGACTTATAGCGGCTATTAATTGTTGTTGCTGCTGCTGGTGTTGCTGTTGTGTGGGTGTTAGTAGTTCGCCATTGGTTGTTGCTGTTGAGATGCCATTCGTTGTGCTTATATTGCTGTTAGTAGTGTTAAGATTGTTATTGCTATTATTACTGCTATTGTTGGCATCTGTAGCTGTACCGCCTGCGGTAACGAGTGTATTTGTGGTGCCATTAATGGCTTGACTTTGGCTTGAGGATATATTATTATTAGCAGCCGCAGCGGCTGCAGCGGCAGATGATAAAGCGGTGGTTGTTGAGGATAATGTGGAAGCAGCTGTGACTATACCACCTCCACCACCAGAACCGCCACCGGCGTTACTGGCTATTGACTGTGTGGTATCAATTTCATTTTTCAACAATACTGAAGACTACAAATAGAAAGAACAAAAGTAAATTGCCCAATGTTAGTTAAACATACATAAGTAGTATAGATTGAAAAATTTCTAATGGAGATTTTTTAAGAAAACTCATTTATGTACTATATTGATCTCAATGTAATAGTAAATTTAAAATTAGCTTTTAATGCAAATTTTTACGAATTTCAAGGCATTTCTAATTTGTAATAAACTTTTGCATTAACAGAGAATTGGTAAAATAATATAAACACGATAGAAGAGGTTGTTATTAAATTCCCTTTAAAATATTTTCAATTTATAGTTTAAACTGTTTTTTTTTTGTAAAGACTTGTTTAAGACATCTTTACATTTCTTCTACCGTTTTGTTATATTGTATGTTTATAATTTGCAAATAGATAAACTGGCAGAACAACAAAAAAAGGAACACACACATACATGCATAAACTAAGGAGGAAAATAAAGAATATTAATGTCGACATTACGACAATCGAAAACATAAAAGGCAAAATAATCAGACAAGTAAAAGTCAAGTTGAAATTAAGCTTATAAACACGAACACACACACACACACACACACATACATTCATATATACACACACACACCTTAACAAACCAACATGCATGTATAAAATATTTTATGCAAATGTATGTGTGCCTATCGTAAAAAGAACGATAAAAAAATGAAAAAATGCATTGTGTGACAAAGTGACATGAGAAAGAAGTTAAAGGAAACAACATAAAGAATCCTGTGTGTAAGAAGGAAATCAGTAAAATGTTGAGATAAAAAAAATGATTATACAATACAAACACAAATACTCAAACACTTATACACTTCTTTATCCAACAAACAAATGATACGATTATGCTTAAAAAAAGATACAAGAACAATAAAACATTTGACAAATCAAATACTGGCGGTAGAATGTACATTTAAAAAAGAATAATATTTTCTTTTTATTTTGTTTTGTTTTGAGAGAGAGAGAGTAAAAAATGACAACAAAATGTAAACAAAAAAAAAAAAAATGAATCTCTAAAACCCATAACGAACAAAGCAGGAAAAATAATTTATAAACTGCCAGCAACAATAACAACAAAGAATATGAAAATAGTAAGAAGAGTGATATATAAGACTGTGTCGACTATTATGCACCCACCACCAACGATAAACGCTTACTCTCGATAACCAAAATTCTTTTGGAGTGGCATAAAAGTCCCATATTAAAGAATCAAAAATGTCTGCACAGTATAGAAAGAATTTTACAACGATTTAAAAAGATCCCTTATATTGAAAGTAGGCACAAAAATGGGTGAATCAACGTTATATTAGTACTTCTTTTGTTATTTTAAAGCCTTAAAATCAATGAACCAAAAGCGATACTGTGAGGTATATTTTTATTCACAACTTGTTTATAAATTTCCAAAGAAATCAAATTTTTTTATAAAGAACAACTAACCAATTTAAAACTTATCGATAACGCAAATAAAATAATTTTTTAAGTCATTAATACAAGGCTATCAGTCACATTCGATTAGCTTTTACGCAACAAGCTTGCTGGCTTCCCCCAGAGGAACGCAGCTGTACTTGAAAATCGATTTTGTGAGAGCATTTGATAGGCTTCAGATTCATTGTACGCTAGCATGCAAATGTATCCCAACAAAAATAATTGATTTTGCGAAAGCCCTATATTACGACGCAGATTAGACTGTCGATTTCTGGCAGTATTAGTGACTGATTCACAATTAAACCGGAGTGAGGCAAGATTGTGTTTTGTCGCCCTACATTTTCATATCGTCCTGGACAACATACTACTTAACAACAGACTCATGTGATTAGAGGGAAATTAAAGAGAAGGCTAGATGATATCGAATAACCAGACAACATATGTCTACTTTCCCACAACTTCAATGACAGGCAGACTAAGATCAATGCAGTACAAGCTAAGGCTGGTCTAAAGATAAATATTGACAAAACTAAAGAAATTTAAATTAACACTTCTTACAACACAGTATTCGCAATAGACGAGAAGAACCCTGAAGATGTATCAACATTCTGTTACTTATGAGTCTTCTACAGACCTTGTAAGTATCCAAAAAATAGCTGGTAAAGATTCATACGATGATCAGTACATATCTCGAAAATAATCAAGTTAAACATATTTAACTCCTGCGTAAAATTATCTTTTTTTTCTATGGATGTGAAACGTAGAATGAAGCGCAGAAGGATACTAACCCGCTACAGATTTTCATAAATTGTTGCCTGTGTAGAATTTTAAAAATATTCAGGTCAGTTTGATATCCAATGAAAGATTTTGGGTCCAAACATCTCAAATTCACATACAAGTCGAGATACGAAAAAGAAAATGACGCTGGCTACGAAACCTAACCTAACCTAATCCGCAAACCGTAGAAAAGGAAGAACATCAGACACCTGCCGCCGTCAAGTCGAAATTGAAGTGGCCAAACAAGAGCTTAAATGGGATAGAAAACACTTGCATCGGACAAATCAGAATGAATTAAATTTCTTATTGACCTATAGAAGAACTAACGAACATACCCTTGGAACATTAAAAAGCTACAAATAAAAAATAAAATTTTTTAGCTTTTCAACACTTAACGATATATATATACAATTTGGTCAATCTTTTTGAAATTTATACAATGTTCATTTCCAAACAAGTAAAATTGTATGTTTTCCATTGCGTCTGCGTCTGTCCGTGTGTTTGTTGGAATCATATTTTTGTAGTCATATATATGAAAAAAATATATAGAAATAAATCGCTTTTAAAAACCTGACAAATCTGTCCATAATCTGCTAGGATATTAGCAGAACAAAATACATTATTCTTTTTCCAAACTTTCAGCAAAAACATTTATATTATTCAGCTCTCTCTCTCTCTAATTTACAGATCTGTTTGTAATTATTAATATACCTCATGTGCCTCTAGGGTATGTAATCGGTCATGTATAGGCAAAATTACTGGCAAAAATAATTTGGAAAACAATTTTTTAAATAAAAAAAATTTCTAAAGCATCTTATTTAATTGTGGACACGATAGAAACATTAGATTCCCAGCCGTAATCTCAAATATTGCCGCAGAAAAAAAAATTGTTGCGAAACTTACTGAGATATAAGCTGGGCACTATAACTTGGTCGGTATTTCTCTTCAAATTTACGAACAACAATTTTTGCAGCCTCAAAACAACAACATAATAGTATTAAATAAAACAGCTCAAATAATTTTGCCTGAGCAAAAATGGCGGATTAAAAATTTTGTTCAACCCTCTTAATATGGATATCAAATATAAGGGTTTAATTAGTGGAATTCGGTAAACATCGACTAATTCAATTTCAGGATGGCTTCCGAAACAAAATGGCGGATTACAAAATTTTGTTAAAATCAATATGTCGTCAAGCCTCGTAATATGGGAATCAAATTAAAGGGTTGTGACGCATTGCATTACAATGTACATATTGAAAATTAAAAATCAAGATAGCATCTGAAAGAAAACGGCGTATGACACAAGACAGTCGCTAAATATTCACTGTAGCACCCCACGGTTTTATTTAATTCTGACCAATGCCCTATTAATAAAGAGGTTATTTTCGCAGTTTTTACATTTATGCCTACCTGTGGGTGAAGGGTATATAAAATCTTGTATAACTGAACTTTTTAGTGGTTGGAAAAAAATAATGTTTCCTTAATTTCTGAATACATACATCCATACAAAAACACTGTATTTTTTCAATAAAAGTAAAAAACCTGCAGCCTATGTTTCTTAACTACTACAAAATATAGAAGTTTTTTATAAATTTTGTAAAAAGAGAAAGCTTAATAATAATTAGCTATAACAACAAAAAATATATGGAAAATTTCTTAATTACAAATTACGTAAAAAAAAATTTATTAAATATTTTCATTAAAAGAAATATTATAAAAAAAATAAAATTTTTGTTTCGGAATTAGTTTGTTAAAAAAATTAATAATTTTTCAGACTGCAGTATGTACCTATATGAGAAGGTACCGGGTGTTACGTCTGCTTGTTGTGTGTGTTAGAGAATGCAAATTCAATCACTCAAAGCAAAGAACGAGCTGAATGATGATTGTGTTGTTGACATCTACCAAGAAACAAATATTCATATTTATACAAAAAAATACTAACACATACATATACATATGTACAGTAAATGCACAAGTTTTTTTTTACAATCATCATAGCGGCAATAAAACCGACACAAATCATGTCAATGAATAAATAGAGGGAACAAATAAAATAATTTTGAAAAGAAAACAGAAAAACACTCCAGCAGGAATGAATAATGGAAGGAAAAAGAAATGAATAAAATAACCTAGCCACATACACACAGAAGTAGTATGTATGTATATGTGTGAATGTGCTATACAATATACTCTAGAAACGTTGCAAAATGTCAATAATGACAACATAAGCGGCAGTAAGAAAAATCTATACAAAAGGGAAATAAGTGCAATAAATCTTCATTTACATACTAACATACCTACATACAGGAAAATGTATATACTTATACGTATAAAATAAAATAATTTCTGATGTTACATCACATTGGGCCAGAATACAATAAAAAAGTAATGAAATAATTTCTTTTAAATTTTCCTTGTATAAAAAATTCTCGTAAAATTTGGACAGAAATATTTCTTCGTCTTAAAATATTCAAAGGAATTTAGTTTATTACGGGTGTTTTCCAATGAACAATCGATTAACCGGCATTTGTGAACACAGAGACACAAGAACAATTAGTAATGCTAAAAGTACTGGTATCAAATGTCAATATTGATGTATTGCGTGTGATTGCTATTGAGAGTCCAAAAACATTCATTCGGCGTCCAGGACAATAATTGAAAATCTTAAATAACTTTCCTTTTTAATGATCTGCGTTTGCATGCCTAAAATTTTTAATTGAACTGAGACCTAATAAGACCGCACAGCGAAAAAGGTTTGATTTCGATTTTTCCCTTAATGACCCAGTTACCTTGTTATCTCCATGTGAATAACGAAAAACATAGATGCATAGATATCGCGTCAGTGTCTGATTTTAAGACAACATGACTTAGATAACGCAACAGAGATTTTACTATTAAAATTAGATGATATAGTACATATCTGGCTTAAGGGTGCCCCGGTGGACTAGTCAGTAGAGTGCTGGTCTGCTAGTTTGGGGGTTGCAGGTTCGATTCCCGCCAGAGACTCTGGACTGGTCTGCTTCTCTTTCTCTTCTAACTATTTCTATTATAATTCTATTCTTCTCTTTATTTCTATATTAAGGCGTCACAATGGACCGTAATGGTCACCGGGAGAGGGTGTGAGGAGAACTTTGCACCAGCCTTACCTGCCTACCTACCTACCTACCATATATCTGTGTGTGGTTGTATACTCTCTCGTTTAAGTGATAGAAATTAGTCTCCTAAATAGAGTGATATAATAAGATGTGTTTAATTTAATATTTTCTTTTATTTTGGGATACCAGTAATTTATATTTATTCACAGAAAAATTTAATTTAAATTAAAATAAATAAAACTTTTTATAGGGACCCATAGTGATAGTTCCATAATATCGGTAACTATAAGTATTTATTTTTATAAATAAACGTTCGTTGGCGTATAAGTTAAGTTGAAAACACACACACACACAAAGTTAAATACCCTTCCACTTATTGCTCGTAAACGCACATACACATTTAATAGCACTTTTGCCTGTATATTTATCCTATACAAGTCATGTGTACAAGATGACAATTGCAATTTAAAATTGTAATGTCTATGACATTTGCATAAATTGTGCCACCCGACCAACCAACGCCAAAAGTTAAAGCCAGACCACCAGATAACCACCCCACCAATGAATCAACTCTCTTGGAAAATTAAACATTTCATATTCATATTGCACGAATATGAAAATTATGCCAACTGCATTTAAGCACTTTTCAACCTTATTTTTGTCTTGTAGTTGTGTGTGTGTGTGTTATTATCATCATATATTTTTTTGAATTAAATGAATTTTACAGATTTACCCACACATTCCTTGGCTTCATGGGAGTGGGAATAAACTTCACATACTCCCTCCCATACAAACAAATACCGGCAGCAATATTTCGAAAAAAAAAAAAAAAAACAAAGTTCAACAAAATATATAAGATCTTCACACATGGTTCATAAATATATTAATGCAACAAGAGAATTTCATTAAATAAACTGTGGGAATATCTGTGTATTTGTATGAATTTCTTTTCGCATGTGTATATGTGTGTATTTCCTCTTTATGTCTCTTAGGAATTCAATAATATTAAAATTGACAATTTTGCACAAAATTGTAAATGTATGTACAATTCTCAACTCGTTGTTACAAATATGGTATGTTGCAAATATACTATACCCTCCCACAATCATGATTATGCCCTGCAGTTTTTAAAGAAGCATTAGTTAGCTTGTGTTATTTGTTGTCGTAAAAGGGAAAACAGAAACCCTTAAGTACCCTTAATTTCCATCTTTTCCAAACTAAAGATTTATTGAGAAAGGAGTGGCAACTGACTCCTCCTTGTGTATACTGGATTTACTCTAGTAGTTCTATTGTCTGCAGGTCATATTTGTATGCGTTTGTATAAAGAAACAATTCACAGAGACGTTGCATATTTATAGTTTTCGGTTGCCTTTTCTGCAAGCAAATTTAAATTTAATATTTAATACAACCAAGGTCATAGCTCCACTGAATCTGTACTGACTTTCTAGAATTTATTATGGTTTATACATTTTTTAGGATAAAGGACATTTTGGAACAAAATTTTGTTTTGAATTTTGCGCAACTCCTATCATAAGCAAAACGAAAATAAATAGAAATTATTTCAGAGATATAAATTACTAAATTACTTTTTTCTATTAAAAAAAAAACGTTAAATCACTTTTATTATATGACTTTTCATTATGCGGTGTGAGCCTTAATCATAAATCAGTTGATTTTGCTCTCGAAATGACATTTAAGTTATTAGATGCTTTAGGCTACTAGTATCAGTATTCTTATCTTTTATTCACGCTTCTGTAAATACTATTTGACAATTTTTGTCAATATTTTTTTAATACATGATGTTTTTTTAGCTTCAAGTGAAAATGTAAATAATATTGCGAAATATTGTCATGCTGGCAATCAAAAAACTGCTGTTCAATAATAATAAAAACACAAAAAAATAAATAAATAATATCAAATTAAAGGAACCCTTAAAGCCATCAGTAGTCACTCACACATATACAATAAGGTTAAGAGGAACGCATACACAGTTTTATGCTCTAGACTGGCACAAAGTTTTGTGGAGAAATTAAAAAAGTTCTACTAACTAAAAGAACTAGGACAAGCAGAACCCTAAAATTACTTTACTCGTCACTAGTGACACAATATTTAAATAATAGTAAAACTTTAGATTTGCAGGAAATTCTTCATAACAACAAAGAACAGAAAACTCCAAAGTTGGAGTAACAATTCAATGGCTTCAGGATGTGGTGGTTGTTAGCCCCGGCACCAAGCGCCATAAACCAACAGTGGTCTTACCACTAGGTTGAGCTTTTGATGCCTAACTACTACCCCTGCGTGCCATATTGGGTAACTTAATCATTAACACAGGTGTCAATTCATTCACCTACATGAATCTCTTGCTTTATGTGTAGGAACCATGAAAAAGAGCTCGGGACTAACTTGACCCTTATTATATTTTCGGTACGAGGCAAATGATGTTAATCAGCAGAGGAATCGGATTTTCGGTTCGGAAAAAGCCGAACAGATCACCAAGTAACTATTTATGTTGAAAAGCAACAGTATTCCGAGAAATATATGGATGAACAAAGTACGTATGGCTGCCATCTCTATAAGCATCTGTAAATGAATCACTACCCCTTGTTTCTGTTGAGAAGGCAACATCCTGAAGTCCAGGCATCAGATACTAAACCACCGCCAAAATTGTTTTTTCCCTAGATAATAAGTTTTAGGGGTTTACTGATTCCCATGAGGTGTTGGTTCACCTCTATACGCAACATCCTGAAGTCCAGGCATCAGATACTAAACCACCGCCAAAATTGTTTTTTCCCTAGATAATAAGTTTTAGGGGTTTACTGATTCCCATGAGGTGTTGGTTCACCTCTATACTCCGTACTGACAATACACTAAGTAAACAAGCCCCCGACGGGATATGGGAATTAATTTTTTAACTTCACTTGAATCTATTTATTATGGCTACTTTTTATATTCTGGCAATAGCAAACAAAAACAAACATTTTTAAATAAACATGGCTTTATTGTTTTTCGAAATATTTCCCTCTGATGATCAATACACTGTTACATTCGTTCAAACCATTTGTTATGACAGTTTTTCCATTCCTATTGAGACACCTGCAAAACATGGGTTTTTGAATGCTTCAACTGCTTCTTCTTTACTTTTGATATTCGGGAATCAAAAGTAGAAGACATTGGGTGCCAAGACTGCTCCAAAAATCAGTTGTTTGAAGAGATGTGTGAGAGCTTGCAATGTTATGATTAAGAATGATTCGTCTTTGAGGGTTAGTTTTACGAATTTATCCGAAGATTTATGCTACAAACAAATGGTCGTGTACTACTTAGAATTGACAGTTAAACGTTGCTCAAGCAGAACAGTGTCCACATGACCCACTCGGCAAAAGAAACAAGTGACCATTTACTGCTGTGCTTCTTCCCCGAACAACTTTGGATTTAGCTCGTCTTGGAATAACAACGCAGTCGATTGCTGTTTTATTTCCGGTTGATATGCATATATCCATGATTCGCCACCTGTCACGATTTTATACACGTCTTTCAAATTTACTTTATTTTTTTTTTATCATTTCTTTACTCTACTATGGGGTATCCAACGAGAACGAATTTTCTACAACTAAGTGTTCATGCAAAATTGAATGTGTTGAAGTAAAACTAATGAACAAGGATGCCTCTTTCTTACAATATGTCACGTGACGATCTTGCATTATCAGTTCACGCACTGCATACATGTTTTGTGGCACAACAACTGATTTTGGATGACCCTTAAGAAGCCGACCGAACAACGACAACGATTAAATTCAGTAAACAATCGATAAACACTGGTCTTTGATGGTACTTCATCGTCATAAATCGATTTGAGTCTAGTGATGCACTGTTGTTGATTTAAATCACAATCGCACGTAAATGTTCACGATTTAATTTTATTTTTTAGGCGAATTGAATTTTTCAAATTACTTTAAAGTTTGTACGTCATAATGTTCTGAGCACATACATATATTGTTAAAAATGTGAAACTTTACTAAAGGTACGTCTCTTGCTAAATTGCACCACTGCGGTTGCCAAATCCCAAAATATAAAAGGCAACTCTAGTTTTTATTGCAGCGCCCTAGTTTTAGGTATACAAATAACTAAATATATCACCAAATAAAAAAAAAAAAAAATTCGTTTAAGATAATACAACTTAAAAACCTAAGATGGCGCTGTAAGACAAGATTAAAATAAGTATATAACACAATTAAAGTTTGCCAAAATAGAGCTTTGATTATTTCAAATGTTTAACAACGAAAAAAAAAAAAACGTTTCCAAAATCTATACAGCAATTTTGGATCAGTATATTGTTTTTACATACACATATATATATAAAATATAGTAATGATAGTATGCGTAATAGCAAATAATGTTTTCCCTTAGTATCTATATTAATCTAGAATGCCGAAATCGTAAATATTTTAATACACAAACTTATTTAATGTTGCTGGTGTAAACGAATCTTTCGTCTTGGAATACTTTATATTAAAATATTTTTTTGTTATTAAATTCTTTGTGTTTAAAAGAATTTATTATAAAAAAAGACTATCTTAGGCATACGAAATATTTATACGACGATTTTAAAACTTTTCTCTTTTAAGCTGGTCCATAACATATGCCTGACTAGTGCTTAGGCCAACTCAACAGAAAATTCTTACATCATGTGTAAAATAATGTTAACAAAAAATAACTAAAAATTATTTTTAAATTAATTATAAACTATTTATAATTTTAATTTTCTTTTTTTAAAAATAATTTTGGGGTATAATAAATTTGTCATTCGGTTTGTAACACATGCATTTTAAACCTCATAAGACCGTCCTGGCTTTATTTCAGGGCGATATAGCCATGCCCGTCTGTCTGAAAGCACGACCGAGCTCGAACAAAAAAAGGAAGAGGAATGAAATTTTGTCAAAATATTTTTAATACACCAGAAATGTTTGGTATTAAAGAAATCAGTGTATGAGGAAGAAAGTCATTTATTGCTATGCAAGAGTGGGCCAATAAAATATTTCATTTTGTCATCGAACAGAATACAAAGCGTTAAAAAATGAAAAATGACAGGTTTATTTTCCGGTAAAAAAAAAATGTTTCCTGAAAAAATATTGAATTCCCTGCATCACGAAAAGGGTTATGGAACGAAATTTATTCCGCACAATGTTTCTTTGGTCTATTTAAAGTTTAAAACGTCATAATACCAACAGATAATGAATGCGATGAGCTCAAATTAATGTGTGCCAGCCCTTTAAGGCATTTTCTTAAATTCAAATATTTTCTATATGGACTAAGATTTATAATGTTTAAAAATATTTATGAAATTCATCAGAAGGAATTTTATGGCCATGCCTACTTTAACGCCCACCTTACGTATTAGGCTATACTATTAATATAATTTTAAAAATTACAAAACAGACAGAAATAGCTGTACTATGCTGAAAATTCGTAATTTAGCTTTTTTGACAATATTATTTTACCAAAAAATTAAAGTGACACGCCCACTCATCGCCCACCTCACATAGAAATTTTTTTCTTAATTCATATATTTTATTTTATATTTTTTTTGTGGGACACATATTTTGGCAGAATAAAGGTTATTGTTTTATCATAAGGGGTGTCTCGAAATGCTTCTTTACATTTTAAAATGTCTCCCAAATCTAGTTTTTTTTCAAACAAAAAATACATTTTATTGGCGTTATGGAGGAAAATTTCTAAACTTTATTATGCAAAAAACCAAAGTTTCAAATTTTATTTTCTTTTGCAAAATTTCGCACTTTTTTCTAAACGCTCTGCATTAAACGTTGGACACACGTTTTACCAAAGTGTTTGATAGCTTTTGTGTTAAATAAATCCAAATTTTTTTACATTTGCGGAAGCTTTGAACTTTGTTCTTAGGCACTGCTTAATTATAGCTCAATAGCGTTCAATAGGCCTTAGCTCTGGACAATTAGGTGGATTCATGTTTTTCGGTACAAAATTTATTTTGTTGGCCTCACACCACTCAAGGACGTCTTTGCTGTAGTGGCAGCTTGCCAAGTCGGGCCAAAACAGTGGAGGTATATTGTGGCTTCTGTATAATGGCAATACAGCCTTTTTCTGGCACTCATTAATATAAAATTGGCTGTACATTGTACGATACACAATAATTGCCTTTAAAGTTTTCCCACATGTACATATTGCTTGCCATATCATATATTTTTTGGCGAATTTTGAAATCTTTTTATACTTAAAATTTATCGGAAACATTAGCTCTTTTATTAGAAACATAAAAACCCTGACCAGGACGCTCTGAATAGTCAGCCTTACAATAGGTTTCATCGTCCATTAAAATACATCTATTAAAATTATTTAATTTGTGATGTAGCAACTGTTTTGCTCTTATTCTTGCCGTTTTTGTTCCTTTTTCGTTTCGGTTTGGAGCTTTCTTGACTTTGAATGTTATTAAATTTTCTTTTTTCTTTATTCGTTCGACATGCGACTTCGAAATATTTAGTTTTCGTGCGATATCGCGAATAGAAATGTTTGAATTTTGCTTCCAAAGTGCCTTTACCTTTTTAACGATTCGAGGATTCCTAAAACCACGAGGCCCTCAACCTTTCTTGTGCTTAATAGACAAGTCTTTTTTGAATTTAAAAATAACGTTACGGGCAGTCTGTCTGGACACTTTTGCCCGTCGAGCAACTTCAGCGTAAGAAAGTTGTTTATTTTAATTATAAATATCCACAATATTTTTTCTCACTTTTTCTTTTTTGCCCTGTAAAAAATGTTAAAAAGTATTTCGAGACATCCCTTATACATACGTTGAATTGATTAGCTGATATAACTTTGATACGCCTACTAAAACGCACACCTCATATATGTGACCTCCTCCGAGAAAAGGGACCTAGTGTGTCGAAAAACAGGTTTGGACTTAAGTGTGGATTCTGGTACCTAAAAGGCTGTAGAATAAGATGAAATAAGTTAGATTTCTGATAAAAATTTATTCACCCCATAAAAACGTACAAAACGGTCACTGGTTGCAGCTTAAGAATCAAGTGTCGAGATCAGAGCAGCACTAATAGCAAAGGTATTGTCACACTAAAAGCGAAAAAAGATACGTCACCATATAGACATGACGTCACAAAAGTTGGCACCCAATCATAACTAACCATACCAAATCGCATATTCCAACTGAAGGTGTATTCACAGTGATAATGCGTTATGAAACTTTAAATGCGTTTTTCTCAAAACTTCATTTTCACACACTAGGTACCTTTTCACGGAGAAGGTCACATATAAGGCATAATCTATAACTTATATGTATATTTTTTACTGATAATTTTTTTGTTTTTTAATTATTATAACGGGAATCTGTAGAGCTGTATTAAACTTAACACAAAAGTGTTTACTTTTGCATCTACACGTATTTACTACAATATAATTGTCGCCGCGGTTAGTTTCATTTGCAGCACAATTTTGTGATTTAAAGGTTTTGCATTTAGGAAAATATGAACAATACATTTTGGAAGTAGTGTATGCTATTATCATTAAAACTTGTGAGTAAAATGAGAAGACATTTACATTTAATACTTAAACACCGTTTAAAGTGGGCTAATGGTGCAAATGTAGCTCGTCTAAAAACTCCGCAAATGTCGGGTAATTTACATTATAAATTATTTTACCTAATTTAAATGTTTTTCCGCAATAAATAAAGAAATAAATTTATTTTTTTTTATTTAATTAAAATTAATATCTTTTAAAAACTTTAACTACCAGTTTATGCTTGGTCTTGTCATGCATGAAAAAATTCAAAAGTTTTTACGTAATGGAGATTTTTTATAAATTATCTTGACGTATTTCCAGTAATAAATTAAAAGAATTTTATTAATATCCTTAACATCAGTTATTTTTTGTATTTATTTTCGAATGGCAACATTATATACAAACCAATGGTGGTAATAAACGTCCTTTTTGCAAAATGTGCAAAAAAAGCGATCTACTTATGCAGCGATAAAGATACAGTGGAAAGACGTGACTTAAATGGAAAATATATAAATCGAAAATGTTACAGATGGAAAAATTAAATTACTACCAGTAACATAAAGGAAGTGCCGAAATATTTGTTCAAGTCTTGATTAAATTCGAAATTTGAAGTAAGTTTTATCTCAAAATTAGCTCAATTGGAAGTATAAATACAAAATCAAAAAGAAAATGTTGAAAAAAAACAAGTTTCATCCTGCAGTATTGTAATATTTTTACTACACAAACAAAAATAATAATTATCAGCATAAAAATATACTTTTAATTCTCTCAGAATTAAAACTTAAGCAAAACTGTTGCAAGGCATTTCAACATTGAGAGTTGTAAAAGAGTAAAACACACGTACAAAATACTGCACAAAAAAACTTTTTGCTGTATTATGTTTCATTTATTCTTATTTGTTGTACATATCATGCTTTATAACACCATTTATAGCTAGAATCGATAAACTATTTGCATCTTGTATCGGAATGAGTGTTAAAAAAAAAACATATTTAGTTTTATGAACCCGACAGCCACAAGGAAAACACGTATTAAATTACTTTCATATAACAGAAAAATTTATACTCTTTACATACCGAAAGAAAAAGAAAAAACCCTAAATTAAATACAAATTGTAACTGTATGTTAAATGAAGAAATGAGAGAAAAAAAGAAGTAAAATGTGTTGAGGTGTAAATTGTAAGAGAATTTTTTTTTTGTATTTATGTATGTATGAATATGTAAGTATACGTATGAGTTATATAAGCTTTTAATATAAAAGGGGTTTGCAAAAGGGCCTGGTAGATGTTGTCAGTAAATCTATTTGTGTTTTGTATAGAGTTACATATTTCTAGTCATAAAAGCTTGTTGCATATTTGAGCGGTAGGTCCATGTGATAAAATTGTATGATTGAAATGAATACAAGCAGGGAAAAGTAATGGTTACCATATAATCACAATGGTCATATTTTATTTTCTATAATAACACTAGCCAAATCCGGCGCGCGTTGCTACGCCCCTTAATGAATTGAAATGCATTCTGAATTTTAATTGAATATCAAGTGCAAAAACCTAACTATTATAATTTTTTTTTATGGGCGTGGCAGTGCCCACTTTTGTAATTACGAAATTGTAAAGTCATAACAGCTCAATATGTGTGCAAAGTTTCAGAATATTCGGTTTAGTGCAAGTACCTCAAAATGATAACTTTTTTTTATGGGCGTGGCACTGCCCACTTTTCTAATCATGAAATTATTTAGTCACGACAGCTCGATATGTGTGCAAAGTTTCAGAAATATCGGTCTGGTGCAAGTACCTCAAAATTATAACATTTTTTTATGGGCGTGGCCCTGCCCACTTTTCTAATCACGAAATTATATGGTTATAACAGCTTAGTTTGTGTGCAAGGTTTCAGAAAAATCGGTCCAGTGCAAGTACCTCAAAATTAAAACTTTTTTAGGGGCGTGGCCCCGCCCACTTTTATTATCACGAAATTATTTAGTCATGACAGCTCGATATGTGTGCAAAGTTTCAGAAAAATCGGTCAAGTGCAAGTAGCTAAAACTGATAACTAATTTTTATGGGCATGGCCCCGCCCACTTTTTTCCACCCATAAACACTCCCTGGTATGTGTGCAACAACTTGCCAAAGTTTGAGTCCGATCGGTTTTACAGTTTCGGAGTCTATAGCTAACACACACACACACACACACACACAGAGATTCACTTTTATATATATAGACTAGCCAAACCCGGCGCGCGTTGCTACGCCCCTTAATGAATCGAAATGCATTCTGAATTTTAATTGAATATCAAGTGCAAAAACCTAAAAATTATAATTTTTTTATGGGCGTGGCATTTCCCACTTTTCTAGTCACGAAATTGTAAAGTCATAACAGCTCAATATGTGTGAAAGGTTTCAGAAGAATCGGACCAGTGCAAGTATCCCAAAATTAAAATTGTTTTTATGGGCGTGGCCTTGCCCACTTTTCTAATCATGAAATTGTAAAGTCCTAATAGCTCAATGTGCAAAGTTTCAGAATAATCGGTCCAGTGCAAGTACCTCAAAATGATACCTTTTTTTTATGGGCGTGGCACTGCCCACTTTTCTAATCTTGAAATTATTTAGTCATGACAGCTCAATATGTGTGCAAAGTTTCAGAAAAATCGGTCTGATGCAAGTACCTCAAAATTATAGCCTTTTTTTATGGGCGTGGCCCCGCCCACTTTTTTAATCACGAAGTTATAAAGTTACGACAGTTTAATATGTGTGCAAAGTTTCAGAAAAATCGGTCCAGTGCAAGTACCTCAAAGTTAAAACTTTTTTAGGGGCGTGGCCCCGCCCACTTTTCTTATCACGAAATTATTTAGTCATGAAAGCTCGATATGTGTGCAAAGTTTCAGAAAAATCGGTCAAGTGGAAGTAGCTAAAACTGATAAGTAATTTTTTATGGGCGTGGTCCCGCCCACTTTTTTCATCCATAAACACTCCCCGGTATGTGTACAACAACTTACCAAAGTTTGAGCCCGATCGGTTTTACAGTTTCAGAGTCTATAGCTAACACACACACACACACACACACACACACACACACACACAGAGTTTCACTTTTATATATATAGATAAAGTTCTCTCAAACAAATTAAAGCTATTTTTTTTTTTTTTTTTAATAATTCGTCATGATAACCCAAGGTTTTTTTTTTTTGAGCTCATCTATATAATGTTTACTTTTCATGACAAATTTTAGAAATTTGTCTTTAAAAATAATATGATTACTAATAACCATAAAATATTGCTTGTAACAACAGCCTAGGTAGGTAGGTAGAACAGGCAGCTGTTGTGTAATTCAGTTAGATACATCATATTGATCCCTTTCATACCTGAATAGAATAGAAAGAAAAGAAAACAAGAGAAAGAGAAGTAGACCAGTCCAGAGTCTCTGGCGGGAATCGAATCCGCAATTCCCAGACTATCAGATCACCACACTACTGACTAGTCCACCGGGGCACCCTTAACATCAGGCTAGCTACAAAACAAACAAAAAAAAATTATAGGTAGTCTTTAACAACGTAGCCAAAACAATTATAGCAAAAAAAACCTTGTTTAGTAGGAAACAAATATTTTTTTAGTAGATTTGATAGTTCATTTGGAGCCATATTTACAAGATTAGTCACCAATTACTTCTCTATAAACATGTTAAACTGTTTATAAAAAGAGAAAAACAACACTAAAGTACCCATAAACGCTAAGCAACATTGATAAAACTGCAAGGAAACACAACATAAGTGATTATCCTCCACCGTTAGAATTTCATCCTCCGTGGCTACTAGAATCAATCAATTTCTTAAAATAACTTCAAGTCTTCAACAAAAGCAATACATTCCCTATAGGCTTCAAATCATCTTTCAATGAAATATACAACGAATATAGCAAAAAAACCGGCACTTTATTTTCACAGATGGTTCAAAAACTACAAAATATGTAGGCTTTGCCACAACTGAGAAAGCTGGAAGTACCCAAAAAAATAGGAATATTACCTCAGGAGGCAACGATATTTGAAGCCGAAGCAATATCAATAATTGAAGCCTTAAAGCTAGGGGAAAATTCATTTAGCAAATATATTATCTGCACAAATAGCCGTTCGGTATTTGAGGCTGCCTTAAATCAAAATAATAAAACTGAATTAATTATCTCTATACAAAAACAAATTATAAAGATGAATAAGAAGACTAACTACTTTGGATCCCAAGCCACATCGGTATCACAGGCAATGAGGCAGCCGACCTAGATGCAAAAACAGTATACCTGCAACCTACCTACTTGTTTATATCTAAATGCAGACAATAGTGCTACCTCAAAACTTAATCCGTCCCAAGAACGCAAATGGATGAAATACAATCATCCATACAGAATCCTTAATCCTACAAAACAGATCACATTTATACCAACATCAACCAACTGCTTACAAAATAAATGTTTCACAAGGCTACGCCTTACACACACAAAAATTAATCACCAACATTTGATGAAGAGAACTGCCCAACCTGTATGCTCCTTCTGTAGCACCTCACCTCTAACAGTCTTTCACATCTTAGCAGACTGCCCAGTCCTAGCCAACCTACGGCTATCTATTTGCAACTCTTCCAACATTATCTATTTGTTAAAATTTCCATCCAATAACAACATTACAAAAGTTTTTGAATTAAAAAAAAACTATTCCTGCATAACCAAAGTTAATATTAAAATTCCCATTATCTTAATATCCCATTTACATTTACTTAAAAAAAACTAAAATACCAAGCCGATAGCCTTCGTCGCTAGTGCTTTTAGCTTTAAGATATATTGTAATTTTAATTATAATAAATACGAAAATAAATAAAGAAAATAAAATGAATTATTGAATGAATTGAATGAATTGAATGAATTATTATATTATGATTCTTTTGAACCATTTTTTGGTTGTGTGGTATTATATTGCAATTATATGGAATTAAATTATACTACAATTGGTAAAAAATAATGTAATAATAATGCAATTGTAATTGGATTGATACTTTAATTAATCATAATAATGATAACTCGCAACCTTTATATGGTTTAACTGCAACAGTGAAATCGGATAATAAATAGTACCTTGCCTTTACATTATAATCACCTATAGTTCTAGAAATTTGGGCTGCTGAAGTGAGGAGCACAAATTTGAAAGAAGGGTGCTGGTATGCAATTAATAAAAAAGTCAGATCGGCAAAGAACACTGCCCGCAAAAGTGGGCAGGACAATACTATATAGTAGATTCCTCGATGTGCACAAGAACACGAATTTTCGCAGACTTCATCTAAGATAAACACTCCTACAAGATTAAGATTAATCAGGAGCTCAAAGCGCTGCTTGTGCCGTGAGTAGGCTTCGGAAAAACAACCCAAAATTCGGTTAAAAGAATTAACAGAAGATATTAGTCGCACTTATAGATCTATATTAACATCTAAGCACATTTAACAAACAAGAGATTGAAATGCAAGAACTTAGGGCCTGAGTCTTCATTATTCTTTAAGGACGTCGTTTAAAAAAATATTCCCGATAACCGAGAGTGTTCCTTAACTAAAAAATTATTATTATTATTATTAATGAATATGGATGTGAATGAATGGTGCCACTATGTGACCCTAAGAGAATGTCCCAAAGCAACTTTGTATAAAAGAATTAAAACACAATTATCTTTTGCGGAGGTGACGTGAATATATTGTCCGATTTCTACAAACTTATTATAACTTAAACCATAGCTTTTATGCGCTCGTATGTATGTGGTAGAGTAACTGAAAAATGGGTACCCTTAATTTGCGAGGCAAACAGTTAAAAGATATTAAAATCATACATGATCAGCATTATTGTAAGTAGCGTTATCGTGACAATATCTTGTAAAAAAAAACGAATAAATATGGCAGATATGATTTCGTTAATACAGCTTGTCTGATTCCATTTTAAAATCGAACTGCCCTTATTGGGAAACTCTTTAAAATATTTATACGCAAGGCTGCTTAATTGTTATAAATACTAAAAAAGTATTAAACATACATTAAATCTTAGTATTTATTGAGCATTAAAGCTACTGACTGGACCTCAAATAACGAAGTCTATAAATTACCGCGAACTTAAGATATATTTTAACTTTTAATAACTTTTACAACAGACTTTGTTTCCTAAAAAAAGCATCTGCCTAAAATAGAATATTTTTCTCATTTAAATCAAAGAAGGAACAACTAAACTTTTCGAAAATACGGTTGTGCCTTTAAATTAGTCTTTCACACACATGCACTGTTTATTCTATTTAATATAATTTAAGTACATATTATCGATACTTCACACCTTTGTAACCAGTCGTAAGAAAAAGAAAAATCCACTGACACCATGAGTGGCAGCAGGTGACATGATTGTTTTATTATCTTGAAGGTAATTTAAACGAAAATAAAGTGACACTTTCTAACAACAGCTGGATTTCAAAGGCAAATAATGAATTGTATACAAACCATAGAAAATGGTAGCTTAAATAGTTAAGTTGAAAATAAGTGCGAGGGATAAGAAAGAACTATTGGAGAAATTAAACAAAATTCAGGTTGAATTGAAAATTGCCCTAAAACTAATTTTCTTCTTGCATTTTAAAAAATTGGCAAAAAGAAAAGTAGAAAAGAAGGAGAGTGTATATTATTGTATGTCGACCTGAACGTAGAAATCGGTCTGTTAAGATCTATGTTAACTATTCAAACGAATATTTGTAATCATGAAATTAAAAAAAAAATATTTAAGTTGTAGGTTTGCTTAACCTACAAAAGAACTATTCTTTTTTCTCTCACCAAACACCTAAATGTATGCAGTACATAACCACAACTTAACAGCACCTCACTTCATGCAATATTTTCTTTTACTTTCAATTATTACTCCATTAAAAGTAAAGCTGTTTGATGATAGGCAAACAAATATATATATATTTGTCTATATATCGCACAAAACAAAAGAACGAAGGCATTTAAATTGTTAAATAAAACAGAACACTATAATGTAAAAGAATGTTGAGCTGAGAGAGAAGAAAAAAAAAACACAAAACCAAAATGAACTAAATCCAGTTTTAACAAACATCTGTTTGTCACAGTCTACATTGGAGTTGTATTTAGTTATTCTATTCACAATATGTTAAAAGACACGTCCTTTGTGTTTAGTAAATGTCACTTCATTTTTTAGTTCTGTTATTTTTTTCCCTTTTGCTGCTCTCATTCCAAGTTGAAGTAGGAATTAAACGAACATTGAAAGAAAGCAAGAGAAAAAATATATAAAATATTTCTTTTAAATGACTGAATTTTGTAAAGGAATTAAAGTTGTAAGAAGGAGGTAACCCAACTAAGAAAACTTAAACAAATTAAATTTGATTCTACGTGGAGATATTTGTCGATTAAGTTTTAAAAAACTACATTATAGTTGTTTTTGGGGTACGATTTGTAAGACTGAAAATAGCCAAGCTGAAGTTTTCAAAGTAAAATCATTAAAAAAAACAGGTCCTTCATTAAGCACTATACAACTTCCAGTAAATTTAAAAATAACAAAGTCTGCGAAAGAAATCTTTGGAATTTTTTATTTGTTTGAAAGGACAATAACACATCGAACAAACTTCCACCACGGCTACGCTAGGTGGAATCAAGATTCAATTAAATGGTGCATCGAAGATTTTCTATTTTCAATGACTCTGGCACATAAATTAACCTTAATTTGACCTATGGGTTGGGCTATGTTGGCTCAGAGAGCCGCTGCGGTTTGTGGCTTATTCGCATAAACCTGGGTCTAAAGAAAATCCTACAACAAATAGTATGCCGTGGTAAAATAGCACGATTTTGGTGGGCAGTTCAGTTTACCTCCACGTAAAATGACCATTTGGCATGAGCTAAATGTTGACACCATCGTTATTCAACTCACACTGATGGCCTGGCTAACGTCGTTTTAAAAAAAAATAGGCGATGACGCCACCAGCCCAATAACAATTTACATCAAATAGTAAATTCTTTGAAATGAACGATCTTGGATCTCATGTGAAATGGTCAAGTGTCAAATTCGACGGTTTCGTTTTTTGACGTTTCTATTCATTCAGAAAAGGACTTCATCGCTAAAAATGATTTTGTCATTAAGATTAGGAACACTTCTCAACTGGCCCAATTACACAACACACTTCTTTTGTAGTTATCATTCAGCTTTTACTTGGTATGAATTTCGAAAGGGGACTATTTAGGACGCAACATATACCAAGCTGTGGCCTGCGGAAAGGCGAAGTTCTTGTGAGTGACGCAAAATAGTTTGCATTGAATTTTGCTGCTCACTTTTACGCACAGAAGTCGTTTTTTTTTGGCAAATGTGGCGTTCTGTCTTTGAACGTGTATTGATTCATTGTTTACTCAACAAGTAACCACTGCGAATAGTGCTTTCGATAGGATGATTATGTCTCTATTAAAGGCCAAGCACACTGAACGTTACCCGAATACAAATTTCTGTTAGAAAAATGTTATCATTTGCATGTGCTGTTGAAAGCTATATATATCCATGGTGTTTTAATAAAACCAACTAAATAAACGACTTAAAAAATATTTCTGCTTTTAACTGTCAAAGTTGGGAAGTGTTTATTGGTTTTCAAACCAACTGTTGAGTAACTTAGAAGACCTTCTCCTATATATCCTTATTATTTAGCAAAGAAAATCTTTATTTAAAGAGGGTTAATAACACAGAAGACTGTACTCAAATGTTAATGAAATTGTTTTATGTGTCTGTTTTTAGTGTAATTCCTTTTATAGTTTTCTTCTCCGTTTCGCTTATAGCTCATTATTAAGCTTTTATAGGAAACGGAAATAACGCAAAGATTGTATTTTTTTTTACATATACATACATGCTTCTTCTATATCTTTTTTTTCTTAACGACGATAGAGAGTAAATGAATGAGTAAGTGAAAGGGGTGTAAATTAAAACTTCGTTAGCTATTGTTTTCAAGCTTTTGTTTTTAATTTTTTGTACACGTCTTCCGGAAGATAAAGTCTAAAAATTTTCAGTATTTTATTTCTTGTGTGTGTTTTTTTCAGTTGAACATTGCAAATTGTTTAAAGTAATTAAAAATGTGTATTATTTGTGGGGTGGCTGAGTAAGGAAACAGTGAAAGGAAAGGGAGGAGTATGGAGGAAAAAAAAAACAGATGTTTGAAAAATGAAAACCGAAACCAAATAGATAAAGACACAAATTAAGAAAATAATGAAATCAGACAGTGGGTTGAAGATGGCATATTAAAACTCATCGTGTTAAATTAAAAGGAATTTTAGACAGTGAATTGCAGAGATTTTCTTAAAGAAAGTTTTTAAAGAAATGTTATTACATATAAAGTATTTTTGGACTATTTTATTTAAATAATTAAAAAATTTTTGGAAAAATTCCTTTGTGTAAAAACTTGACCCACTGTTGACAATAAAACAATAATTAACTTTTCCTCTTATTTTACTTTCTATACCCTTTTATTTTTATCAACTATTGTCAAAGGCTAATTGCTACAAATTATTGTGATATTTTGCGAATTTCAACTTAAACATTGTACGACTATATTGCAACATCTGGAACAAAATACATTTTTTTTTAATTAAGCCGTGTAGTAAATCGCTTAAAGTAAGGGATACAAGAACGAAGGGAGGAAAAACGAAACACAAATAAAAGTTTAAAATTGACTTATTCGTTCTTTATTAGAGCAGCCAAGACTGAAGTGAAACAACTTTGAGGAATTGGCAAAAAAATAAAAATTGTTTATAAAACATTTGAAGAATTTCAATCTGTTTCATGTAATTTAGATCTTTATAATCGGGAGAATTTTTGTTTTATTGGGAAAATAATGTTTCTCAAATAAATCATGCTTCAAAATGTATGTGATTGTTACTTTCTAAATGACACAACATTTCAAATAGTAACTGTTTAGACAGACCATGTTTAACTCTACACTGCAACATATCAAATGAGTTTATATTCCATTCACTAATATTTGAAGGGAGATTCAAACACATAACTCCCAGATTAGCACACTACTGATTAGTATACCATGGTAGGTAGGAAAGGAGGATGCAGAAAACAAGAGCCGCCTCCAACTACAACACTCGGAGACCGATATGGTCCATTGTGTGTCCACGATGATATACATAATTAAAAAATTATTTGCGTTAAAATTTTATCCAGATTCCGATTTAATACACTCTTAAAAAGTGTCGGATTATATGACTGCAAGGGAAAAAAATAATGAACCCATTATCGCAAATGTCAATATTATTAAGCGTGTAATGCCATTTCCGCGAATATCGAAATTGCGGTCTTATATTTGTGAACGACTTATATAGCAAATAGGACCAAGTGAAAACTGACCAGTGCAAGTTAGATATTAAAATTGTTTTTGCTGCATATTATTTCCTCAATTTAAGTCTGGGATAAAATCGTATTATTATAAAAATAATGATTTGTAGAAATTCTGTTTATATGTTCGAAATTAAAATTTATGGAACTCTTACAAGCCGGTGAAATTTTTTTTTTATTTATTTTGAACATCAGTTTATAATTTATATGCTGTTCAAACGGCCAAAATGGCTTTACACGATATTACGAATTAAAAAAAAATTATTAACAATAACTGTGCGCAGTCTGAGCAATGGCCTCGATTTTGTTGGCTTTAAGGCAATTGATCATGTTCAGCTTATTAGCATAGATTTGTGATTTTATGAAAACTAATCAGAAAAATTCTAGCGTTTTTTTATTACACAATCTTGATGACAAACTAAAGTTACCAATTCACAACTGCTTTTGTGAATTATCATTTGTACGTACTAGGGTGATCGATTATTCGACATTTTTAAGAAACCGGTTTTCAAATAGTTTGAAATTTAAACAAACCGGTTGCACTTTTGAAAATTTACAAAAAAACCGGTTAACCGGTCGAATACATAAAATATAATTCTTTCTTATACCCATGACAGAGATACATATATAGGTATAAACTAGTTTGTTCTATGGTTTAATTGCATTTTGAGTTGATACACTTTCAATGAAATTGTTATAAAATGCCGTTATCTATATATATATAAATCAATGTGTGTTTGTATGTTTGTTTGTGCTTTATAGACGGTTAAACGGCTGGACCGATTTCCTTGAAATTTTCACAGAATCTTTCTGTATGTCTGGAAGGAACTATAGGCTATACTTTGGTTTGAAATTGTAAGTGGGCGGGGTGCCACGCCCTATTAAAGAATAAGTATTAAATATTTTATATGTATCACGGAAGTTAATGCAGCTAGAGTCTTCAAATTAAGTTTGACATCCACACAAACATTTGGGTAAAAAATGGGTGTACTTGCAATAGTAGGCGTGGCCCCATGAATTAAATACTAAATTTCGTATATTTGGAAAACGATATCGATTAAAGTAGTAAAATTTTGCAAGAGCAACTCTTACACCCAAATGAACATTTAGGCAAGAAATAGGTGCATTATCAATAGTGGGCGTGGCACCTACCATATGAATTAAATATTAAAATTCGTATATCTGGAAATTGATATCGATTAGAGCACTAAAATTTTGCAAAAGCAACTTTGATAATCAAATAAACATTTATGGAAAAAATGGGTGCATTAACAATAGTGGGCGTGGCACCTACCTGCCATATGAATTAAATACTAAAATTTGGGGTGGCGAAGCACACCGGGTATTAGCTAGTTTAAAATAAAGATGTTAAAGGACAGACACTTTTTACCTAAAAGTGACCGGAAAGATATGTTTGTGCTTCAATTACCTTTAACTTTTAAGGTTAGGTTTATATTAGCGACACAAAACAGTAAATAAATCATCAAAAATTTTATTTCGCTTTGAAAATTAAATGTAGAAATTTACATTGTTGCCACTACATTCTTTAAGAACTAAATTAATTTGTTAAAAGTAATAGGTATTTGTTCCGGTACAGCCAGGTTGTAATAGTGAAAAATATTAAAAAGTCACTTTACTGCTCACGGTAGTCAAAGTTATCTTCTATTAACACTAACTTTATAGGCAAGTAGTAATAATGACCATTTTAGTATACAGGCCATATGTTATCAGAGATATTAGTTCAGCTACGGGTAGTCTTTAGTACAAGTCACTAAATTTCGTAGAAGCAAAATATTATGAGATTCGAAAATGAGATCAAAAAGTTTTGCAAGGCACAATAATTTGGTAAAAAAAAAACCTTACTGAACATCTGATTATCACAACAAATTATGAGCGCAACAACGTATAAAATACCTGCTCTCCATTTAAAACAAATAGTTTTTAACCGAATTATTTTTCTTACTTTAAATTTGTTTTTGAAACAGCAAATAAATTTCTTACAATATTACGGAAGAGTATTTAATAAATTTTCTGATTTTTGGAAATTTTTTGAGTAATAAATATAGTATGGTACGTTTGGTTACAAAGATAAATGAACATAAAATTAAAAATGAAAAAAAACCGGCTTCTGTGAGTAAAAAAACCGGTGTATTCGACATTCGAAAAATTAACATTTGGAAAAAAACGCCAGCTGAAAGAGTAAAAAAACCGGATTTTCCAGCGAAAACCGAATCGATCACCCTAGTACGTACGCTATATCCTATAATTTACCATATTGATTTGGCATCAGTATCTGAGTAGAAAACAACAACAGAAATCGCAAAAACAACATCACAATATGTACAATATGCTTGAAATTCCTTTGGTATCGATTTTCTCACATTGGGTTGATAACTTTTTCTCAATTATCTCTGATTAGTGGACTTTCAATATAAGATATTTAAAGTATAGTCAATTACACTATGCCCTTGTCATATACACAACAAGACTGGTAACAAAGGGAGTAAGAAATAAGTTAAGTGTGTATTATGTATTTAAATATTAAATTATAAAAATAAGAGAGTTTTCAACCGACAAGAGTTTGAAAGATTTTAAATGATGATTGTTGAAATCATGTCTTTTTTCAATTTTCTTTTAAAGAATCTTCAAAAAAATTATTGACGTTTAGACGACGAATTTTTTCCTGACACAGGTCATGTTTGTTTTACGTTAAATCTTAATGAGCCAAATGAGTGTAAAGGAAATTGGAAAAATTACGAAAAACACAAAACATGCCTTCAACTTTCACTTGATCATGTTCAAACTAAAAAAGTCGTGGTGGACAAACATGGTGAACAGTCATCATGTAAAAACCCAATTTGTTTATTCAAATTGAATGTCTTAACTATACCCTTTATCTGTGGAGCCGGGTATATGTTTAGAAATCTTTTATTATTTTTACAGAAATACAACTTAAAAAAAATATTACTATTTTTACATTTACGTGTTCTATTAAATAATTTTTTTTTGGCAGTAAATAGCTTTCTTAAACAATAAGTTTAAATATCTTACAATGACATACAAAATTTTTAATCAATATTGCTTAAGAAATTATACCATCAATTATATGAATTTCTTAGCATTGGAAGGGAGTGATTTTTTTTTATACATTTGTCAGTAGAAGTATAATAACAAAAGTTAGACAATAACAATCAAATAATTTTCTTTGATTTAAATACGTATTATTACTAAAGTTTTGACAAAGCGCAAAATTTGTAACAATAAATATCAAAAATCTTCACCATATTTATTAAGAAAAGAGAGAAAAGACTTACAAAATAAATATTAAACCCAAAATATAATAACATAATAATAAGTAATGAATAAATAATTAACCTAATGAATTATATAGAGATTTTCTTTCAACAATAAACTTCAATAACAAATTACATAAGAGTTTTGTTGGTTAAATGAACTCCCCTTACTCGAGGTACTCGTAAACAACCAGAAGAAATAAATTATGTATACAAATGAATTGTAGGCAGCAGATAGACAATTTATGAGCAAAATTGCCAACGTTCATAAATCAAATAAATAAGAGCCAAATAACTAGAAAGCAAGCAAAAAAAATTAAAAAAACAATAAGAACGCTATATTCGGCGGTGCCGAATCTGAATATACCCTTGACCATCATGTACCATAGCGGCGACTTCGTAGCTTAGCTTAAATTTTAGATTTAATGTTATACGCCCTTTAGCTTTATTTAATTTTTACATATCGTCGCTGCTCCGAGATCGGTTATGTTATAATTTTTGAATTTTTTTTTTGTATTACACTTTTTCGAACCTTTATTGGTCATACATCTCTCCACCAAACCATTTAAGGATATCTTGATAGGTTTAAAAATTAACAATAGTCGATATGTGTAAGTGTAATACTATGAAGAGTTTCCAAGTGTGATTTGTTAGATAAAAAAAGTTTTTTTGGGGAAATTTAATAAAACCTAATAGATAAGAATAAAAACTTTCTTAATGAATAATCCAATAACACTGTACACAAATAAAGATTTTATTAAAACAGCATATTAACGAAAATGTGTTCAACGTGTATTAGCATTATTAAGGTTGACTGAATTTTTTCTAAAATAGGGATTAAAATAATAGCATTTGTCTGTGATCCTTACATCTATATATATTAAAGTGAAACTCTATGTGTGTGTGTTAGCTATAGACTCCGAAACTGTAAAACCGATAGGACTCAAACTTTGGCAAGTTGTTGTACACATTCCAGGGAGTGTTTATGAGTGTTAAAAAGTGGGCGGGGCCACGTCCTAAAAAATTTGTTATCATTTTTATCTATTTGCACTTGAACGATTTCTCTGAAGCTTGGCACATATATTGAACTCTCATGATTATTCAATTTCGTGATTAGAAAAGTGGGCTGGGCCACGCCCATAAAAAAAGTTATAATTTTTAGCTTCTTGCACTTGATATTCAGTTAAAATTCACAATGCATTTTTATTTATTAAGGGGCGTAGCAACGCGCGCCGGCCTTGGCTAGTTACAAATAAAAAAAGTTTGTTCTGCAGATTAAGGTAAAATGCAACGAGAAATAGTTTTGTGACAGTTTTGTGCTTTAAACTCTTCTAACTCTTCATTATATGTATGTTTAAACTAGTCTGTTGTGCTTTTCGTGAATAAGAAAAAAACATTTTTGTAAATAAAACTATTTTATATTTCTAAAAATTTAAAAAAATCACATAAAAATTAATAAAAAAAAAAAATAATAATTGGGAAGCACTCAAGAAGGCAATGGAATAGTATACTAGATAAAAAAACAAAAACAATTCTCATAAACTCGTAATTTTATGGCCTTGTCTTATGGTTTTGTGGTTTTAAGTAAAAACGGAAATAGTTGCATATAATGTATTTTTGTTTGTTTCCTTCATCTTTTCTCTACAACTCAATAAATCGAAAAAATAAACAAACATATATGAGAGTAAGAGCTTAAAGAAACCAGCAAACATTTGGATAATAAAAGCCTGCTTAGATGAAATCTATTATTTTTACTTAAAAAAATCTAAGCAAATAAGCAAAACAGATTTATTTTTGTATTTAGAAGATTGTACGTTATTCTGAATTTAGTGATAAAATTAAAACTGTAATAAGAATGTAATAAAAATCAAAATTTAAAATTTTTATATGAAAATTGACATTGATGTCAAAACTGTTACTATTATACAAAGCATCTTTATTCACCAGGTAATCTTGATTAGTCAGCTGATTATTTTTTTCTTTACTTATTTTAATCTTTAGCTATCAAAGTTCATACATAAATGACAATTCTCTCATTTATTTTAAATGTCAAACTCCATATAAAAAAAAATATTAAAAAAAAAATTCTCTCCAAACTGCGGAGACCTGATAAATAAATACGCCCTGCGTAATAAAGTTACAAATATGGGTGAAAAAATACCGTTGCTTAAATTTTTAATATATCTGTGGTCGCAAGGAAAAACAAGGTAACTCCATTTTTCCAAAAAGTTGAAAAAACACCAGAAATTGGATGGATTTTGGATTAACCATCACTCTGTCAGATCAAAATTTTGAAAAAGTATCACATTTAAGAGTAATCTACAAAATAAAAATCGCTTAAATACCAATTTTTAGGAAAAAAAGGTAACTCCATGTGTTTTAAGGAAAAATCAGGTAGCTCCATAATATCTTAAAGAAAAACACTAGTAGATTGATCGTTGATGTAAACAATAATTGAAACTAGAATTGTATCATTAACATACAACAAAATTAACTGAATTCCTTTATTTTTAACAGCAAACTAAAAACTAAAAAATTGAACATTTTCGATTTTCAAATCAATACGCAATTCATTACTTTTTCTGATAACAATTTAAAATTAATTTAAAAAAAATAAATATAGATTTATTTTTTTTATTTTTAACTTTTAAATAATGTTTTTTTGAATAAGACAATGAAAAGTTGCCTTAACTCCATAAAATATAAGAATAAGTTCAAACAATGAAATTTTTAGGAAAAACCAGGTAACTCCATTTTTAGGTAAAAATCAGGTAAGGTAACTGACCTTGATTTTCGCTTCTGACAGGTAAAAAGCTTTTTACTGCAACCCAAAATGTTCAACAGGATGTAAAATTATGTTTTCTTTTTGATGCGCACACATTAGAATATGAATTAAAAAAAAAACTAGTGAAATATGTCGAAAACTTTAAATGCGTTTTTCTCGTGTTTTAAAAAAATGGAGTTACCTTGTTTTTCCTTGCGACCACAGATATATTTTTGGTTGTTTACCAGCTCACTTAAATATTCTATCCGCTAATAGTAAAATTTTTTTAATACCGAAAATCGAGTTGATCGAATCAATTGAACAAGAAGGAGTCTATATGTACACTTGGTATTGGGGCGGAATTATAATAAAAAATAATTTTCATCGAATATTAAGCGTTCACTTTTGAATGCTTTATTTATTTTTGGAACAAAAATGTTACACAAGAACTTTTTAAAATGTATTTATCTAATGTTATTTACGTTATGAATTTTTTGGACGCTAATGTTTGCATAAATTTTGTAAAAAAGAATGTCAAAATTCAAGCGAATGCGAATATTTCTTAAATCACTCTCAAATAATGTTAAAAAATTAAAACTTATAATTTTTAGCTTATAACTAAGCTTTTAATTAATTTTTCTCTGAAATGAAATCAGTTTAAAAAACAAATTATATACCAACAAGGTACAGTTTTACCATTATTAACCATCGAGTTTCCATTAAAAAGTAATAAACGATATCTTGCAACAAGTTTGGAGTAAATTTTAATGTTCATTGGGTTACTAATGTACAAGGTAAGTACATATTAGTAAAATAAACATGTTACTTTACGTGTTCTCAACACATAATTCAAAATTAAACAACAATGATGTTGCCTTAATGGAAAAACAAAAATAGAAAATAAATATCAAAACGGACTTTTGTGTAAAAATAAGATAAAAAAATGAAAACAAAACAAAAACATAACCTTAATAGCTAAGGCTCTGTAAGGATATTGTTATCAAAAAATGCCATGCATGTACAAACACACATAGATATGTATTGTCTCTTTTATATGGAAAAGCTTAAAGATAAGTATAAGAGAGACAGGAAATTGTATATCTTTTGTTTGTTTCGCTTTTACCCCTTCTTAATGGGATTTTTTTTTATAATATTCCCGAGGGAAATATTTCAATTTTACGAGCTGTTTATATGTGTTTTTCACATTTTTATAGGATAACAAATGAAAATGTTTCCACATGAATCAATTGAAAGCTTTTTTTTAACAAATTGCTATTTATAGGAAAAAATATTGTATATTTTGTTAATATCTGTGACGTTATTCAAAAAAAGGTCGCTAGTCAGAAAATTGTAGTATGAAGTTTTTATTGTGTTTTACATGGTTTTCTCTCTCTCTTTCGTTTGGTATCAATTATATAGGTCTAGCATAAGTGTTTCCAATTGTTATTATTTGGTGTTTAGGCAATATTTATGAAAACGCATATTTTGTTTGGCATTAAATAAAAAGCAGAGTTTTTGATTTAAGACCTTTTTGCCGAACTTGAAGGATAAATTTAAGGAACATTAAAAAAATAAATATTTAATTATTATAAATGTAAGTGTTTAAATACTACACTATCATAGGACAGTTATTACTGATATAATGATAAAATAAATAGCTTTAAATCTACGCCACTTAAAATAACATTCAAACCAACAATAGCTCTTCCTGAATTGCTTACTTAAGCAGCTAATACACGGCATGTTTTCTACATCTGACTTGTAAAATTTTCCATTGCTTAATACGAACATATCGTGTGTTACCTTTAAACATTGCTGATGTAAAAGTCATGTTCAAAGTAATATAACGACATTTTAGTAAAAGCTTTTATTTTGTTCTGACAAGTCTTCTGACATCAGCAGTTGGTTGAAATCTCTGCCGCTGGAAATCAAGCAGCAGTAGTTGACTGTAAGATAGCAATTTCGGCAGACATTCAGAATTATATATGAGCCAAAAAATAAGACAAGTTAGATGTAAACAATATGCCGTGTAATAGGTACTTTAGTGATTGCCTGCACACAAGTATTAGACAAGTTCATTTAAAATGGAAATGAATTGCAATCAATTTATTATCAAACTCATTTGAATTGACTTAAATTTCATTCATTTCATTTTTTTGTATGAGAATATATAATTCAAAGTTTGCTAAATTAGTGCATGAATGATTGTGGAATTACTTAAAAAATTAGTGATTCATTTACAGCTCTGGAACATATTTATTAATCTATATATATAAAAGGGAAACTCTGTCTGTCTGTGTGTGAGTGTGTGTGTTAGCTATAGACTCCGAAACTGTAAAACCGATCGGAATCAAACTTTGGGAAGTTGTTCTACACATTTCAGGGAATGGTTTTGGGTGGCAAAAAGTGGGCGGGGCCACGCCCATAAAAAATTAGTTATAATTTTTAGCTACTTGCACTTGCACGATTTTTCTGAAACTCTGCACACATATTGAGCTGTCATGACTTTATAATTTCGTGATTAGAAAAGTGGGCGGGGCCACGCCCATAAAAAAAGTTATAATTAATCTGGACCGATTTTTCTGAAACTTTGCACACATATTGAGATGACATGACTCTACAGTTACGTGATTAGAAAACTGGGCAGTGCCACGCAAATTAAAAAATGTTATAATTTTTAGCTTTCTACACTTGATATTAAATCAAAATTCAGAATGTATTTTTATTCATAAGGGGCGTAGCAACGCGCGCCGGGCTTTTCTAGTATGTAATAACAAACGTAGGTCTTAATTATCTAACAGCTTAAAACTTTTAATTTAAGTGTTAAAAATATAGGAAAAAAAAGAAGCTCGTAATTTTTGCTTATGTATCATTAAGTTGATTTTTAAAGCATTACTTAATATTTTGGAAAAATTTATATCACTTACAGATAATAGCTGCAAAGTTTCAACAACAGACAGACGGACATCGCTCAATCGGCTTTCCTATGCGTAAGATTTCTGATAATATTTACTTTATGTAGTTGGAAAGCAATATAAACTCTTGTCATCGAAAGTGACGGAAATAAAAGTGACAAAAATATATAACACAACAACATTTTTTCAACACACAATACAAGTTTGTATGCATTTGCCAATATCTATATGTAAATTTGTCTTTCCTTATATGTGTATGTATTAAAAATTTACGATATTAGATAAGAAAACGAATACAGCTACAAAAACTCAATTTATAAAATTTACGTGTTTCAGTATGGTGTTTACGTGTTAGCATTGCAAGCACGAGTGCGAGCAAATCAAATGTTAAGAACAAGAGAAGATTAGAGAATCGAAAATATTAGCTCATATATGTATGTATCCATGTTGGGCATCTATGTGTTAATGTAGATAACCATATATCTCAATTATTTGTTATATACACTTTTACACTAAGGTCTGACAAAAAAGAAGGGTCTTCAGAGGACTTTTTTAAATTTCGTGAAGTTTTTTGGGATTGGAAACATTTTTAATAAAACATTTGTGGTAAAAATATATGAAAAAGGAAAACTAATGTAGTTACCGAATTCAATTAACTTAAGTCCCGTGAGTTAAATAGATGATATTTGCAACCAACATGCACCCACCGATCAAAGAGTGCTGATGATGAAATCGTAGCTGGTTTCGAAAATGCATTCCACTCGGCTAGTTGTCGGTAAAAATATAATTTTTCAGATTATTCTTTCATTTATCACAAATAAAAAATTCTTTGTAACAATAAGAATGTTAATATGAACACGAGGCTGATTAAAATTTGAATATTAGTTTAAACAGAAAAGTTCGATAAAATAAAAATTAAATTTATATTTTTGTGATAGAAAATTTTTGCCAAACATCCAAAAAAATTTTGAAAAAATCTTAATTTGCTTCTCAGAAATTTTTTAGTTATTCTTTTTTGATTGTATCGGGTGTCCCAACTAGAACGCAATTTTTAAATTTGGCGCCATTCGAAGTGTCATTGTTTGACATTTGAACAATTGTTATTGTTTGCTAGTAGAAGGTACGAGGTTAGTAAAAATGGAGCGCTACACGAATGAACAACGCATTCTCATTGTGAAATTGTTTTACCAAAATGGTAAAAGTTTTGGGGCTACAGTTCGCAAATTGCGATCATCCCATTTCCATCTTGATGGCTTCGTCAATAGGCAGAATTGTCGCATTTGGGGTGAGGAAAATCCTCTAGTGATTCACGAGAAGCAAATGCATCCTCAACGTGTCACTATGTGGTGTGGTTTTTGGGCTGGAGGAATCATTGTACCTTTTTTTTATGAAAATGAGGCATGTCAAGCGCAAACAGTCAATGGAGTTCGGTATCGTGAAATGATAACTAGTTTTTTCTTGCCTAGAATTGAAAAAATGAATGTGGAGGGCATGTGGTTTCAACAAGATGGCGCCACATGTCATACAGCCAGAGAAACAATTCAATTGCTGCATCAGTCATTTCCCGGTCGTGTTATTTCGCGTTTTGGAGACCACCTTTAGATTTTTTTTTGGGGTTTTTTGAAGTCGATGGTTTACGCGAATATGCCGACGACGACTCAAGCCTTAAAAGAGGAAATTGGACGCTGCATTAATGAAATACCGCAGCATTTATGCAAAAAGGTCATTGAAAATTTCATTAAAAGATCGCGTGTGTGCCAGCAAAGCCGCGGCGGCCATCTGCACGATATATTGTTCTATACATAACCTCATTCTGTCTACTTTACGATATAATAAAGTCTCACGATTTTTTTAAATATCTGTGTTTTATTTAAAATTTAAAAATTGCGTTCTAGTTGTGACACCCATTATTTATATTCTATATATAAAAGTATTCTATAAACTTAAAATATATTATTGCTTTACTGAGAAGTACATGCAAAGAAACAACATGGTTGTGGTAATCATAATCTAAAGGTAGGATCACACGATTGCCGTAATGCACCAATTTTCACAATTTTTTGCATCCCAATCGTGTGATTGCACAATAAATTGGTACAAGTGACAATCGCGGATAATATTGTTCTTATGTTAACCAATCAAATGCAACTCTGTTGGGGCAACCGTGTGATCACTTTAAACACAACAGCGCGGCAATAAAAATGTCAAAAGTGTGCCAATATTTATATTATTCTTTAGCGGCAATCAAAGTTTACAATACTCGCCAAGATTTTAATTTTTTTTGTGCTTTAATAATTTGTGAAGCTTTTCTTTTATTTATAATTATACTTTTAAATTATATTAATTTAAGCCAGTTAAGCTTTGCGTACCCCCGGCATATCAATTTTTCCTTATTAAGTGTGCACATTTTTTTGTTAATATATTTCCAAAAAACCATAAATACATTTTTTATACCAAATAAACACACAATATACAGAGAAGATGCAATTTTCTTTCTTTTTAAAAGACAAAGCATTTATATGCACAAAAAAACAAAACAGACGCAACAAAATAAGCTAGCGTTGCTACAAGCAAGAACAATCGTGTGAGGGGAATGTGGCGATTATTGTCACTATAGCATTTTACGCCATCTTGCAACAATCAAATTGGTACAAAGTGAGGCAATCGTGTGATTACAAAGTATTTGATTATTGTGCGCCAATAAAAATTGTGTCAGACTGGTGCATTTGCGGCAATCATGTGATCCCAACTTAAGTGCATCGAACTATTATTGAATTATTTGATTGTGGTTAAAACATATAATGGTTATGATTGATTAAATTTAAAATCATCTAGTTATTAGCGATCTTTGCTTTTTTTTAGGGAAAATTTTCGGTTTTTCCTGTTAGTTATATTGATTGTACTTACATTTTTAATATGAATTTTAATACTAATATTTTTTATAGAAAGGACAGTTAAATAACATTATTATTAAAAGAATCATAGTTTGATTGCTTTGTTATCATACTGTTGTTTTATATATTATTTAAATATTATTTGTATTAATTTTTATTTTATTGTTGAACTTTTAACTGTTTTAAAGACTTTATTATTTTTATTTGGCTTAAGTTCATTTTTAATACTAAATTTCTAATCATTAAATGAAGAAATAAATTTTCTTATTTGTGATAATGAAAAAATAATAATTAAAACTTACTTTTCCAACATATTCTTTCATTATCACAAATAAAAAAAATGATTTCTTCATTTAATGATTAGAGATTTAGTATTATTTGTATTTTCAAAAGCTTTTGATTATAATGTTATTATTGTGAAGCCATTATACTATTTTTGTCAAGATAATTTTGTTAATCATACTATTTTCAAAGGAAACCCATATTGAAAATATTACGAAAAGTAAACATTAAATAACAAAATTCAAATAAACGCTTGATTATTGCGACAAATAGAGAATATACTATGACCATCGTGACCATGTTGTAACCTTTGTCTTTCTTTGCGTGTAGATACGATTCCCTTTTCATTGCTTTTAAACATGAACACGTTTTATTTTTTCATAACTTTTATTAGTGTTTTCATAATAAACCATCGAAAAAATTATTATACTAACAACCGATAAGAAAACTCATTTATTATTACATGTAGACAACGTAATTGTATGATTTTGCGATGAGATATAAAATGACAAGAACAGGGTGCTCGTATTTAAAGTATTTTTTTTTACTATTAAACAAAACTTATTTCATGATAATGTGTTACTTACTTTAAGAGTTTAAACCCATGAAAAGGTTTTATTACATTTTTAAATTAAAGGTTACGCTTAAACTTAAAAAAAATTAATAAAATAAATTTTAAAACTCTTAAGACTAAATTCAAAAAAATTTAGTTTTTGTTAAACACTTCAACTCACTTTAAGGAAATATTGGAATAAATTTATTTAAATTTAAGATAAATACTCGAACAAGTTATAAAATGTTTAATAAAACCAGTTGCAGTGCTATATTGGGCTGTGCCGAATCTTATATACCCTTTACAAAAGTCTAGCAATAACTCGTATTTTTACGAAATTTAGTTTTGCAGGGATTCCAGTACATTTCAGAGAAAAACACTTATACAAAAAAATTTAATGCAATATTTACAAAAATAACAGTTTAACAAACAATTTTACAAAAGAAATATTATTATGACAAAGCAGTTTTCTTTCGATTTTACCTTCTCCTGTTAGGTGACAACTATTTAAGTTAAGGCATTTCTACTTGGACTAACGATGTTTGTGACATAGATTTTCCTAAATCTGTTTCTTATTTACCCTTGCTGAATCGTTGCTGTGTAATCGTTATTGTGTAAGCATAAAAAATATAACAACTATAATAAAAACCATCATGCTCATTCATACATATATACACAGCATTTGTTATATTTTTCTTATATTTTTGCCAATATCCTTTTCTGTAAGAAATCGCTTGTACCTATATTTTATTATACATATTTTTTACAATGATATTTAACAAACAGGTAAAGATGTTATGTGAGAGCTGAAAAAATTGACTTTGTTTTAAATAAAATCACACTGTCTAATGGGTCGAAGCTTTGATTTTCAATAGCAAATTTTTCGAAAGCACTTGTTACAATTTAATACTACATACAAGTCCGTGGGATTTGTGGGGGCGTCAGAAAGTTGATTTCAACGCTCCCTCAACCTCTTTATCTGTAGGAATAAAGGATATATATGTACTATATGGGGTCGCAAATGAATACTGTACAAATTACTCTAGTGCAAAATGTATAATAAGACAAGTACAATAATAAAAAAGTATTTTTGATGAAACATCCTAATACACAACAAGTAAGAGCGCTATATTCGGCCGTGCCGAATCTTATATACCCTTCACAACGTGTAGTCATGCAATAACAGTAGTTTGTGTCACCATTCATCCCATATGAAATACGTACATACATATAAAAACATACATATATAAAAACATCCCATTGTAAAATTATAAATTCACGTATGTATGTTAAAAAAAACAAAAAAAAAAAAATAAATAAAAAAAAAATTTTACAAAAAATTTAAAAAAAAAAATTATTATATATATAATATATATAAAACAAAAAAAAAAAAATAAAAAAAAATAATAATAAAAATATATATAAAATATCAAATTAAAAATAAAAAAAAAATTTAAAAAAAAATTTAAAAAAAATTAAAAAAAAAATTTTTTTGGCTCAGCTGGGATTCGATGCCACGTTTTCCCTAACCAGTATACACGTTTGTATGTATGTATGTTGTTGTTATGTTGTTTTTGTGAAAAAAAATCGATGTGGTCGTGGGTTTTTGCTCATATCTCAGTTGTTTATGTACCGATGTTTCCGATTTTCAATACCGATCTACTCCTGAATATTTCTGATATTTTAATACCTTACCCGGGTCCAACCTATGTCGGGGGGCTTCAAAAAGTTGATTTCAACATACACACGGACAGACGGACAGAGCTTAATCGACTCCCCTATTCATAAGCTTTTAGAAAATATGTACTTTATGGGGTCGGAAATGAAAATTGTAGAAATTTCACACGGAATGACAAACCTATATATACCCTTTTTCACTGTGTGAAGGGTATAATAAAACACATGTGTATGTGGTTTTGTGTTTATTATTTTGTTATATCATTTATTTGTTTTGGGCTAAACATAATAGAAATGTGTGTATGTGTTGTTCAGAAATTCAAAACACGTTTAAAAACCTCATATTTTTTTACTTGATGTTGTTACTACTGTATTTAGTTTTCTCATTTTCTTTATGTTCTTCTCATTGTTTTCCATTTTTTCGTGTGTGTGTGTATGTGTGTTTTTTTTTCCTGTTGAATGAATACAATACATGTGTATTAGTACAAGCAAAAAAAAAAAAAAAATATTTCAAATTACACATACAGATAAACAATAGAATGTCATCTGTTTTATGGATTTTTGTCTTTTTCTGTTATCTTTTTTTGAACTTCTCTGTATACAAACATTTATGTGGGGTGTTTGTTCGGTTTATCCTAAGTAGTATTTTTTATACTTTAATATTCTTAACGTTTATTTGTTGTGTATACAAAAAAAATTTATCTACATATGTGTATGTATGTTTAAATTGTGTTATTTTTCCTTTTCTTGACATTACTGATTGCAATTTGTATTGTATTTTTCATTATTTTTTTTTGCATCTATTTTGTATATCACATTTATATGAAGATTCGTTTTAAGTTAAAATATATTTAAAAAAATTTAAAATCTTATTATATTGTTTCTTTTTTTTGTGGTCATGTGGATTTGATTTTCCATTTGTTTTTATTGATTTGTCAGTTACGACAATGAATATTTAAAAATATAAATTTTTTTTTACAGGGGGAGAGAGAGTCCAACTCTTAATATCAATAATAATTTTGAAGGTTTTTTTTTTGGACAAAATTTATTCCTGATGCATATAAAAACGAAAAGATCCTCGGACGTATGATTGTTATGCACGACTACTTTCTTATATAAAGAATGGCCTATTTAACAAGGAGAAGTATCCATAAATTTGTTATTGTGCCTATGGTGCCTAAGGCACGTATTCGTAATAGAGCACCATTAACTTTTGTAAGTATTGGGGATATAAGTTAAAAATGCAGAATTAATTATAGTGCAAAAACCATTTTTTTGCTTTAAATATGTCGAACTTTGTGCCAACAAAGCAGGCAAGAAGTTTTGATTAACTCTTTTATTAAAAAGGAACAGTGCTGACGATGCTCACAGATTGTTCACCGAATCTTACTGTGAAAGTGCGAGATGGTTTTTATGGTTAAGGAATGGTGATCTTGACAAGGAATACAAAGATCGCCCTGCCCAGCCGTGAGAGTTAGAATATTCAGAACTGGAGCGATTTCTTCATGAAGATTATTGCAAGACTCAACAAGAGTTTGGAAATTTATTCGAGACTACGATTCAAAATGTTATTGCTAGCAGAAATTTCAAAATGTTTGCGAGCAGCTAAAATCATCAAAAAACAGAGAATTTGGGTAGCACAAGCATTGAAGCCAGACACCCTGAAAGACGATTTAGGATGTCCAAATATTACTTGAACGGTATAACACGTTATAAAAGGAAATTATTACAACCGATGAAAAATGGAAAGGATCGTACGTAAAGGTCGGCATATCGGTTGAATGTTTCCTAGGCCAAATATCTATGGTGGTTAGATAATGCTTTGTCATCCAGCAATAAAAAAAACGAAAAAATTGTGAATTTTTTTTTTTAAATTCAACATAGATGTAATAGTCATTAAATATAATTTAAAAGCAATTCCCAACAATTACTTTGACTATTGTGAACTGCATATTAAATGTTATAAAAGCATTAAAGTCAAATATAAACAGCAGTAATATTTATCTAAATAAAAATAAAATGTTTGTTTGTATACATTTTAAAACTTTAAAAATGGCCACATCCCATCAACGTTTTTTTTTTTAATTTTTAGTGACACGCCCACCGCTCATGCAACGTATATATAAAGTATCACAAATATAGATACTACAAAAGCGACATTTTTAATAGCTTGTTTGTATGTTGTGTATAGTTGGCGTGACAGAGTTGTGAGTGTGGCTTCAAAGTTAGTCTGTAAACATCTGTAAAAGGGTGACTTCGAGAATTTTTGGAAATCGGATTAGATTGCGCTGTATTTATTTTATTTACAATATTCTAATTAACACAACATAACATAAAAAGTATTATAAGGAACTCCAAATAATGTTTATATAGAGTGCAGTCAAAGGCTCGCCACAAATGTTCTCTGCTATGACGGCCTCCATATATTAACTTTCTATAATAAAACCAAATATTTTGATTTAGGGTCACAGCAAAGGAAGCAGTGTCTGTGTTTGATAAATATTAAATTAAACTAATAAAAAATAAATAGCCATTTTTTAAAAAAGAGAAAAGCAAATTTTCAGCGATTATATAAAATATTAGCACCACACCCCAAATTGTTGTACACATACCAGGGAGTGTTTATGGGTGGAAAAAAGTGGGCGGGGCCACGCCCATAAAAAATTAGTTATCATTTTAAGCTACTTGCACATTACCGATTTTTCTGAAACTTTACACACATATCGAGCTCTCATGACTAAATAATTTCGTGATTAGAAAAGTGGGCGGGGCCACGCCCATAAAAAAGTTTTAATTTTGAGGTACTTGCACTGGACTGATTTTTCTGAAACTTTGCACACATATTGAGCTGTCATGACTATACAGTTTTGTAATTAGAAAAGTGGGCAGGGCCACGCCTATAAAAAAGTTTTAATTTAGAGGTACTTGCACTTGACCGATTTTTCTGAAACTTTGCACACATATCGAGCTGTCATGACTTTATAATTTCGTGATCAGAAAAGTGGGCAAGGCCACGCCCATAAAAAAAGTTATCATTTAGAGGTACTTACACTAAACCGATTTTTTTGAAACTTTGCACACATATTGAGCTGTCACGAATTTACAATTTCGTGATAAGAAAAGTGGGCAGTGTCACGCCCAGAAAAAAAGTTATAAGTTTGAGATACTTTCTCTGGACCGATTTTTTTGAAACTTTGCACACATATTGAGCTGTCATGACTATATAATTTCGTGATTAGAAAAGTGGGCAGTGCCACGCCCATTAAAAAAGTTATAATTTTTAGCTTTTGGCACTTGATATTTCATTTAAATTCATAATACAATTTTATTCATTAAGGGGCGTAGCAACGCGCGCCGGGATTGGCTAGTGAGCTTATAAAAGTGAGAACTGATCATTTGCAGCAATATAATACATCGTCGACTTAATTTGCAAACCTGCTAAATCCACTTTTTAGATAAATTGAGTTTTTGATGCCGTGTGCTACAGAAAGATACGCCTCGTCGACCAAAATGTAGTTTTTATTCAATTAAAGTCTTGAAGTGTGTAAATAGGTTTGATAAGAAAAACTGCTAGGTCCTCTCACAGAAAAATTTTTGACAGAAAAACTGCTCAATCCAGTACATTATTAGTGCAAATCCAATTTGTTTTTTATTTATTTTTTATTTTTGTAAAGATTGTAGTCATACATGAAGAATACCATAAAATAAACCAACTATATTTGTGGTCTCCCTCTTAAGCTACAAATATGAAATATATGAAATTTTTGTATCTTCTGTAAAATTTGGGGAAACAAAGTTAGCAGGTTTGCACATTAAGCTGACGATATATCAAATGGGGATGTAAAATTTAGTTATCGGCCCCTTTACAAACTCAAATAATGAAAAGTTAAAGAGATGCCAAAATGCCGAGAATGATTGCCTTAGAGCTTATACCAATATATAAAGTTATAAATGTCCTACTGATCTAAAATTTATATTTAAGAGTCTCTTACATAAATAGGGATATTTATGGCCTAGAAGCTTTCAATCATTGGACATGGCACCTAAATATAAATACAACCGTTGAAGTCGTCATAAAATGACAATTTTGTTTGAAACTGCCCGAATTAAAAATGTTAATAATTTATATATAATGCAACATATAATTATTAAATCAGTATTTCAGTTGAAGTTTCCTTGGTTATTGTATTTGTAATAAACCATGTTATAACGTAGACGTATACATGTTATTTTATAGTATTGAATAATAATCATACGCCACACATATCTGACACATACAAAAAATGAGCTATTTATGCACATGCTATGTTTATCTCTCTATACGCCCTAACGCTTATCAAAATTAATTGCAAACTCACTGACTGCGTTTATAAGCACAACTAATTCGATAACTTAATAACAACGACAATGAAAACTCTCCTTAACACGCTAGCGTATGGAACAAACACAAAAGAATATAAAACAAAACAAAATACGAACAACAACTTTAACATGTAAAAATACTTTAGCCACTAAAAGCAAACCATAAATGACCCTAACCTTGACCTAAACTGTTAATAATAATAAAAAAAGTTGTTGTTGCCGTTGGCAGTTAGGCCACCAATAAGCTGCTTTTCAATTGGTTTTAGCCACCTGACATTTTCCCAACCTCTATTAAAAACCATTTAATTACCCGTAAAAAAAAACTTCAGTTAGCAGTTCAACTAAAGCACAAACACACTTTTTAAAACTAAATGCCACTTTTATGGTTTCTACTATAATACAAGAAAAAAACTGTTTAAACGAATAGCAACACAGTTGTGCACCTTTTCTTTAAAAGAAAATGTCTATAGAGGCACTTGGTGCAAGGCTTCCTCTGGCACACTTGCATTTTATTGCTTAAGAAAAAATATATTGTTCTCTGTTTGTTTTTGTATAAAACTACACAAAGACATACATTAACAAATATTTATTTAAAAGTTTTAAAACATTCTGCAATAATTTGTAGTTGTAATTATCGTTGTTTTCATTAGTTTTAAGTTAATATTTGTTTGTTTGCATTTACACATGCCGTGTTTATTCGACATTAAGTAGTTGCCGTTTTAAATTTAAATACAAATTTTGAAATTAACACAAACATAACATGCAGGCGTCTTTGATTGAAGGGGGACTTTTATTACCATTCCAAAATGTTATGTAGAGAATTAAATATTTAACAGAATTCTGTACAAAGACCAGGAGGGCGATTCACCAACAATTTGAACCATTATCGTCATTAAAAAAAAGTAAACAACAATTTATAAATTTCGGTATTTAGTTAGATATTTTACCGGCATTGTTGATATTTGTTGTGTAAACGACAATAATTTTGTTGTTATGTATATCTAAAAGAATTTTAGCTTTATATCCGACTCAAAAACCTCTTGTTTAAGCCTTAGCTATAGCGTGACTATGTGGGAGTGATGTTAGTATTAGGTATTTTAGACACCTTTGGTAAGTTTAAAATACTATTTACTGAATCGCTTAATCGTAAGTACAAACAAAAATAAGTGTCTACAAATTTAACGTTTCTGGGATCGCTAATAGTTAGTGAATGGCACTTCAGAATTAAATTAAAAAATTACATTTCTGAGCAAGGGGAGCTAGAAGCCCAGAAAAGTTGAAAGGGTGTCTCTGCCTGGAAGACCTTTTATGAAAAATGAATTTCTGCTGGCAACAAACTTTATGTGATTTTTGTTTTATATGATTTTTATTTATGAATTTAAGATTGTTTATGGAAATTTTTTCTAACAGGCACAGTTATGCTTCCTTTCAATTTACATTTGTTTTCTCCGAAAAATTGATTTATATCAATTAATATTTATTTTCTTTTCAAGAAAATCTTGTACATACAATAAATTATTAAACAATTATGCAAAAAGTATGTGAAGCACATAACCATTTTTTACTTTCATTAGATTTTTAGTACATACTGGGCTATGCATGGGACTACTGGGAATTTTTGTTCCTGACATATGTTTACGCTAACGTAATAATATCAATATTTCACTTGAAAATGTTTTTGACATATTTGTTAAGTTTCTAAAATACTCTCCATGAGTTTTTAATTTTTTATTTTTCGCTGTGCGTTAAGTCTCATTTCCTGTTAAAGTAGCTTTTCTAAAAAAAAAAAAAAAAAAAAAAAAAAAATAGTATGAAGGCATAAGCACTCCTACAGAGATGAAAGAAAATTAGACACATGCTTGCATATACATACATAAGTGCCAAAATGTATGTATGTGTAGAAGTATTATTTGTAATACGCTCACTTGTGTGAGTAAATTTGTTTATTTGTAAGCTTTTCGTTTAAATTTATGCACAATGTACAAGAGAGTGTTTGCCATAACAAGTGATAAAATGTCACATTTTATACACTCAATTAAATGGAAAATATACAAACTCAAACTATATGTTATATATATGTGTGTAAGTGGTGGCAGTAGTAGTGTTCTTGTGTATGACTAAGTTTATGTAAAAATGGAAATTGTTATGACAATGGCACTGACACAATTATTATTGTTATTATTATTATTATTATTATTGTATGAAAACACTGAGTGCAAGTGTTGTAGTATGAGTATGAAATCCTGCAAAAATTGTTGTTTAGTTTTCGCTGAACTTATTTTTGAAATTTCGTGTTGTTCTATTTTTTTTTATTTTCTTACTTGTATGTGTGTTTTTCTCTAATATTATTTTTAATGCAGTTTGCGGTTCTGGCACAACAAGTTTTATGTAGTTCGGTGGTGGCACTGATTATTTCCAAACACATGTATTATACGTTTGTGTGCATTCAAGTTTACGTTGGTATTGTTCCAGCATTATATTGGTTTTTTTTGCCGGATTTAATACCACATGTGTCTATTAATGTTTATGCTTACACAATTGTATTTAATACTTGTACTCGTAACAATATTTTGCGGCAGTACAAGTATGTGTGTTAGTAAAGGAAGAAAATAGATTTGAAATATATTAAAGATTTGCATAAATGGAAATTTTTATTTTTGTTACAAAATTCGAGTCAGATGAAGGGACTATTTTCTAAAAAAATGGAAATTTTGCAAAATTTTAATAAATTTAAAAATTTTAAAAAATAAATTATTGGCGAAAAAAAATTAAATATAAAATATTTTTATAACCAACTTTCAGAAAATAATTTTAAACGAGTTCTAAGCTGCTTGGCTAAGAAAAATGTATAGGTAGACAATTGTGTCCCTGCTAAGCAAAGACAACTTGTGATTATGAGAGATAAAGATAATTTCTTAATAAACATGCCAGGTATTACTGTGACTTTACTGTTGTTTCCTTTATAGTAGAGGTGCTCAAAATAAAATGTAAATATACATTAAATGTAAATACGAAATAATAAACGATAACACCTTTGGGACTCTATTAACGATTGCGGTTTTTAATTTGATTTTTAAGTAGGTAGAAGCCGCACAATTATACACACAGACGGGCAGAAACAATCTGGGAAAATTGTTAATTTTTTTTTAATATAATTTGTGAAATTCGTAAGAAGGCAAGAATGAGGATATGAATTAAAACAAGTATACGTCACGTTACTGAAAATAATTTACTTGTTCAAGATGTTTGGATCCTGTCAATTTTAAGCTCGAAAAATTTGAATATTACAAAATTACTTAAACAGAGTTAAGAAATAATAACAATTAGGTCCACGAAACGGTCGTAACTATGAGTTATTTGGCGCAGGATATTTCTTGCACCATTAAAATTGATACAGAGGTTGAAATGAAGTGAAAAAAACATAGCTTAGCAATATCGTTTTGGGCACGATTAGATAAATTACCTTTCGTCACTGTCAACCCACTTTCATTAGGTCAATAATCAAAAAAGATTCTTCTGACGCAAGAATTGAAGGCTAGAAATGTTGAGCGAAGATCCGTACTTAGACAAAAAAAAAAAACATGTTCTCAAACAAGACTCATTTTCTTATCCACGGATTTAAAAAAAAATCAAATAGTCGTTATTGGAGCAAACAATAAATGCTAGTGTTCGACCAAGCATCACTGCATTAGCAAAGACTGCCCGTTATGTGCAGTTTATGACATAGTGATATTACAGGGCCATATACCTTTTGATAAGACGAAGACACGATCAAGGTTCATCCATTTTCTATGACCAGAGCTTGCCAACATTGATAGAATTGAGCTGTAGTTTCACCGGGCTGCAAATTAACTGGTCGCCATGATTGTGCTGTTTGAAGCCCTCTTCAGGACAGTATTAAATAATTCTACGTAACAAACCAAATGATTTGAATGATCATGAGGCTACACTTTGAATGCTATTCTCGAAATAAAACATCGTATATTGCAACGAAACGTCAAAAACTGAACGCAACCTTAGAGCACTGCCAGCGACGCCGAAGCAGCTATTTGAATGATGATGCACTGAAAAAACAGTATCGGTTATGAATACCAGAATTGTTGCCAATCGTATAATTTAATTGTGATAGAATTTTATGGTTCTATTTAAAGAATTTCATTTTAGAGTATTAATATATAGTCACCACAAAGAATGTATGATTCTTGCAAAAGAAATTTTAGAGCCACCAAAAAATATATAAAAAATTTCAATTGGAGTAACTGATTTATTATTAATTGGCGATAAATTTGATCGTTTGTTTTCTGAATGCGCACTACTTCCTATTCGAATTTGTTTTAGAGTAGATCCATAAACAATTATTAAATTTATTATTGAAAAAAATCGATTTTGAGCCAAATGGATAAAGACGTATGGATAGATATAACGAAAATCGTACTTTTAATATACGAAGACATTTTTTAAAATTCTTCTCTGGTGACAGCCCAGACATAAATTTTTTAACGAAAAGAGTGACAGTGATGTAATTATTTTTTTTAAAGAATGTAATGACAAACATTTTTAATTAATTTCTACAGCCTACTTTCAGGAGACAACCTAAGTATGTAAATATATTTTTTTCTTGTGGTAAAAGGAAATACTTACTTTACACACAAAACTTTATTAAATAAAAAAGTTTAATTTATCTGTTGTTAATAAATGTTTCAACGACCAAAAATTTTTAATTACTTTTAAAGCTTTTTATGAATTAAGCTGTTAATGACAGTGATACAAATTGGCCAAAGCTGCAGTTAATTATTATATAATAACTCTAAATTAGAACAACTGAAAAGCAGAATGATTGTCTTAATCTTGGCAGCACCAAGTTTAATTAAAAAAAGGTTCCATACAAACGTTGCTTATATTCAGAACATTTTATTAAACTGAGAATTACAACAATTTTGACAAAATAAAAAAAGCTTGTACCTATTACATTTTAATTAAATTTTTCCTGCGTTCAGGATCCCGGCAACGTTTTTTTTTATAGCATATGTTAAGGCAGTATACATATATTATTTAAACCAAAAGAGGATTGGAGTTATTTAATTAAATACAAAATGTGTTTTATTTGTCACATGTTCTAGCAAAATAAAATATATAAAAGAAAATTATTTAACGAAAGGTGATTTATATAAAAATTACATTTCTAAACTTTTGTAAATAGTAAAAGTTATAAGGTGTTCCAAAAGTTTCTAATATCCACTTAATAATTCTTATTACAGAAAATTTGTCAAAACTTTCAAAAACAACACAAGACACGGCTAATACTAACAAACACTTCGAAAAGTTGTAAATATTTGTTCAAGGAATATTCTTTACGTTTAATAAAACAAACAACAAATAAGTTTCGTATTCTTATTATTGTTTTTAATATTACTTTTCTAGAACAAAATTATTCTAACGTTTTATAAAAACTTTTCTCCCTATTGTCACATTAACAAAGGTTAATTTTACGGTCTTTTTTTTAAAGAAACAAAAAATTTAATATGACAAACAATACAGCCTATCTTAAACAGTATCGATAATGAAATATTTTAAAGCATACAATAGGGGGATGTTATACATGACAAATGACAGAGACAGTTTTTAACAGTGCCATAAAAAATTGTCTTAAAAGAATAGAAAAACGGTACAAATAAGTTTTTATCTTATATAAAACAAAAACATTATTTTTTTTACAAACATTAAATAGCCTCAAATTTTAACTTAAGGTGTGACAGCATGTACAAATACCTCTACTAAATAAACAGTATTTGATATTAACACTGTGATATAATTCTTAAAGATTTTTTTCAACGTTTAAACGTTGCGTAATAAAACCTATGGCGATAAATATTTTTAAAACATTTTTCTGACATCTCAACAAAATATTTTAATGACACCTTTTAAAGCCATTTGAACAAAAAAAATATTTATAATTAATTCTTTTAATACAAATTAAAATACTTTATCCCATATATTGCATACTTTTGGGCGTGATGAAAAGCAAATTTAAGGCAACACAAATAGCAGAAAGAGTTTATATGAACCTGCAGGAATTTCTTTTTAGTTTAAAATTTAAAGAAAATTCTAACATCCTTCCTGGCTTGTGTTTAAAAATAAAAAATTAAGCAAAAGAAAATAATAATAATAATGGTCCAATGTATTTAAGTATTATTGTTACAATACGCTCGTTGTCATTTAGAAAAGTAAAACTACTTGAAAGTTGCGTTTATTTATACTTTCTATTTTTTTTTACAATATCACTCTTTTACTTGTTTTTTGTTTGTTTTAAGAATCTTAAGATTTTTTAAGTGAAAACAACATAAAACACATCAATTACTGTTAAATCAATATTGAAGTTCCTAACGAAGTTTACACAAAAGCAATGGAGGGAGTAAATACATACAAAAAAGAACGTTTTGAGTAGCTGTAAGTGTACAAATCCAGTTTGTTTTAAGCGAATATTGCGAGATCTACACTTTTTAATATAAACTAAAGAGTGAGCCAAATGAAACTTATACTTCTGTTAAGTTAAATAAGAATTTAACCGCTACATGAAACTGGAACCGCTCAATACAAAAATTCATAAGTTTATTGAAATATTGTGCAAATTCATTAAACATTAAAATATTGATATATACCTTTTCACAGGCTCAAGTTACTTAAGTTCAGTGGATTTGACCCCCAATGGTAAAATATTAAAAGTTTCAAATAATCAAGGGCCTTTTTTCATTATGGGAACAATGCCAAATTAGGCCAGAAATTTCTAAGTTCTTTCAGAATCTTATATGCCTTTAACAAAGCATTAGCTTTGGCTCTACGCAGAAAAGAATCAGTGCATTTAATTTTACGAGTTGAATTTCTGATAGAAGTGTTCGGTGCTTTTCGAAAGAGTTGTTTGACTTTTTTTGTCTTACTTATCTCTATTAAAGCTGTTTTTCTTGCTGATCCAGGTTTCATTTTAATGTTCGAGCTTTTGACACAGTGGGACGATTAAACTTTGTATCTTTTGCTTTTTTTTGAAAGTCGATTTTAGATTATTTTGAAAAGTTTTGATTATTTTTCACGTACTTTTGACCAAAATAATCGTTGAAAATTAATGAATTAGAACAGATAACATCTGACATATTTTTAAAAGTCAACGTGATTAAATTTGTTGGATCAAGAAAGGGTTTTGCTGAAGTGGGGTTTTTTTCGGAAACACTCTGTATAATATACTTTTTATTTTAAAATTTTGTTTAAGGAACTGTGTATAGAGTCATTTATGAGTGACATATAATATTAACGTTGTGTGGGAACTCATTTCACCCACTGATATCCTTCTCATTTATTTTCTTCTATACGGTTGCTTTGTTTTACCACAGCTACTCAGTTGAAGTTTATAGTCTATAGGGATTGTAGTTCCCTAAATAATTTTTAAATTTGTATGCCAATTGCTCCAATTCACAGAAATTTTATTTTAAAAAAGTCAATTCATTTGACACTAAATCATAAAATTTTTTATGAAAATATAACGATTATAGCGTACAAAATGTTATGGAAGGCAAATTTTGTTATATGGGCATAAATAATTTAATATCGCCGCAAGTCACACGTTATGTTAAGGCTAAAACTCTTACTGTTCAGCAAATATGTCATTAAATGTGTGTTCCTTGTATGCAAGGAACCACGCCCCCTCAAACAATTTTTCTATGTATTCATAAGTAGTACTACGCAAACTGATCCGATCCTAATTTTTTATTTATCGACAATTTTTAATACATTTTCTTTTACAGAAAGTATTATTATCAAATTTTCCTTCCAAAAACTAACAATTTAAAAAAAATGTTTTTTTGATGAATTTATAAATAAAACTAAGTTATAATGGAAGAATTTTGACAAAACATTAGTTTTGTTAGAAACTTTTTATTAATATTATTTTTACGAAAAGTTAAAAAAAGTTTTTGGCTAGATAGAAAATTTTTCTTTAATATAAAATAATATAATAAAATTTTATTTTGCAGAAACTTCGCTTAAAATTTGTTTTTACGAAAAATAAAAAAATAAAAATGGGAGAAAGTTTTCGTTTTGCAGATATTTTCGTTTAATAGAATTATTTCTATACATTTTCGTTTAATAGAAATAAGTTTCAATAAATTTTCGTTAAACAGAAAATTTCTTGAGTTTTTTTTGAAACATTTGATTGATTGATTGATTGATTGATTTGGTGTCCACTACTTCACCACTCGTCTATCTTCTATTCTTCTTTTTTTTTATTTCTATATTAAGTGTCACAATGGACCGCATTGGTCTCTGGGTGAGGGTTACTTTGCACCAGCACTACTACCTACCTACCTACCTTATGAAAGATTTTATTTAATTATTTCGTTTTGAAGAAAATTATCTATGAATTTTCGTTTTACCGAAAATGCTTTATAAGTTTTCGTATTAGAAAAAAAAGTTGTGTTTTTCTAAAACGTTTCGTTTTATGTCCTTTTTATAAAAATAATCGTTTTTGAAACAATATTCAATTAATTTTTGTTTTATAAATTTTTTTTTTACGAATTTTCATTTTTAGAAAAACTTTCTATAAATTGTCGTTTTAAAGAAAATTTCCATTTTTGAAAAAAAATTCTATAAATTTTTTTTTTATAAAATGTCAAATAAATTTCTGTTATACTATTTTTCTATACATTTTTGTTTTATAGAAAATTTTCTATAAATTTTCATTTAAAAGAAAATGTTGTTTTAATTTTTGTTTTTGAGAAAATTTTCATTAATTTGTCGTTTCACAGAAAATTTTCGATGTAGTAGTTTTTGTATTTACTATCAAAATTGGAGATTTTTTTCCATAGTACATATCGCACCGCTAGTACAATAACGTCACAACTCAAAATTTTCCGAAATTAATTTTTTTCCATAAATTGATTCACCATACACAGTTCTAAGAACACCATTTCTATCTTTCTTATCACTTTCTTTTTAGACTGGAAAAATACCGTTATGTCTGTTTTTCTTTTGTTAATTGTATTACTTCTGCACAATCAACAGTAGCAAAATTAGCTTAGCAATTATGAAAAAACAAGAAGATACACTCGTTCTTAAGTTTTGAGCATAGGAAGAAACCAGCATGAAGTTTCTGTTTACAGAAAGCTTTTTCTACTAACTGTAGTTTACAAATTATTTTAAAAAATATTTACAAGTAATTGTAAATTAAAAAAAAACTGTCCGATAAAATGTAGATAAAATTTCCAACACTATCTCTCCTGGAACACCTTCTATTATATTGCAGTGTGCAAAGCATTGCGAAACTTTATAAAATAAAAGTTGAAAAATATTGTTTTTCCAGCTCTCCTTTGTTATTTGACTAAAGTTGCAATTTAATATTTACGTCGTTAAGAATTATGAGTAGAAAATAATAAAAAAATAAAACAGTATTACAATTGTATAATCTGAACATAGAGATAAAATAATAGAGTTATAAAAAGGATTACAAAAGATAGAGAAAAATATCCACAGAGATTTGAAAGCAATTACACAAGGGTTTTTTTTTAAATATTTTACTGTATTAACAATTCAACGATAGATTGTATACTTTTCTTTGTGTAAGTAAATATCAAAATGCACATAAATGCAGCAATAGAAAAAGAAATATTGGAATTTTTTTTTTGTAAAGTGGACAGCAGATGTTGGAGGATTATTTTACTGAACTGAGGATGGTTAAAGGACGCACTTAATTTAAAATAAACATTTAAGTTATGCAGATGAAAATTAAGGCCGTGTATAGCTATTTCAGCACTTTGTCAGCAATAAAAATGCCAGTTTTTTAGAAAAAAAAAATTTATTTAACAATGAAATCGAATTTACTGTACTGAAATCAACTGCAACATGCAGCATTTAGTGATGATTTTGTCCAAAGCCAAACAAAAAATTTATTTTGTTAATACCATTATAGGAGCATATACTTCGTATTACTATGCATACTAGGTTCATTGCACTTATAACTGTCATTTACTTCTAAGAACTAAATAGAATTCTTTACAGTTTGATGTGACAACTCCCCATGTGTATCATTTCGATTCCAACCTTGACACTAACAAAATTTATTGAAAGATAATAACAAACAAAAGTAAAAGGGTTGCTGTTTGGTTAAAAATTTCAATATAACTCGTTAAATTACTAAAGGTAATCGTAAAATATTTGTTTTTATTTGTATTTTACTAAATTTAAAATAGTTTTTAATAAATATAATATAAAAATTCTTATTGCTCTTATTTGACCTTTATTTTATAAAATTTTTAATTGATTTTTCAAGCTCGAGGTCTTTATAAATATTTGTTGATTTATTTATTATTCAATATTTCGCTACTCCTTTGTGTAGCATCTTCAGGATAGAAGATACAACAAAGAAATACAACTCAAGTTAGTGGTTAGACATAGTTAATCAAAAGTTTTTTTTTATAATTCGAGGTGCTATTATTCTGCCAGCAGCTGCAAGTTTCTCTTACACATCGCTGATTTCATCTATAAATATTTAATGAACTACAAATATTTCACAGAAATTTATGTTTTTTTTTTGCAATTTTAATGTTTTACCCTAAATGGGAGGTTCTAGTGGCTGTAAATATTTATTGGGCTTATTTATAGCATTCTTCTTCCACATTATTAGTTGTTGTCTTTTAATGTGTATGCGTGTGCTGATAACACTTCTCCATACGATGAATGTATGTACATACATATGTAACTTTTAACTTGAGGCTAAAAACGAAAAGCAGAATATGTTGTACTTAAAACAATAATAACCGTACTATATTACATACGAAAAAAACAACAACAACAAAAAGCTTGTTTGTTTGTTTTTCTTTTCTGTTAATTTCTTAATTTATGAAGCAAACCATAAGGGTGGGCTGTTTCCATAAAAGCATAGTACAAATTTTAAAATTTATAAACAGTGTACTCAGGGTAAGAATGAACACTGGCTACTAGACAACCTTTAGACAGAAAAAGCTTACTTTGCAAAGCCTTTAGTTAAAAAAAAAGTACAAGGAAAATGAGGGAAAGTACAGAGTTTGTTGTTCTTGCAAATTATTGTTTGGGTTTATGTTTGAATTTTAAACCTGAAGTTGGCTGCAAATATGAAATATGAATGAAGGCTCCTAGGTCTTTTAGAGGAAAAACATATTTTATTAGTAACCGGGTTTTTATCAAATTAATTTTAAAATTTTAAAAATTTTATTCTATTTATATTCAAGCGTGGTCTGCGTTATAGCTGACCATATACATACTTACAATATCTTAATTAAACTATAATGACAAAAATGTTTTTGATATACCGCTCTTTATATATCAAAATATCGGTTATGAAAACTATTTTTTTTTAATATTTGATATCAAAACCGTATTGAGGATAAAGAAGATATGCACAATATATATAGTTTATGCAAATCAGTTTAGTATTTTGGGTGTTGTTGGTATGTACATAAAACACAAAATTAAAAATATGTAATTTAAAATATATTTTAAAGAATATAAAGGAATTTAAAGATATACATTCGTAATAATTTATATTTGCAGCTGTCGCTATCTATATATTTTTTTTATATTTTATATATTACAAATAATTAATATTATATATTTTTCTGATATACAGAAACTGTCATAAAAGCCAACACGCCTTTTATGATAACATTTTTATGATGTCGTTTTATATATTCTTTTTTTTCTATTTTTTTAAATGTTCATTATTTTGCTAAATTAAATATAATCAAATCATAGTTTTTTTTTAATACAAACTAAAATACATTCATATATGCATACAAATGTGTATATAAATATTTAGTTACAAAGCCTAATATGCATTAAAAGAAAATGTTTTAATTTACGAATTTTATTGAAAAATTATTTAAATGATTTTTAAAATGCATTCAATTTTATCTACTGGTTTAATAGACACATAAAAGCCTTTTTTAAATATTTTTATTATTTTGTTGTTGCTTTTACTATACTGTGACCAACAAAAAAAGTGCTGGTTTAAACTAAAAACAAAAGAGTTGACAAAAATTTATTGAATAGTTGTAAAAATGTCTAATTGAAATTAAACAATAGAGCTGTTGGTTATTTTCATACAAGAGAGAAAATTTATGGTTTAAAATAGGTATAGTCTTAATATACATTTATGTATGATTTCATACAGATGTTGGTGTGAAAATAGCAGATAATGAAATATTAAATTTTGGTCCTTCGAAACCATTTAATACAACGTTAGTTTAACGTATATACTTTTGGTCCTTCGAACCCATTTTATACAAAGTTAATTTAACGTATAAGGCTGAAGTCACCTACAGTCGTCGGCATAATTATTTTAACAAATTGTTCTCTTGTCTATTGGCGTTTTTTTTTTGTCAAAGTACGTAAGATACCGTTACCTCAGCTTAGCTCAAAACAAAGTGCACATCAACAACAACACTCACATCAATGGACTCATATCCATTGTTTTGTGCACTATCAAACTGCTGATAAGAATCATAATAGGCAGTGACTTTTGCTTCGGCATAAGTATTTTGACATGCACTTCATATCAGTTTTCTTGCGTGTTATTTGCAATTTAAGTTCAACTAAAATTGTTCTAATTAATTTTTGTGTCTTTACTTATAATTTGGATTTATCAGTGATTTGAATATAGGGGGAAAACGGCTGAGTTAACTAATACTGTTAGAGCCTCAATGGTAGCAAAGTTCAGTACCGGCTTCAGGGTAATATACATAGCTGACGAGGTTAATTTGTCGCGTCAAGCTGTTTATTATCAAATAAACAAATTTAAAAATAAAACCTGATTTACCGTGATCCGGCTCGAAACGCAAAACAACTCTAAGTGAATAAATCATACACTACTTCAATTAGTGAGCGGACGATTCGCCGCCGTTTAAAAGAAGATTGTTTTAAGACTTACAAAGCAAGAGATATTCCATACTTTGATATGGATATAATATAAAACAAACTCAAGCGTGTAGCTTTTGCTAATGCACATGCCCAAAAACCAGTAGAGTTTTGAAGAAAAGTTCTTTGGACTGATGAGAGCTCATTCCTTTACAATTCATCGAAAATCTATGTAAGACTTCCACGATCAAATTTAATAAAGCATTTTTAAAATTAAAAAGAAATAAGAGATTTTTTTTGCTGTCAAAATAATTGTGCCGACGACTGTATGTATCCTATAAATTTAATTTTTACTATTTAACTAGGCATAAAAAACAATGATGGCGGTGTATATAGTTTAGATTTAATTAGATTTAGAATTAAAAACTTAAATTTTTGTTTATATGTCTCTTTGTCTAATTACCATTCTTTCTGTTTTCTCGAACACGACTGGGTCAAAAACTGCTGGATGAATTTTGATAAAATTTAGTATGGACGTACCTTGCTACGTGGTTATTTTTTTTATCGCGAGGAATTATAAATTTTTACTGATTTTAATGATATTTAAAAATGGCAATAACAATATCAAAATATATCTTCATATAAAAACGGTTTTGATAAGACCAACTTTGTGGTCAGAGCCAGCTAGTTACTTTTAATAAAGCATTGGAAAAAACCAAATTATACAAGATAAGTATTAAATGAATTTAATGCCTTTTAAAAATATAATTTTTTTTTGTTTTTCCTAAAAATATAATGTTTAAAGCAATATCAAATATGGTCCTTCGCACTAAAAGATCAAACGATATTATTCTCAAACATGTCAGTGAAAAGTTAAAAATATCTTAGTATTCTGAAAAAGCAATTAGGTGATTATTAGGTACTCAAATTTTTTCTTATTGCGTTTTTTTTATTTTTTCAAAAGGTTAATGAAAAAAGTTAAAATATATGGTCAGCAGTGATGAGCCAAATAAAACCATCACTGATAAAGAGTCTGAAATTTTTTTTTAAATATCGTAAAACCTTATTTATAGCATAAAAAAATATCCAACGAATTTTGAGTACCAAATCAAAAACCATATTTCTAAAAATTGTGGGAAATTAGCTAGAAACTAAGTTTGACTAGTTTAATGAAAGTATTGCCTAAAATAATTAGTCGGCTTTTTACATCTGAGAAATTTCTAGAAGCTAAATTTGGCTAATAAAATAAAAGCATTAATTTTTGCAATCAAATATAAATTTTTAATTTTTTCATTGTTTGATAAATTAGGCACTTTAATTCCATATATGATCTGTTTTTCCTACCAGGTAATCTAAGCTACTAAATATGACACTTAAAAGTCAAGTTTGGTTAATAATAATTAAAAAATGGTCCCTCGGACTGTAAAAAATTAAGTGTCGTCAACAAAGTAAATATTTGCTAGTCAAAAACATCTTAGAAAAAGGTTTTTTTATTAAATCAATGGGGTTGAAATGTTGTTGTGTTTTAAAACAAAAAATGAATTGTCTTGCCCAGGAATGTAAAAATAATTTACACAATTTTAATAATCCTTTATACATTTTAAAAAAGTATTTAAAAGCTATTTGAAATAAAATGGTCCTTCAAACCAAACATTGTTTTTGCAGACGAAATCTAACAAACAACATCCAATACTATATTTTTTTTTTTTTTTAATTTTTCATTAATTTCTTTGTAATAGATTTTAACTAGAAAACAATTTCGAGTTTTGTTTAATAAAACTTAAAAAAAAAACTGCTATTTAAACACACACATCTGCATGCAAAGTGCTTTTCACAACAACTACATGTCATAAATGTTAAATATTTTTTTTGAATATCAAAAAATGTCAATTTATTTCTTTAAAAAAAAAAAGTACCACTAAACTTTCTAGCAGAACTGAAACTCAATTGTCCAAAGCAGGAAAAATAAGGACAAATACAATACAAATTTAAAACACAGAAACTAATTAATAACCAAATATGCATAATTGCATTTTACAATTCGATGTTACTAAGGAAATGCAAAATAATTGGATATTTTTTTAGTAGCAGAGAGAGAAGAAAAAAAAAACAAGATACAACAAAAAAAAAGAAGATTTAGAATTTGTATCACAACACTCACTAGGCTGACATTGTTTTGTTGCTCTTGCAGCTGCTGCTGTTGTTGCGATGGTTTGCACTGAAGATGGTGGTGTTGTTGCTGATGCTGTTGGTGGTGGTGGGCGTTGTTCGTATGATGATGCAGATGATGATTTTGGTGGTGGTGGTGGTGGTGGTGGTGGGTTATACTATTTGTATTTTGATGATGAAAATGATTGGGATTTTGATGCAGGCTCTGTTGTCTTTTGTTATCCAGTATTAATCCTCCCCCCTCGTTACTTGCGCCACTACCACTGGAACTAATTCCAATACCATTTGTTAAGCTATTTGTTGCTAAAATTATGCCATTCATAGGAACAGCTGCTGATGCTGTTGCTGTTTGAGGTGTGACAGATTGTTGTTTTGGTTGTGAATTTAAACCTAATACTGTTGTGACAGTTGCTGAAACTGTTGTTGTTGCAGCAACACCTCCACCAATATTTCCCGTCATACCAGCTGCCACCACTGTTTGTGGATTTGTGCATAAATTGTTATTGTTATTGCTAAGACTGCTACTGTTGCCATTGCTGCCACCATTCACATATTGCAATGCATTGCTGTGTGTTGTTGCCAGATTATTCTATGACAAAAGTTTGCGGAGTAGAGATTATTTATCATTTAATTTTGTTTTAATTAAAATTATTACTCAATTGTTTCTAATAATTTTTCTTTTTGTTTTTTTTATCGAACATAAAAATGTGTATTTTTTGAAACTTGTATGCTTACGAACCAACACCAACGTTATTATTAATAATATTATTATTGGAATGCAATTTTTGTTTATATGTAGTAAGTAGTCGTAAATACAGAAATTACTAACAGAATTTGATTTTCTTTATACATTATTTTTTTTTTTTTGATCTTAAAGCACTTGCCACATGCCATTGTTTGCTTTTGTAACTAAATAAATGTTAACAGTTTATAAATTAAGGGCCGTATTCATAAAAAATATTTTAGGTTTATTGAAGGCTTATTTGACAAATTTCTCTACAACATCTGTCAAATAAGCCTTTAATAAACCTAAAATATTTTTTATGAATACGGCCCTAAAGTTTTAAAACTATTTTAGATACAATATAAGATTTAATATTAATTTTAACATTTTACCATAAATACTAAAAATTTCGTTCATTATTATTACATACAAAGAAAGAATGAGAAAATATGTATATGTATATAGTATAATTAAAGGGCATATTCAAGTTCTAAATGAAAATAATTGTATATATAATTCAATATGTAATAATAATTTGTTGCTTCTAGTACAATTTAGTTTGAAAACAAAATGAAAGGAGTTACACTTAGTCATGCTTATTATAATCAACCTCAACCAGGTGTTTTAATTAAATATATATATTTGTTTGTAATTAAATAAGCTTTATATGTTTTTAGACAGAAATGATGAGATGTTAAATTTGCCTTTGTCTTGCTGTTTACAAATTATTAAAATTCAAAAAAGAAAATTTTTTATTTTAGTATAACCGACTAAAAAGTTTGAGTAAAATTGGGATAAAACTTGAGTCTTGGCAAGAGCACTACCTACATTCCAGAAATCCTACTCAACGAAGGGCTTATAAAGGAAGTACTCTACTTACTAAAAATGACACCTAAAAGCTACAAATAAACGTTGGTTTTCAACACTGCTTGATCCAACAAAAAAGTAATTTAGTATCGTAGCCAATTACACAGAATTTTATAACAGCTACAGTTCTAAAGATTTGTCTCAAAATACATTTTATTTGTAAGTACCGCGTCCTCTCATTTTAGCCAACATAATTATTAAAATGAATTATGAAATTTTTATTAAAACGTTTTATAGCAGGATTGAAAACTGTTAGTGTTAAGCTTCTTAAAATTAAAAAAAAAAAAATTAGACAAATTGGTCCAGCCGATCTAGGATTTAGGATAAATTAAGAAAAGGTGATCATGTTAAATTTTTCCTTCCGTAAAAACCTAAGCTAAATTGTTATATACAATAAGTAAGAAAATATAAGTAAAAATTTTACTTATTCATGATTGATTTGGCACGAGCGCGTAAAACGCTTACTTAAATGAAAAAAACCATAAACTTTTTATTTAAGCTTATGAAAAACTTGCGCAGATATTTTTAGGAATAATTTTTTATGTTTTTATTTAAAGCTAACCCGGTGCGCTTCGCTACACCCACCAGGAAATTTTTACTGTTTTATTTGTATTTGTACTTAATTGTTTGTGAAATTTAAATTTTTATGATTTAAAGCGATTTTTTAATGCAGCTTATTGATTGACTGATGCTTATTGACAGAAAGTATTTGATTCGTGGGTGGATAACACTACCTCTGCTCTGATCGTAACCATTTTTGGCTGTAATAAGGAAATTGTGGTAAAAAATTTTTCGTACAAGGTTTCAACTAAATTTCGTTAATAGTTTTTTGTATACTACATTAAATATTGTTTTTTTTGTATGGGGGATACCATGCCCCCTGATCCGATCCTAACCATATTTTTCTCGAATAAGAAAATTGTTACTAAAGTAACTCGTACAAAGTTTAAAGGGAATAAATAGCTGCCATAGTTCTTAAAATATGTTCAATATGTATGGCAGGCACCACGCACACCCAAAATATAAAACAAAAATATAGTCTATGTTCGTTCGGAGGATATAAACTGAATAAGTGGTTTCGAAGAAAACTGATAACAAACAAACACACATTTCCTCATTTTTATATTAGTATACACAGATATTAATAAAGATAAATTACGATAAAATCACGCTTAAATTCCAGTCATGCATACATTCACATTAATTAAATTAGCGGTGGTCATCTTTAATTAATGAAAACAAAAGATCGCCTAGTATCGAAGTCATAAAGTCGATGCCAGTGCCTAGCTGTCAAAAGAAGCTCAAAGAAAGTCGGTACTATTGTAAATAATAGAGCTGAGCAAAAAGTTCTTAACATTATGTATTTTATTTCATACTACTTCCATTCACTATAATTTAATGTAAAAATAAAAAAAAATAAAAAAAAAAAAAACAAAACAAACATAACAAAACATGACACGCACCAGGGTTGCAAAATGAGAACATCAAAATTGTACCAAGAAGCTCATAAAATTGTATTTTTTCGACCCCAATTGTACCAAAAAATTTTATTTATTTTTGTTTTTTTTTTATGTTAAAAAACATAAACATAACACACAATTGTACATAAAAATTCATTTTTGTAATATTAAAATTAACATTTATACTTTAAAATTCATTTATACTTTAAAAGTATATCTTTAAAAAAAGAAACTGCACTACATATATACATATGTACATATTTAAACATAAAATAAATTACAAAAAAAGTCTACCGATATATTCATGAGATCAAATTGGTTTTGATAACAAGTTATCTGGTATTTTGAAACTAAAACAACAAGAATTTGATGACCTTAACAAATCTTTTGTCTGTATAAGACCGGAAATTGCAGGCACATGAAGCCTATTTCGTTCTTTCGTTTTAATAATATTTTAGAAGAAAAAAATCGTCTGCGAATGTGGAACTCTTGAAAGTTCCGGAAACATTAATTCATTCAATTGGTTTTTTATTTCAGAAACTTTAGCCCAAAAGTTGCATATACTTTCATTTTTAAAATGTTTTAATACTTCTTTATCCGCCAGGGATCTAAGCTGTATATTAATTGAGTCAAAATTTTTGTATTCGTAAGGAACAAATTTTATAAGAAGTGGCACTATGCTATTCGTAAACATAAACTGAGAAAGTTAGTAAATTGTACCAAATGGGTAATTGGTGTACCATTGTACTTTTGAGGTTTAAATTGTACCACAAAAAGTACAATTGTACCAACTTTTGCAACCCTGACACGCACTAAAACAAATCAATCATGACTTGAAAAGTTTTTATTTATTGTTATTTTTTTTTATAAAGTAAAAATAAGTAAAATCTAAATTTTTTTCGAGCTTAATAAATACATCATACCGTACACAAACAATCAATAATTATAATAGAATAAAAACTAAAAAATTTGAAAAACAAATCTCTGAAAAAAATATGTTTCTTTTTAACTTGAAATACTTTAGGTACAGTAAATTAAACATTAATATAATTTCCCTCTAACATTTACGTTTATTAGCTTGAAAAATGTGAATTTTATACAGCGAAAATTTTCCTACGATATTTTTAAATTTGTATGGAATATAAACAATTACTGCCGTATTCATAAAAATTATTTTAGGTTTATTATGGGCTTATTTGACAGATATTGTAGACAAATTTGTCAAATAAATCTTGAATAAACCTAAAATATTTTTTATGAATATGGCAGTTAATATTTTACATTAATTAGATGCTGTTTGAAAAGTTTTGAAATTTAAAAAAACTGTCTGCCAATTTGTTGATGGATTTTTATATTTTTCATTTGAAAACAAATTTAGAGGGTTTTTGCTTTGATTTTAAATTTTTAACAAGTTTGTAAATATTGTTTAACAATTTGCTACTATTACACAAATGCTTACATCAACATTAATTTATCTTCTTGTACTAACACATACACAAATGTGTGAAGTGTAGGTGTAAATTGTGTATTGATTTATATGTGCAAATAAAAGGCAACGACAGAAAGAGACATAGATGTGTGTGTGTAGGATTGCCTGGTAGTTACAGTTGGGAATAAGAATAATTTGTTATCAGCCAAGATTTGAAAATGAAAGTAAAGAAAGTTATTTTATTTTTATACCCTTCACATAATGCAACAGGGTATACATATATAGGTTTGTCATTCCGTGTGAAATTTTATTTCCAACCCCATAAAGAATATATTTTCTGATAGGGGAGTCGATCAAGCTCTGTCAGTCTGTCCGTCTGACCGTGTGTATGTTGAAATCAACTTTTTGAAGCCCCCCGACATTGCCTGGACCCGGGTGAGGTATTAAAATATTAGAAATATTTGGGAGTAGATGGGTATTGAAAATTAGAAACATCGGTACATAAACAACTGAGATATAAGCAAAAAACCACGACAACAACATACAACACATACATACAAACGTGGTATTAGTGGTTAGAGTGAACGTGGCATCGAATCCCACTTAGGTGAACCAAAAAATTTTTTTTTTATTTTATATATTATTAATATTTTTAATGTTTATTTTTTGAATTTTTTTCTTTTTTTATTTTTTTTTAAACATACAAACGTAAACTCAATTTATAATTTTACAATGGGATGTTTTATATATATATATGTTTTTTATATATATGTTTTTTTATGTATGTATGTATGTATGTATGTATGTATGTATGTATGTATGTATGTATGTGTTTCATATGAGATGAATGGTGATACAAACAATTGTTATTGAATGTGAAGGGTATATAAGATTCGGCACGGCCGAATAAAGCACTCTTACTTGTTTTTTATAACCTGCACCACAACGTATGTATGTAGGTATGTATGCATGTAAAATATCAGATCACTTGTGCTAAAACTTTACTACAACAACAATATTATTTGGCTAAAGATTTAATTTTTACAAGCCTTTAGGGGATTTCCGAAAGTGGGCCTTATGGGAAAGCTAGAATAAGCTTAAACTGCGATCTATACTTTGACATATCAAATAGACGTGTTGACGGAATGACTGAGGAACGTACAACACTTGTGTGTCTTATTAATGGATTCAAAGTTGATCGTTACACATTACGATAGTGTGTCATCATTTTTATGTTGTTACAATTTTAAGCACTGTGTGGGTGATAAGTTCCCAGATGACCATAAAAAAAAATATCTGAATAATTAGCACCATTTGGACACTCATAGACTTTTTTCTGTTAGAAATATTGACTGTCAGTCATATCATACCACCACGGAACGAACTGAGTCACTTACGCTTGAACAAAGTTGGTAAATATTGCAAACTAATAGCCAAGGTGTGTGCGATTGCTGACAAGAAGTTTTGGCCGCAGTTTTGGCAAGTTTGTGCAAAATATTCGTAACACTAGGTGGATAATACTAATTGTGTCACCGTTGTTATTCGGTGAGTAGCGACAAGAATGTGGCCTTTGTGGCCGCAGGTGTGCAACTCTAAGAATATCGAATGACAGTCGATCCCAAGAATGTTGGTAAATAGTGCAAAAGTATTTGCAAAACTTTGTGCTGTGTTGCTCAAAATGTGCGTTTGTATAAAAGAAGTTTTGGCCGGAATGAAGCTAGTACCTTATGGAAGTGTGTGCACTAACACCACTAATGGTGTTAATGTTGTTTTTTGGTGAATAGCGACAAGAATGTGGCTGTTATGGCCGAAAGTGTAGCGATGGCAGTCGACCTCAACAACTCGGCACTTAATGCATCAGAATGATGAGAATTTTGATAAACCATTTCGATTCATTTCCTCAGCAAGTGTAGGCAAACAACCTTTACTTCGACACGGCCTTTCAGTTTAGGCCTTACAGAAGCTCTAACTAGGCTTTCAATATGACCGACAAATCATTGTTTGTGTCAAGGCAAATTTCTTATATGTTCTATTTTTATAAAAATTTCAACAAATTCTGTTGCTGTTAATAATTTTTTATTAAAATTTGTTAAAATCTTTGTAGAAAAATTTCAAGAAACTATAATACGTATTTAAAATATAGATTACGTATTTAAAATACGTTTTCTATCTAAAAGAAAATGTTCTAAAAATTAGCTTTAGAATTAATTTCGAATTTTCCAAAAGTTTTTTCTTTGTTAGTTTCTGACAATGATATAAATGAGTAAATGATCAAACAGAATCGACAAAAAAAAAATACGGCGACAGATACCGTAAAGTCTCTAATTTTCTTTTGTTCTTATTTTGCGTTGCAGCAAAACAACACAAAGTAAAATAAAAGAAAAACGAAATAAATCAATAACTCGCGATGAAATTGTACGACGCATTTATGATACCAATTTGTATGGTATATCACGTTACGTCGGAATTCTGTTTGGACATTAAGTTTATTAGTGATTCTTCCTTTGAAAACAGCATTTAAACTAAACATAAATAAATTAAATGGATTTATGACAAACAGACTAAAACAAAAAACACCATTTTCCATAAATTAAAAAAAAACGAAAAGTTATTGAACATATAAATAAATAAAAAAAAGAAAACGTTTGCTAAAGGCAAATGAAAATATTGATTGATTTTAAATGCTAAAAAATATGACGAGATATGCAGACATTTAAGTTTTATTTTATTTTTTTTTTATTAAAAAACATGCCATCCTCAATTCTTTTTTTAATATTGAAACAAAAAACACAATAAATTTTTAACCCAAAAAAGAGGAATTTATATACAACTGTATGACATAAACCATTTCCGATACCTTTTTTTTGTGTTATTAATATATAAGTATAAATACATACGTATAGCGTGTTTGAATGTAAAGGTTTATAAATGTTTAAACAAATAACAAAAGAAAAAAATGTATTATAGTTTAAATATTAAAATAATAACAACCAAAAAGATGAAAAGAAAATCATATATATTTTTAAGGTAAAAGAATGCAAAAAGAAGTTTATAGGCAGAAAGACAGACAGACATAAATACCTTTTTTTGTTGCAAATACATTTGAGCAGCAGCAGTTGTGGCCGCCACATTAGCAGCTATTGTATTATTGGCACCTGTATTATTAGCTGCAACTGCGGCAGCAGCAGCGGCGGCGGCGGCTGCAGCAGCTGAACCATCAGATTTCATCTGTGCTAGAGCATCATTTTTGACAGTACCCACAGACATGTTTAAGCCATCTGTAGTTGGTTGTACTTGAGCCGCTGCTGGTGGATAGCCAGTCGGTGCGCCTGGATATGGCGCAACACTAGCTTGCACCATGTGCTGCAAAAAAAGCAGAGAGCGAAAAAAATTACAGGATTAATATTTATACTACTACTACTTGTAATGTGTATGTATCTGTATGAATGTGTGGAAAAAAATGAATGAATGTATTATAAAAGATTTATGGGTATTTTTTAAAATGTTATAGAAGTTATTTAAGCAAAAGTTTATTCGCTTTTACAGGCTAACGTATTAAAATGAATAGTTTTATTGCATTATAGTGGGCAACAAAAAGGTTAAATGTGACAGAGACAAATAAACATTTATAGCTTTTATATGGCTTAAATATGCAGTTTGCTCTAACGCAACCTAAACATTTCAAATGTAACGTTCAAGTTATCTAAAGTTGTTTTAGGCTATACATTTTAAAAGATTTTATTAGATGTAAACTTTTAACGCACACTGTATGTGCTTTTCCCGCATCAAAACATAAAATATTTACACATGATAATTTATTGATAGTTATTGTACGTTACATGGAAATTGCAGCAAAAAAATAATTGCAGTAGCATCAGCATCACCAATGGTATTAAAATTGAAAATTAATTAAATTTTAAAAGCCATATTTAAAAGGATTTATACCAAATAAATTGAAAGTAATAGTAATGGAAAACAGTAAACAGTAAAGATTTTTTCTACATAAAAACAAGAAAAAAAAATATTTTAACACCAAAAAATATATCTATTGAAAATTTAAAAATTGTAAAGAATTAATTGAAAAGGTGAGTTTTAAAGCTTTATATTTGTTGTCACTACTACTTTGACCGAAATCCTTTTAAAACAACTATATACTTTTCAAAAAGCACTATATGGGCAAGCTTAACAATACTGCAAAATATTAATTACACTACAAAAGCTTTAAGAGTAAACTCATTAATTTATTCCTCAATTTTTTTTTTTCGAATAAATAATTTTCCAGTAAAAAGTGCTCAAAAGAAAGTTTTATCCAAAGGAGAACTATAGCCGTGCTGCCAAAATAAGGAATTCTCTTTCTTGCATTAATTTTAAACAAAATAAAAGTTTCAGTTTTTTTCGGCAACTTGTGAACCTTTGTCTTATTTTTATTTAATGCAAAAATGAAAAAAGTTTGTTGTTACAAATTTTTACAAAATAAAAAATCATAAATATAAAAAAAAAAAATTAAAAGTAATGAAGACTATAGTTTAATTGCTTTTATACCAGCATAATGTTTCATATTCTTTGTAGTTCGTTTTTTTTTTGTTAATCTACAAAAAATTACAAAAATTTTTTTGGACCACTGCTGTTTCCTCCTTTTACTTAAAAGTAAGAAAATGTACTTTGTTCGTTAAACAAAAGTCAGCAAACGAAAAAATAAAATAAAAAAGATGTGGGAATTTATATGTGGACTAAGTTTAAAACGAATGTTTAGCTGACAGTATTGCCCAAGATTTTAATTATTAATTTATTGTGTATACTTAGCTATATCTGAAAAGAAAGAAGCTTATCAATGGTTTCTCTAAACAAAAGATATTAATGCAAATTTATTTAATAGATTAAGCAAAAGTTTCGAAATTTCTTTCTCTAATGAAACCCCTAAATCATAGACTCCCTGTAGTTACTTCAGTTGACTTCACTGTATTTACATTTAATTTCAATTCTTTTCTTTGTTTCCTATTATTTTAACACATGTTGCCTTCTTCACAACACTGCAAAAAAAGAATGCAAAAAAAAAAAAAAACATTAAAAGTGCTATATACAGCAGTGCCGAACCTTAAGATACCCTTCAACATCATGTATATAGGCATAATGACCGCATTGTAGCGTAGCCTAAATATAAGATTAAATGTGATACGCCATTATTTCGGACTAGTGAAACAAGGCGACCGCCGGTTCTATTTATGAATGTCCATGCCGCCGTAAGTTTTATTGGCTTAAAACGGCTTAAAAAAGCCGCCGTTTCGATTAGCTTCAGTCGACTCAAGAAGGAGTTTAGTTCGAAACAGAGATAACAAAATTGACTGCTATATTACCGTTATTTTTTTTAGAAAAGTTTTGATAGCTTAACTTTGATTTTTGAACCGCCTTTTTATTTTATTTTAGCCGCCGTATAAAAACTGATCAGCCACCGCCGCCGGATATTTTGCCTCGGCTTGTTTCAGTGTTTCCGGCACCATGTATGTTTTTGAATTTACATAGTTAACTACACTCTATTTGACAAGCAGTTGCATTTGAGACTCATAATTATTTGATAGAGAAGCCATCTTAGATTTTACACTTTTTCATAGTTTACTGTATTTTTCTGGTCAAGCCATTTTATTTAATACCCATATTGAGATAGAAGTTGAAAAAATTAAATTTTCGTTTTTAAATTCCAAGAAAACACCGAAGTAGTTGTAGTTGTTGTATACTTAGTTGGATTCAAAGCAATTTTTTAGTTTTTTCTCAGAAATAATTTTCAAGGATACGGCTGACCATTTGGTCTTACTAGTGTGCCGAAAAATTATTTAGAAGCTTGACATATGATCTTTTTAAAACATATATATATATTTTGCTAAATATTATTTGCCAATAACTTTGCCGATTAGTGGCCGAATTCTTAAAATTTTTTTATGAATATCCATAGATGCACATAGCATCTATAAATAGTAACAAAAAGGTCTACAAATTATTCTAGTGTTGCTCTGTAGCAAAAATATGAGAAAAAACTAAGGTAGTAGTCGTCTTTATTTGCTCATATCTCAGAAAATTATGAAGCGATTGCTCTAAAATTTAACAGTGATTAAATGTCGAGTTTTTTAAAAAGATTAATTTCACATGTAGGCTGGAGCTTTTAAAAGTTGATTTTAACCAACTTACGGACAGATGGACATTGCTCACTCGACTATTCTGTTGATAAGCTTTCAGGCAATATATGATTTCTGGGGTCGGAAATGAATATCGTTGAAATTACAAACGAAATGACAAAGCTGAATAAGTATACCCTTGGCACCACTAAACGATTTAAAAAAATATTTGTTGTAGTTAATTGTGCCGTCGTTGTTAAGATTTTTTTGATCGCTATGAGTTATTCTTCGTTTTAAACACGTGATTGTGTTCCATTGAAAGTATACAAAATTGAACTAAGTAAGCATATTTGATTGTATTTTTAGAGTGTTTGATCGTAATTTTTTTTATAACAAAAAAAAACTAAAATAACATTTTTTATGGGCATGAGTTAATGCGCTTGCTCCTAAATTAGAAATAGAAAATAAATTCGCCTAACAATTTTTTTCAGAAACGTTTTCTAGCGAAAAATTTATGAAGCTATTGCAAATTTTTTTCTAGAAAAATCTAAACAGACAAAAACCAAGGAATAAAAAATATTTTTCTCTCGGTTTAAAATTTTTCAAAATGTCAATTTTTGTAGGTTTATAATTTTTCTCAAAAAGTTTTTGTCGGTTTATTATTTTTTCCAAGGCCACATTTTTTGTCGGTTTATAATTTTTCTAAATATTAATATATAATAATATGGTTTTTTTTTTGTCCGTTTAGTATCTTATTTTAAGACAATTTTTTCGGTTTCTAATTTTTTAAAATTCAAGTTCTTGTCGGTTCAAAATTTTTTTCTCTTAAGCAAAATTTTGTCGGATTCTAATTTTCAACAGACAATTTTTTTTCGGTTACAAATATTCCATACAATTTTTTTGTCTGTTTATAATTTTCCCAAATGCGAATTTTTGTTGGACGGTAGTTTTTCTGTGGGTTTAAAATTTAAAGAAAAAAAAAAAATTTTGTTTATTTATTAATTGAAACAAAACAAATTTTTGTCGGATTATAATCTTGCTTTAGACAAGCTTATGCTTGTTTTTTCTATAAAATTTTTTTTGTCGGTTTACAAAATTGTTTAGTGAAAAATTATTGGTTTTGCTTAAAAATTTTTATATATAGACAAGTTTTGATTAATTTAAATTTTTTAATAGAAGATTGTTTGTCTGTTTTTTATTTTCTACAATTGTCGAATCAACCTTTTTTCTAAATTAAGAAAGAAAAATTTTTCTTTTTAAAAAAATATTTTGTCTGTTAAAAAGGTCCTTATTAAATTTTTTTTTTATTGTAGAAAGAATTACGTCTATGAATGATTTGTATGTAGACATATTTCAACTATTTCTGTAAATGAATTTTTGTCACTTTATGATTATTATTTTGCACAAAATATTTTTATCGTTATTGCTTTCAGTTCTATTAAAATATTTTTATTAAAATATTGTATTTTTATTTGGTGTTGGGTATGTATGTATGATTCTCCTAAGCCGACTATAACCCTCTCACTTATTTATGGGCCATTATTTTATTTTTTTTTAGAGTTTTTGCGCCAAATGTTTTCCCCTTCTTTAGCTGTTTTAATTTGTATAGACTTTTACCACATGTACTGCTTGCCACTGACAGTAATTTTGTTTAGATTGTGTTGAAAAGAAATATATTTTCGACATCCCTTGCTGTGTTTTGTATGAACTATTTGCGAAAAAATTTTCTTACTTTTTTATTAAGCAATTGTATGTGCAGGGTGTACCAGTAAGAATGCATTTTTCGTTTTAAAATAAGAACAAATATTGTAATAGTTGTGATTTTTAACTTGATTGTAAAGAAGGCATGCTCCGATAACGTGTGGAGCAAAATATTTATTAAATGTCTGATGACTGATGACTGAATTCAAGACTTTTTCCCATCGATATAGCTGTATCTCACTGATGACTTGCTGGATCTCGGATTTGAGCTCATGATATGTTTCTGGTTTATTCGTATAAAGTTTTTAAGAGAGGAGTCTTACTACCCACAACCGACCCAGTATCTTCAAATTTTTTCATCACTCTTCGAATGGTTGACACACTAAGTGCATTTTCTCTCCTGAAAATTCTTTGAAGTTTGCAAGCGGTTTTAGCATTACTTTCCAAATTTGTACAATAAGTCCTCACTGTTATAACGCGATGATCTTTCATATAGCCCTGCATTTTTTATACGCAGAATAAGCATATGGTATGTATATGACATCTGTCAAACTTCAGAGTTGTAACTAACAAAAAATTACACTAAATTTAAAAAGTGCATTCTTACTGAGGCACCCTTTACAAGTAAAAAAAAACAGACACCATACTGACATACATAAGTATATGCATTATATACACATACAGATTAATATGTCAGTGCCTGAGTGAAGACATTTAATAAACAGATACTTACAATATTATATTAAAATTTATGTACATTTTATTCAACTCATTTCTTATAGAGACGAAAAAAATGCTTTTGGCTGAAGACGAAAAACATGGTATTCTCGGCATTAGCTGAAGACATATGACTCAACCTTTGTAGGATTTTAAAGCGTAACTTCTACTCTCTATTAATAAAATTTACGATCGTCTTATTACTTCTAATTTAAAATTTGTTGTTTTAAAGTTATAAAAAAAGTGCTAGAAAGACTTAATTTAGGCAGCCTTAAGGTCGATTAAGTAAAAAAATTCACTTCGTTATACGAAAAGATTACATAAAAGATCTGTTGAAAGTTTCTGATTAGCATTTCTCATTAAAAACACAACAAAGTAAAATTGAATTTTCCTTAATGATATCAAACACTTTTACTTTCTTGCAAAAACCTTTACGCAAATGACTAAAAAGCATCTTTTGTTAACAAAAGTAAAAATGATTGTCTGTTATTTGAGGATGTCCATATTTATTTATCCTTTTTTTAAGCACGTTCTCTTCTTTCTTTAATAATAAAAAAGTTTATATTTCCTTTTAACGAGAAATTCAATTAACTTGGAAAAGTTTTTTAAATAATGTTTTTTTTTAGGAAATAATATACTTTTATCTTTTTTTAAAACAAATTTAATCAGCATTAATTTAGAAAAGCAAAAATTAAGAAAAAAAAAAAAAATAATGAAAGCACATGGTAGAAAATCATGAAAATAATACTTTAGTTTTAAGTTACGACAAGAAGCAAACACTTTAGAATATATATATATTTTGATTGTATTTTTAACGATTAGTAAGAAATATATTTATAAACATTTTTAAGCGTTTATAAATTATCGTAAATAATGTATTAAAGGTTTTTTAATTTTGCTAAAGCAATAGATTTTTCGGCTTGTAATTTTTTTCTATATAGTATTTGTATTTTTTTGGTTTAAAATTTTTCTAATAAAATTTTTTTGTCGGCTCAAAATTATTATATAAAAATTTGTTGGCTTATAATCAATAAAATGCCCTCCATGTTATGTAGTGTACATTTTATCGTATGTAGCAGTGTTATTTAAATTTTTATTTCTTCAAAAGTAATAAAAACTCTCTCCTGTAAAATTTTATTTTTGTAACATACGATAATTTCGCGCACAGCGCACAGAGGAGTATTTGCCTGAAAAGCTGGCCAAAAAGGCAAAACTGAATTTTAAGAAATCTTAGAACTAAGTACGCAGCTCGACATAAAGCAATATTTACAAATTTTGAAGACTTTTAGTTGCGATTTGTAGCTCTGAGGCCCTGCTAAAGTCAGGAAAGTAAAGAAAATTATTTGAGATTTAAATGTTTTTTTCGGTTTCTGGATGTTTTTATGATATTTTTTTACGGCAAAACAAATAAAGGTTTAACAATGATTTTTTTGGCTGAAAGATTTGATCAAAAGTTGTTTAATAAAGAAAAAAAAAATATTAAAATATGTTAAATATTCATGTTGAAACAATTCGTTCAAAAGCTAAAAACAAAAAAAAAATTATACACTTTTTTTGCAAAAAATGAAAAAGAAGAGGTTTTTAAAAGTGAGGTTAGCATCTCTACGAATTATGTTTGATACCACAATAAAACTTGGAATCTCTAATTTTAGAAACAAAAAAAAAGTTTGCGCCATTATTTTTGACGATTTTTTTAAATTTTCACATTTCTTCCATTTTTGCTCATCAGGCACTTTTTCTTATACATTTACATCGTCATTAACTTTTATGTATTTTGAATTTTTGATTTCAACTGTTATTCACATCACTTTTAACACTTTACAATGTTAATACCCGCCTATAATTATAAATTTGAAAAATTCTTTATTATCGATAATAGTTATAAGGGAATGTCCCACGCATCCCCATAAAGGATATTTTTATATACTTGCTCTACAAAACATTATATGTTAAAAAAAATATATACCGCACCTAATAAGAATAATTATTAAAAGCATTTATCACAAAAATAAGTTTACAAAAAATAAATATAGGTACATAAAATATACATGGGCACTCAATTGTCAGAAGAAGCTGCCGAGGCCAGAAATAAGCACTTACGATTATATCGTACGAATTATTCCAGGAAATTCAGCAGAAGCGATACAAATCGAGATGTCTTGAATAGGTTATTTCTGAGCAGTGACCCTGTTATAAGCTGCAGTACGCAAAGAGAACGGATGAAAACAAAAAGCTTTTTCATCAGAAGCCATCACACTTCTTCTTTCTGACACCGATGATGCAGCTAATGAGGATATATGTACGACAAAATAACTATTAATGAATTTTTATTAGTTTAACTTTTCCATATATTAAGTATTAAATAATATAAAATAAATATAATAAAGCCTTTTTTCATAAAAAAATACTGTTTCATAAGAGCCTTACAATTTTCAAAAAGAATTTTTTTTAATTAGACCGTAAATCATAATATGTATGCATGTACATACGTCTGTTAAGAATGAGTTTAAACCTTTAAAATCAACATTTGTTAATTGAGTTTTACTATTTATACCGTCTTTTATTCCTTAGGAATGTGGCTTTTGGGAAAATCTTAAAAATTTAAATTTTCGGTCCTTACATTTTTTTGTATGGCATTTTGAAAACAAAAAATTTGACGAATTTTGCAGGAAAAATTTTTTTTCGCCATTACATTTTTAATAACTCCGAAATAGTAATAGATAGAAAAGAAACGTGTTGGGATAGTTTAAGTAGAATTTTCCGGTGCATCTTCTGATCCTCCTGCTATTAAAATCGGAGAATCCGTTTTCAAGTTATTACAAAATATATTAGGCAACCCAACGATTTAGAGAGTGAAATATGCCACGCCTTTAACAGAAAATCCTTACGTACTAGAGAAAAACGGAAAACATATTTGAATTAAGGGCATCAAAATCAATATAGTCCACATACTTTTATTTCTAGCAGAGACAAAAAAATTTTTATTTTGCGCAGTGTACTTTTGTTTCGCAGTGTAATTTCTTCAAAATCTGCCACTAGATTTCTTATATCATACTACACCTAAAACTATCAAAAAACTAGAACTTTTAATTCAAAAAACACGTTTGATAATTTTGGCCAGCTTTTCAGGCCAAAAACTCCTCTGTGCAGCGGTCGAATGAATGCTATTTGTTAATTTTTTGCAAAAAAATTAAAATCTTTAAATTTCAAGTTATTACCCTATTGTTAATCAAGTGCGATATTATGATTTGTTTATTGTCAGTTAAAAAGTTACCATGTTTTGAATGTCTTATGTCTACAATAAAATTCGGTCTTTCTAATTGGAATGTTGAGCTGAATCTTGTTAGTCGTTGCTTCGATCGTAATTTTATTAGTGCGCTCACCATTAAATTTTTCACTTGCTATGCACCCGCATTATATCATAAGTATTATATATAGGCATATTGTTATTGTTGCTTTTATGCAAATCAATAAATTTTTTGATTTACTAATGACATGCGGTCTTTGTCTTTTTTAGTGAAAATTTTGTTTTATAGGTGACAACACAAAAAAGTTAAAGGCAAAACAACGATTCCTCTTCAATTACCTTAAAGGCAAAACAAGGGTTGCCAGGTCAGCTAGTTATTCTATAAATTTTTTTGTCGGTTTATAATTTGTTTATAAAAAATCTTAGGTTATTTTAAATTTGTCTAAAGAACATTTTGTCGGTCTTATTTATGCAAAAGTTTTTGTTTTATATTTGTTCTCCTGACTTCTGTTTTGTCGGTTTAAAATTTTTTCTAGTTTTTAGTTTGTGGATTCATAATCTTTCCATACAAAAATGTTTATTTATACAGAATTTGTTGGTCGGTTTATAATTGTTTTTAATTTTTTTTTTTTTTTGGCTTATAATTTCTATAAAAAAATAATTCCCGTTTTATATTTTTTTTTAGTTTTTGTATTTCAACTTTCACGATTTTTTGTGCAATATCCAAAAATCGTTTAAAAACTGGAGCTCATTTTTCTTAACCTGTGATATGACACGCAAAAGCTAGTTAGTTCATAGTTTTAAAGAACGAGAATTGGTACCTTGAATGTAGCATGATGGCAGAATCGGTTATTTAAATGCCTAAGGTTGGGCCAAAAGTCACCATGGGGTTAAAAATATAATAACTTTTTCGTTTATATATATTTTATATATATATGTTTATAAATAAACACCTGTAGAACGAATAATTGAGAGACTCCCAACTGAACAAAGAACCAGAGTAATAGATTTTAATAATTTAATTCAGCGTTAAAATTTTTAAACGAAACAAGTAAGAGTGCTATATTCGGCCATGCCGAATCTTATATACCCTTCACAACGTGTAGTCATGCAATAACAGTTGCTTGTATCACCATTCATCCCATATGAAATACGTACACGTATGTATGTTAAAAAAACGAAAAAAAAAAATTAAAAAAAAAATTAAAAAATAAATAAAAAAAATTAAAAAAAAAATAATAATATATAAATAATATATTAAATAAAAAATAAAAAAAAAAATAAAAAAAAAAAATTAAAAAAAAAATTTTTTAAAAAATTAAAAAAAATTTTTTTTGCCTCAGTTGGGATTCGATGCCACGTTTTCTCTAACCAGTATACACGTTTGTATGTATGTATGTTGTTGTTGTAATGTTGTTTTTGTGAAAAAAAATCGAGGTGGTCGTGGGTTTTTGCTCATATCTCAGTTGTTTATGTACCGATGTTTCTGATTTTCAATACCGATCTACTCCCGAATATTTCTGATATTTTAATACCTTACCCGGGTCCAACCTATGTCGGGGGGCTTCAAAAAGTTGATTTCAACATACACACGGACAGACGGTCAGACGGACAGACTGACAGGGCTTAATCGACTCCCCTATTCATAAGCTTTCAGAAAATATATACTTTATGGGGTCGGAAATGAAAATTGTAGAAATTTCACACGGAATGACAAACCTATACCCTTTTTCACTGTGTGAAGGGTATAAAAAGCATATCGTCGACATTTTAACTTAAGAATTTTTTTCTCTGAAGCAATGCTTTGTTGTTAAGTTTATAGTCACTACCAACATTACACAGTAAGTGATCAGCGGTAAAACACGTTTACATCGCACTGCGGAAAATATTAAACGTGTAACGAAACACCAGAAACCAGAACTACCAGAAGGCGTTCTGCTCAGCTAGGAATGGCTCGGACGTCACTACAAGTAAAAAAGTCATAAAACAAGTAAAAGTGCTATATTCGGCCGTGCCGAATCTTATATACCCTTCACAACGTGTAATCATGCAATAACAATTATTTGTATCACCATTTATCTTATATGAAATACGTACATACATACATACATACATACATACATACATACATACATACATACATACATACATACATACATACATACATACATATACAAAACATCCCATTGCAGAATTATAAATTAAGTTTACGTATGTATGTTTTCAAAAAAAAAAAAAATACAAAAAAAAAATATGTATTTAAAACAAAAAAAAAAAAGAAATAAAAAAAAATTTAAAAAAAAATTTAAAAAAAAATTTTTTTAAAAAATTAAAAAAAAATTATTTAAAAAAAAATAATATATAATATAAAAAAAATTTTTTTTTTGGCTCAGCTGGGATTCGATGCCACGTTTACTCTAACCAGTATGTATGTATGTTGCTGTAATTGTGAAAAAAACGATGTGGTCGTAGTTTTTTGCTCATATCTCAGAAAGTTATGGGGCGATTGTGCTGAATTTCAATAGCGATTCATTCCTGGATAATTCCAAAAGATTAATACCATATTCAGATCTGAGGAACATATAGTTGCTTCTAAAAGTTGATTTCAACCAACACACGGACAGACGGGCAGGGCTTAATCGACTCCTCTATTCATAAGCTTTTTAAAAATATATACTTTATGGGGTCAGAAATTAAAATTGTAGAAATTACAAACGGAATGACAAAGCTATATATACCCTTGTACACCACAGGTGAAGGGTATAAAAATGTTTACTTTAGATTTCCATATAAGAACTAAAATCCGCAGATCATCGGCCACGTCGATATTTTGCAGCTAAATTTAATTAAATCAACTTGAAAATCTGATTATGAATGATGAAGTTGATTTTCATTTAATAATAATAATAAGCTGAACTTTAGGCTCTGGGGTTCTCATTAGGTGTACAGCATAGTGTGTGGCAATACATTTGAAAATATCATTGAGCCTTGCCTGATACACAATGACACTTAAAATTATGTTTTTTGAAGAGGGAACAACTTACAGAAATTCGGAAATTAACTGGCCAGTGCATTCGGCAGATTTGTCAGAACCCGTATTTTTTCTTAAGTGTTATCTTAAGGACCGGCTATATGTAAACAAGCCCAATACAACCATTGAACTCAAGGTCGACATTGATGCAGAAATCCGAGCGCTACAGCCAAAAAGTTTTAAAGATGTTATGGAAAATACTCTTAAACAATGTAAACGAATTTCTATTTTGCAAACTTTATTAAATCTAAACTAAAATCAAAATAAAAATTACATAGAAATGAAAAAGCTAAAAAAATTTAAACTTTAGCCCACCCTAAGTTATGAAGCAAATGACAAACTAATAAATTAAATTAGAAGAAAATCAGCTTAACAAATGTCTTGTTTAGCTCTGAAGTACACAAATAAACAGTTTTCACACTAAACATTTACTTAATAACTAAATAGTTAAAGCCGGTCCCCATTGCTGGTTCCAACATTTTTTTTTGTATTGTATTCATTCAAAGATAAATGACAATATCGTGGTTAGTGCAAATTAATAGTTTAATAGTTTGTTGTTCGTCTCCGTAGAAGCTTTAATTTCTTAAAAAATTTATTTTTTTTGATATTTTTCTACTTTCTATTAGAAATGAGAAATTTTTTTTTATCAAAATCCATCCAGTAGTTTTTTTTTGAGTCAAGGAAGACAGACAAACAAAGATTCTAAAAAGTGTGCTTTTGTATTCTATTTAGATCGTTAACTATATACACAAGCATCAACATTTTCAGAAAATATTTCATGTTCAGACACAATTATTTCACAAGCTTATTTTAAGTATAGATTGCTCGTTTATTTTCAAGTGTTTTTAATGTAACATTAAAAGTATTTTCTGAATTATATTTATTTCAAAAAAATACTCAAATTAAGTAGATGTCTTCCTTATGTTTTTATATCTGTTGGGAATTTCAAAGGAATTTCTTAAACTCTAACTACAAAATGCGACTAAATATCACATTTCTATTTTAAACGGACTTAATCGATTGAAGGGTAACAAATTAAAATGCATTATAACAATCATAAAATGTTTATTATTCTGAACTTAACGCATATGCCAGCTTTGTTTTAATCTTATTTTATTGTTTAAGAACAACTTCAATATTTTGGGGTTGTTTGAAAAAGTTCAAATAATCAAAGGCAAAATTATACAAAAAAGTTGTCATCCTACTGCAAATATTTTTCCTGCTGCACAGTGTTATCATAATTTAAAAATCCTTTAAGCAAACAAACTTCAGAAAACTCTCAGTTTACTAGCTGCAACACGAAAAAAATCCAAGAATTGAAAACTTTTCCAGAATCATGTTTTTCTTTCTCATTTTATTTATTTAAGAAATAAACTTAAGGTAAATATAATTTATCTTTGCGTTGGTTTTACAATTAATAAATTTAGCATTGTGTGCGTGAGTTTGTTATATGAAGGTGCATGTGTGCGTACAGGAGAATCTGGGTGTTTAGTGCGCACTATGACAAGTTTAAGAAAAACGTGAAAAAAAAATAAAAAGTTTGTTACACAACTCAACTAAAACTGTTAAGGGGGACGGGAAAGAAAACTTAAAATTAAAAGTATACAAAACGTGGTACACGTAACAATATGAACGAGTTGTTAAAAACGCTATATCTTCTAGAAAAAAAATACAAACAGTGTTAAAATGTTTAAACATAGAACGATGCAGGAGTGGTTAAAACTGTTCTGTTTCCTTTTTGCTATGTTGTTCCGCTGTTGCATTCCTGAAACTTTTAATTTTTAGCACTTTACAAGAAGAGTAAAGATGAAAATCTTACATTCATAGACCAAGAATGATGATGACAGGGAACTTTTTGGTGGATACAATTTGAGTGAGTGAGCGGTAAAAAAAGGAAACAAACTGAATATTAAGCCAAAATGTAATAGACATTGTTTCACCACAAATTATTTTTCTTACTTAGCACGTCTCTTTTTAAGTTTAACGTTAGTGCAGTTGCCAATAGTAATGTTTGGTAATTTTATTTTTTATTTTTTATTAGAAGTTCTGGGGCAGCTATAAATATTAAATAGAAAACAACTATGGGAAGGATTTAAAAAATATTTATATTTACAGTGCTGTTCTTGAGAAAGTGACAAATCAACATTTTGAAACATGTGTCACAAAAAATAAATTAAGGAACTTGTAACCATTAATCTTTCCATAGATTTTTTGACAAAAAAGCGTCACAATAAGTTTTCGGCAAAAAGATCGACACAAGTTAATTTCTTGTCAAAAATTAGACCTCCTGTTTGTAAGAATTCGACCAAAAATACATATCTTACAGACAAATTTGTCACAAATAGGAAATATATTACATATACAATTTTAATTCGAAATATTGTCTACAATATAATTTTTAATTCTAAAAAAAACTGTGACAATTTTTTTTCTACAAAATAACTTGTTATAGATTACATTTTCTATAAAAAAGTGTTTTTATAAATTTTTTTTGCAACAAACATTTTTTTTACAAATATATTTATTTGATAGAAAAAGTATGTACGAAATTTATTTTTTTTTTGAAAAATTTGACACATACAAAAAAATGACACATACATATTTAAAAAATTGAAAAAATTTTTTATTAGAATTTTGTCACAAATTACTTTTTTTATAATAAAATTCCTCACAAATTATGCTTTTTAATAAAATATTTACAGAAATAATTTTTTTTTCAGAAAATTTGTCACAAATAATTTTTTTTTCAGAAAATTTGTCACAAATATTTTTTTTTCAGAAAATTTGTCACAAATAACTTTGTGTTTAGTAAAAAGTTATTAAGCAATTGATACTTTGCTAAAAAAAATTTGTCATAAATTAATTTTTAAAATAATAATTTTCTTAATAATTTATTTTTAACAAAATTTTTGTCACAAATCACTTTTATTATAGAAAATTTTTTTTACAAATTAACTTTTATAGAAAAAGTTTTTCAAGAAGTCTACACACATACATTGTACTTGTATATTTATTTCAAAAACAGTCAAAAGTTAATAATAAATTTGTCACAATTTTATACATTTTATTAAAAACTATAAACGAAATTAATATTTTGTGGGCAAATTAATAGCAAGGTTATATAGAATTTTTTTTTTGAAAATTTGACAAAAATTTTGTCACAAATTAGTTTTTCAATAATTAAATTTGTCACAAATTTTTTTTTTTTTCAATAAATGAAGTTGCGAAAAAGTAACTTATTAATTTTTTTTGGAATAATATTTTTTACAGTTAAATTTGTAACAAATAATTTTCTGTAGAGAAATAAATTATTAAGAAATTGATATTTTGAAAGAAAAATTTCACGGAAATTAATTTTTTTAATTGGGAAAAAATTATCACAATTTTAAAATATTTGTTACAAATTATTTTTACTATAGAGGAAAGGTTGTTACAAACTAACTTTCCCATAAAAGATTCGTAACGTGTGTATTTTTTTTTGTAAACAATTGTCAGATATATTTTTTTTCTAAATTAATGGTTCTATAGTTTTTATTTGTTTATACAAATCCCAGTGTGACTTAGTTAAATAGTACAATTAATTTTTTTCTGCACTGAGTTTATTTTTCGTTGCAACAACAGCATTTGTTTTAATTAGACGAACAATTTCTTTAAGAAAGATATAAAGAAAGTAGAGATACTCATGATTTAATTTATTGTTGAAACACATGTGCATACTGTAAATAGCACGGTGTAGTAAATAAATATTTATAAAAAAGTTTTGAAATTGAAATTGCATGGCATGTGTTGAAAGCAAAGATTAAATATAATTACGAAATTAAGGTGCTGTAAAAAACTAACGAAACAAAATTTTGTTCAGATGCACACACAAAGTGAATAACCTTAAGAAGGCTCCTCTTAAAGAAAATCTTAAAAAAATTTGGAAAACCTAGTAAAATATTCATATCAAAAAATAATATTAGAGATGTTTAGAAGATAATTATTGATATGAAATACACATATCTATGATGGTTGTGTTTTTCAAAATTTATTAAAAAGGGAGAAAATAATTTGCATAATATCTAAAATAAACAAATAAATATTGAATGTGTTTTTTTTATACAAGTGAACTGAAATCAAGTTTGTACAAAAAAATCTAAAAATAGGGTCACGGAAATTATTTTGAAATTTTGGAAAAAATGTACTGTCTTACTCATGCAATTATCTTTAATTGCCCTTAGTGTAAGCATTTTAGTTCTTTTTCGGTTTTGCCGAATGACAATTAAGTACAATGACACTTAGCTGGCGTTTAATGAAAAAAAAAATGTTTTTTCACTTAACGAGTGTGTTTATTTAATATTTTTAGGTCTTTGTGTTTGTGTGTGAGTAAAATTTTAAGCAAATCAACAAGCTGAAACAATTTGAATTGTCTGAATTGTTTGCCAAGTTTCATTTAACAAAAAAGATTAGTCCTCCTTTTTTTCCTTTTTTATACTGCAGCTTTTGCTTATCTCTGTGTTGGTCTTAATTGTCTTTGTTGTCGTTGATGATTATAATAAATAATGCCAACATGCAACACTTGTCCCATAAGCATTTGAAAAGAAAATAAAACAAGATACATACATGCCAGAGATTGACATTATTTACGTGAGCAAAAATTCGTATTAATAAAATCCATTCGCCATCTTTTTGTATTTTTCTTTACTCAACTGCATTCATTCGCTTGTTTACGATTTTTGAAAATTTAAAGCCTTAAAATAACACGTTAAACAAAGCAGCAGAGGTAGAGCAAATATTTGCATGTATAATATAAGCGGGAGAATGAGGAAATCAAAATAAAAGAACATTAATTAATTTGTTTTTTGGACCTTTTTCCTTTCAATAAATATTAACAATAATTTTTTCAGCTTAAGGTCTCTTTTATAATAAAAATATTGTTTATAGATTTATTATTTATCTCAATATTTCGCAACTCCGTTGTGTAGCTTTATCAGGAAATAAAATAATATTTAAATTTTAATAATATTTTTGTGTGAGAAAAAAAATTTGAAATAACAAACTTTTGAAAAAAGATTCTAAAGTTAAGCTGAAATAATAATAATTTTTAATAAAAAAAAAATTGGGTGAATTCATAAGTACTATGTGTCAAGTTGGCATAGTTTCCTAAAACTTAAGAATGATTTAAAAATATATTATTAAGTCAAAATGTTAAGGACAATTTGACACTACCACAGATAGTGCAAATTGTGTGTTTAGCAAATAATAAAAATTATTGTTGGTTTATTAAAGGTAATGCTTGTGGTTCTAAATCATACAACTGAATTTGTGAAATATTATGGATCATAACCATCATGGCAATGGTACAATAAATATTCCCTAGCACAGCTAGTAGAAAGCAATAGTACAACGGAGTTCGTTGAAGCAATTCATTAAATTAAATTTTTGTTAGTAAAGGTGTATAAGAAAAAATCTTAAAAAATATATTGTATAAAATTGATTTATTATTTATTTATTTATTATTTATTAAACATAAATTCCAAGTTTTATTATTTGCAATACATTGAATCCCAATTTATTTAAAGAAAAGACAGAGCACAACAATGCAATACAATATTTTATTTCACAAGTTATTTGTTTGGAGAAATTGACGGTGCGTTTAAAACAAAAGAAATTCGTTTTAATTTCACTAGCAGACTAAAAACAAGTAAGAGTGCTATATGCGTCCGTGCCAAATCTTATATACCCTTTACAATGTGTAGTCATGCAATAACGATTGTTTGTATCACCATTTATCTCATTAATATGAATTACGTACATACATATGTACATATATGTTTCATTTTTGTCTTAACTGCGATTCGAATTTACGTTCATTCAGTTCGTATTGTGAAAACACTAGGTTGTCTAGGTTTTTTCATCACATTTCAGACGTTTTCTGATATTTTGGTACCTTACACGGGTCTTGGGAACGTCAGGGGGTTTCAAAAAGTTTATTTCAACATACACAGACGGACAGACTGACAATACCTAATTCACTGCCCTATTTATAAGCTTTCAGAAAATATATACTTTATGGGATCAGAAATGAAAATTGTATTGGGTATTTATACACTTTCACTCATTGTTAAGGGTATAAAAAGTAAAAGAACCATTTGGCAACGGAGTGCTTATAGTATAGAAAAGTGTGTATTTATTAAATTTATTGAATATGAATAAGCATTTTTAAACGTGAGTTTTTTTGATACATTTTCTGATGCCGTTCTCTGATATCTACATATAAACATACTTGAGATTTGTACTTGTTTCAAATTAACTTGATAAAATTGAATAGGGAACAATAACTTTTCATTAGAGTTCTTCTAAAAGCAAAAATTAAATTCTAGAAATTAAGGAAAAAGAATAAATGCATTTAAGAATTATTTTTGTCGTTCCAAAAATTTGTTTAAATTTATTATTGTATGACACCAAAAAGTTTACTAAAAAATATCTACAGATAATTTTGTCATATGCTTTTTTCTAAACAAAGTTTTGTTAAAAAATGTATTTTAATTTAAACTATTTTATACTAGAAATTTGATCAAAACTAGTCAGTAGTTTTTTTAGCCTATCGAGTTCAGGAAGAGAAATAGCACAACAGACGGACATACAAAGATTAAAAAATTTGGTGGTTGGCTTCTAGATCATTGACTATATAAACCTTCACAATAATTTTTAAAAGATATTTCATATACAGACTCTGTTCTTTACAGTCTTATTAGAACATACAAATTAAAAATGTTTTTTACTTTATTAAAAAATTTGCTACAAGCGCTCTTTTAAAGAAAAATTTATCACAAACTAATTTTGCTATAAAAAATAAAAAACTTAGTTTTTTAGAAAATTATTTGCATTTTTGGAAAGAAAAAAATACACAATTTTTTTATTGAAAAATGTTTACAAATAAATGTTTTATAAAAAATTTTATCAGAAAAAGAATTTTTCTATAATTTCGTAGTGCTAAAATATAATTTAAATTTTTGTGAGAAATTGAAATTAATATTTTTTATGTAAATTCATTAAGGATTATTTATATTGCCGTAGGATATATACACAATTAGCATAGCTTAAAGATTTTTTTTTTTAATTTTGTTCAAAGATAGAATGGCACGATAAACATTTAAAAACTAATTTTCTATAAAGCCCAAAAAACGTATTAAAGATTAACATGATTAGTTGGTTTAGTAAAAAAATTACGATTCCTGAACAAGCAAAAAACTTTGTGTGACGCAAACTTCACAAATATGCAAAAAAAAAAAAAAAAAAGAAAAAGTTGTCAACCATCAACATTAAACATTGTTTGCAAAAAAAAACGACAAATGAAACTGTGATAAATTATTAACTAAAGTTGTGTTAAACAGTTGATGTGATAAAGTCATAAGTTTGCGTGACAATAAGTTTTTGTGATGAATATATTTTTTTCTTATTTTCTAACGCATCTTTATATTCGTTTAACCAAAATCAACTATGATAAATAGTTTTAAATTAGAAAATCTAAGAGCATAATTGATGACAATAAATGTAAGTTACACTTATCTCAATGGAGTATATATATTTGCAGCTTGTATCCTTAATGCTTTTAATTCAAAGGGATTTGCAATAAAATATTGTGATATTTGCTTTAAAAAAAAACTTTTTATTCACTCTTAAAATTATATCAAACAATTAATTTGTGACATATTTATACAGGAAATTTTGTTTGTGACACTTTCATTAACTTCAAATTAAATTTTAGAATTTTTTTTAAGAAAATAGGTTTTATGACAATTAAAAAAACATTTTTTTAACAAATATAAGTTTGTGACATGATATTTATACATAAAAAGGAAAAGAATAAAACAGAATTCAAAAGTGCTCAGTTGTATTTGATATGACAAGGGCTTTTAGTATATTTCATATTGTTTTGCCGCTCTTTCAACACTCCTTCACAGTAGAATTACTCTTCTACTTTTTTTGTAATTTAAATTTGGAATCGGAAAAATATTAATATTATAATAAAATATACCCATAAAATTAGTGAACTAACAGTTTTATTTTACATAAATTCTTAGCATGAATTCGATATCATATCACTAGATGGCATATATGTACATGACCTAAGTCTCGGCCTTGGGAAACATAAGACTCACTTATGATATTTGATCGCAGCTTTTTTTCATTTCGTATGAATTAACTGTCTTACAGAAAAATATATTCTTAATGCATTCGAAAAATACACTTCTTTTACAATCGATTTGGAACAATTAATTCTCAACAAAATATTATTGTTGGAATTATATCATAAATTTACTGGTAAGCAATTTTCAATTGTAAAATCAATTTGTCATAAATATCTGTACAGAAATATAAAAAAATAACAAATATGACGTAGTGAGCTGTGGATTTTTTTTAAATTAATTTTATAATGTTTTTTTAAGAGACAAACTTTTCTATAAAAAAAAATAATTGTGGTTATTAATTTGTGACACAATTTTTTTAAAGCAAACTCGGCTTGTTATAGGTTAATATGGCATTAATAATTCATGATAGATTTTAAACAAAAAAAGGAAAAAAAATTTTTGTGACAAATAAGTTTATATGCAATTAGTTAATAGCCACCTTTTTTCCTTTAAAATTAGTTAAAAATTTAATAAATTAAAAAATATTTGAGGATAATTTTCTGAAAAATAATAATATTATGACAAATTTTTACGAGGACTAAAAAAAAATATTTTGTGACAAACTTTTCTTTAGAATTATAATTATTATTTAATAATTATATTATAAATAATTTTGTAAAAAATTATTCAATAGAAAAATTAATTTGTGACAAATTAAAATAAATTTTTGTGACAAAGTTTACCATGACAAATTTTTTTTAAAAGACTTTTATGTAAAGAAATTATTTTGATTTGTACCTTTTTTTAAACCGGAGACATGTTTACACGAAATTACTTTTGTAACAAACATTTCTACAGAAAAGTTTTTGTGTCATAAATTTGTTTGTAAAAGAATTTAGTTGTGTCAAATGTTTAAATAGAGAAACACAATTGTTTTCTTTGTTAATCTTTTTCAATAAAAGATAAGCAAAAAAAAAAGAAAATATTTATACAGTCGTGTATGGATATAGTGAACTAATTTTTGCAAGGCTTGTTCATAGTATCCAGGTTGTTCTCTATATCAAGGTTGAAATTTTTGTTCAAAAACTCGTTTTATTTACTGAAAATACATACATGTAAATGCAATAGCTGATTACAAACAATTTGTACAAAAAAGGAAACATATGTAGATACATATGTATTTAAGTTTAATAAAAGAATTGTTGTTGAAAGTGTTTTTAAAATTTTGTTCACTATTAAAGTTTTTCACTATTTAAAGTACTCCATGCAAAAATTTTGGTGTTCACTATATCGGGTGTTCACTATATCCAGACACGACTGTATTTAAAGACATTATTCGAAATATTTTTTTTTTCGACTATAAATAAAAGGCTTTTAGTTTAACATAAACTATCTAGATTGTTAGTGGCACATTTCAAAGCTTTTAGTAGTTTAAATTTCTAAATTTTAAAAAGTCTACACGAAAAACATCAATATCACCTTAAGCTATGAAATTGTCTACAAAATTTTTGTTTAAAACATTTTTCGTTAAAGATCGAATTCATATCTATTTTTCCTTCAGTTGAAAAAAACTTTGCAATAAATTAATAACTGATGTTAAATTGTTTTTTTTTAATTTGAATTTCAATAAATTTTCTTTTCATTATATTTTTTTTTGGTTTTATGTAAATTTTAACATCTGCTCGTTTATTTTAATATTTGTTTAATAAAATAAAATCTGCATATTAAATACTACAACAAATATATTTTTATCAAATTATGCACAAGTATATAATAAAATCTTAAACGGTACGCCTGTATGAGTAATAGAGTTTTATTATCATTTTTGTTCGTTAATACAGAGCATCCCGCTTAAGTGTGGCCCATTAAAAAAGTTGCAAGTTATGCTGGTTACAAACGACTTCATTAAAATAATATTTGAAGAATTCAGCAGTCATGGTTTCTCAAAATTTCCATAAAGTTTAAAAAATCAACCATAAACTATACAATACTGTTTTATTCTTTTTCAAAACTTTTGGGAAATTATGACATTATGACAATACCACAATTAGGACTTCTTGCAAATACAGCAATTGTTTAAATATGCTTAAGTGGCTAAATTTTTATTGACAAAATTATATTAAGTACCTTGTTCTAAATAAAAATATTTTTTTTATAATTTTTTTTTTTTTAATTTTTATTGTACAATAAACTTTTATATAACCTACATTCAAGCGAGACTACTGTAAATGAAAAGAAGTAACAGGTTTTAATATTTATTATTTAAAAATCATTATTTGCTAAAGCAAACATTTTACTGAATATTTGACAGAAAAAAAGCGCATAAAATAATAATACAATAAAAACAAATATTTATTTACACTCGTATAAACATTTTTAATACGAGCACAATTATGTTGATGTTCATTTAACTAATTGGTGAAAAATCATGAATAAAATTGTCAATTAGGCTGTAAATATGTAGATGAAATTCACCTTTATAAAACGGAAAAGGAGGAGGGGACTTTTTTTTATTTTTATGTATACATAATATAAAACATATGTACTGCGAAAATGCCCCGCCCACTTGTCCTAATTGCTGCTGTGTGACATAATAAATTTTCTATCTCATCAAAGTTTAATACGGCCGTTAACATAAACTAAAATAAAAAATGCAAAACGAAATAAACGAAATAAAAAAAATTTTAATACTTTTTATTAATTTGGCCTTTTCAATAAAATTATTTATTTAATTAAAGGAGAAAAATACCCATTTAGTCATTTTTGGACAGGACTTTTAGTAAAAGTCTAGTAAGTTGTTATAAAAGAATTATTAACAATTATAAAAAAATTCATGCCAAAATTATCAAAGTAATTCAACGGTTTAAGAATATTTACAACCGGAAATATATCATCCTTCAAATTTATGTAGCAAAAATAATGATTTTAAAATATTTAAAAATATTTCATCAATTATGTAAAAAAAAATATTGCCCCACAAATGACAGAAATATTTTGATATTAAAAAAAAAAAAACTCAAATAAATAAAAATATATTTGTCAAAAGTGATGAAAACATGAAAAGGGCACTAAAAATTAATTAAGCAAAATTATGATATTATTTCAAAAAAATTTTTCTTCTTTCAATTTGAGCGAGTTTTTTTTGCTACTAAAAATAAAAATAAAAAACTAAAAATAAAACAAACAAAATAAATGAATATAATTTCTAAATGTTTACAAACAACAGCATAAGATTAACAAAATAATTTAATGTGCCTGGCGCATAAGACGCCCAAAAAAAAAATAAATTTGACAGAATAAGCAATACTTGTGTAAATGGTCTTTCGATCAGCTTTAGCGTAAAAACCAGTGATGCAAAATGTGACACAATAGGGACAATTGTGGCACTTTTGAATGTTTGATGGCCCTGTGGTACTTTCTTATTTATTTTAGCCTTTTAAGCTCAAAATAAAACTAACTACTTCAAAACGTAATAATGAAACAAATTTAAAAAGAGAATTGCCACTATGTTAATGCTGTCTCATCTTTCTACAGTACTTTTTAAGCTTAACCTTAACACATTTCTTTAAGAAATATTTCATGTTAGTAAAATGTGATTTATGGTTTAGAAATTATATGGACTTTGGCATTTCTTCTTAAGGAGTTATTTTTATTCTGTTTAGAGCTTTTTGATCTCTCTTGGCAGTTGTAAAGGGTGGTTAAGTTTTAAGGGCCGATGTTGAATGTGAACCACACCTAAACGTCAAGTTTTTTTTCTGCATCTCATTTGACATTTCTCAATTTCAGACTAACTCAATTTGAACTATGGAAAGATATGCAATATAGCAACGCGTTAAAGTTATTCAGGCTTATTATGAAAATCGGCGCTTGATTCTTTTGGTCAACATAATCGTTAAAATTCGTCCACAATCGGGAGAATTGTGAAAAATAATTAAATTTCATCAAAACAGGTCTGTATGAAATGTGAAAATATCTGTGAATGGCAAAAGAGCAGTCAACCTCGACTCATCATCGTGCCCAACAATTAAACATCAACATTGTGATTGAAAATTTGGACCATCGGATGGAGGTATTCTGCCGAGGTCGCGGCGGCCTTTTGGCCGATATTTTGTTGCATACATAATAGAACCATACCAATATTATCATAATAAAAAGAAATGACAATAATTTCCTAAATAATTTGTATTATTTATAATCAATATCGGCCCTTAAAATTTAACCACCCTTTAGATCTATTGAATTTCTGTTGGGACCAATTTTATTGGGAGTTAATTCAATTTAGTCGGTACAAAATATTCTTTGAGATGGGAACTAAGTCGCCAAAGAGAAAATAATGCAAGTTGCCTAATCAGGGATGCCAAATGATTTGGATAAAAAATCGGCATCATCGGCACTTTCATTTAAAAAATGTTGCATAAAATTATCAAATTAAAAATACTCATTTCAAGCACACCAAAACAATTTTTTCTTAACAAAACATAACAAAACAGTAAAATGTTTTTCAACCTTAAAATATTTTTACATACGAACTATACAAAAAAGGGTTCGCCAAATAACTTCTTTTTTTTTTGAAAATGCTATAAAAAAAGTGTAGCTTTGGCTGTGTGGCACGTAGCGCCGTCCTGTTGTAACCAAATGTTGCCAATATCCTCCTCTTCAATTTTTGTTAAGAAAAATTCGTTCAACATGGCCCGATAACGATCGCCATGACTACGGCCACTCCTTGCTCATTTTCGATGAAAAATGGCCCAATAATGCGTCTGGGCCAAAATCCGCACCAATCAGTGACTCGTGTTGGGTGTATCGGCTTTTCAATGCGACAATTTTGCTTGTTTAGACACCTGCCAAGATCAAAATGAGCTTCATCTGAAAAGATGATTTTTTTTTGGCAAAATCGGCCAAAGTAATGTCGCAATATTTCCCAGCGTTGTTCAAGCGTATACATAACCATATTCGTTCAGCAGAAGGATAAAACTAAATATCTGTCAAATCAGACAGAGCTAAGTGTTACCATTCACGAAATAAGCACTAGTTGAAAAAAAAGTTAGATGGCGGACCCTTTATTAATACGGTGCTTAAGTTAACTAGTAATTTTAAGCAAAATATTGTGCAAACTTTAAGGGGAAATATATATTTTTTGTTAATTTAAGAGAATTTCTGAAGTTTTCTAACTCTCAAAAGATAATATGATTTGAGGCAATTCGATGCCTTAAACCTTAAACAGTTTCAAAATTGTATTGAGCAAAATCTTTGCTAGTCTTAACAGACCACCATTATTTGCCAAGAAACCAAATATTCCGCTAAATATCTCAAATAAAATTGCTTGTCTAATTTCTTTATTAAAGACGAAAAATACATGTAAGTCATATCATTAATATTTCGACGAATACATCTTTAAGTTGTCGCCATTTGAACATGGTTAATTAACATCATAATTTTTGCCTTATTTTAACCGCAAAAGAATTTTTTAATTTGTTTGCCGCTGTAATTTTTTTTCATTATGAGATTTAATTTGTTTTTACCTAGACACCATTATTGTGAAAAAATGCAAGCGAAATGCAAAAAAAAAACGAATAATTTTCTTTTTTTTATTAATTTTTTTAGTACTTGTTAGTACTTACGACATAAATAAATTACAAAAAATTGTGTTGAAATTGCTGAAAAAACAATTCAGTATTTAAAGGTTTTTTTTCCACTTTTAGCAAACAATTTGCTGTGCGGTAAAGTGTTGTGTTGTTGAAGTGCCGAACAACCAGAGGAGAGAAATGAAAAATAAGAAATTATTAATAATTGTAAAGTGTTTAAGAAAAATTTGTATGTCATTAGTCGATGTTGGATTTTGAGAATTAAATTGGGGTTATTTTGCTCGTTTCGTTAACACAGCTTTAACCCTTTGGGAAATGATCAACTAAATGCAAGGAGGATGAATTTATTGAATTTAATAGTTATTTAATTTTTTTTTAAATTATTTACTAGTAATATTGTTCGCAACATTGCCACGTACTGAACAGCGGCAAAACTTTTGGAAGCTACAACTTTGAAGTTGTTAAACTCTTCGTTTATTTAGATGCCAGTATAACTAAGAATAATTCACAATAAATAGAAATTAAGCGAAGATAACTCTTGCCGATATATGTTACTTTGGGCTTCGTAGACAATTGAGAAGTAAAGCCCTGTCTCAATGGACGAAAGTCAAGTTATACAAATTGGTCATCTTTCCCACCCTACTCTAGGTGCTAAAACATGGCCAATGAAAAGGTTGTAATAGCTAAGAAGTTGAAGAAGTAGTACTGTTCGAATTTTTAATGATTTTTTTTGGTTTGTAAAACAGTATTGAGAAAGAGAGAACTAACAGGATCATTTAAACCGTTCTATTTCTAAAGGGTTAATAAAACATGGTTCATATAAAATTCGGTTAAAGTTGATGAATCTTTAATAATACTTGCCTTTATTACGTCAAGGACTTCAGCTACTAAAAATCTTATTTAAAATCTATTGGCTTCCGACAAGGATTAAACTACCCTGTAGTTCTTAGATCTGTCAACTCTTAAATTATTTTTACCCTTTTTTAACAGAAATCCTCTAGCTACAAAATGACGATTGCAACTTGTGCAAGTAAACTTTGAAAATGACTACAGTTAAGAAATGTTAATCGCAATAAGAGTTTATATTCGGTTCAATTTAGATGTTTATTTTTAATTTGTTGGACTAATTAGACTAATTAAATTATTCGATTTGGAAAATCCACAAGAGTATCCAGAATGTATATAAGGCATAAAGTTGCTTTTAAGGACGTTTTTCTCCAGATATCGCTTTACATCTAAATCTCATATAAGTAATTTAAAAGTATTTGCAACTATAGCTCCAAAATATTCATTCAAATATATTTTATTTGCTTTAGGATTGTCCTATCTTGCTTCTCACAGTTTTTTTTTGACTCAAATCCGGGTTTGGAAAACGGAAATACAACACAAAAAAAAATAAACGAAATCGGTGGAGCCATTCTTAATTGTTGCTTGCAAACATTTTTTTCTTTGTCTTCGATATACCACTGTCACTTTTGTTTATTTTTAATACAAATATTGTATTGGTAATTGCAAGTGCAGTACAAAAAGTATAAGCGAAATAGGTAGAATCGTTTTCATGTGATTCTCTTTCATCAATGCTGCAGTTGTATTTTATATACGTCAGAATGGGAGATGCCACGAACAGATCCTATTTTTATAAAACAAGAATCAGCGAAATCCTAAAAGCCGTTCTCAAGTTAGGCTCATACATATGCGCGGGAATTGCATAGGAAATTTATTTTATTTATTTGTACTGGAGATATCAAGCCCACTTCAAATTTATGTTCTATATAAACGTTGTCTTGGGTATAACGAATACATTAAAAATAAGAAATATGTCGTGAAACTTTAAAAAAATGAGCCTCACTTTGCTATTTTTATACCCTTCACACAGTGCAAAAGGGTATATATAAAGGTTTGTCATTCCGTGTGAAATTTCCACAATTTTTACTTCATAAAGTATATATTTTCTGAAAGCTTATGAATAGGGGAGTCGATTAAGCTCTGTCAGTCTGTCCGTGTGAATGTTGAAATCAACTTTATGAAGCCCCCCGACATCGCTTGGACCCGGGTGTCGTACTAAAATATCAGGAGTAGATCGGTATTGAAAATCAGAAACATCGGTACATAAACAACTGAGATATGAGCAAAAAACCACGACCACCTCGATTTTTTTCACAAAAACAACATTACAACAACAACATACATACATACAAACGTATATACTGGTTAGAGAAAACGTGGCATCGAATCCAAGCTGAGCCAAAAAAAAATTTTTTTTATTTTTTTTATATTTTTTTTTTAATTTCTTTTATTTTTTATTTAATATATTATTTATATTTTTATTATTTTTTTTTAAATTTTTTTTGAATTTTTTTTTTTTAATTGTTTTTTAAATTTTTTTTATTATTTTTATTTTTTCTTTTAACATACATACGTAAAGTTATAATTTTACAATGGGTTGTATGTTTTTTATATGTATGTACGTATTTCATATGGGATGAATGATGATATAAACTACTGTTATTGCATGACTACACGTTGTGAAGGGTATATAAGATTCGGCACGGTCGAATACAGCGCTCTTACTTGTTTTTTTGTTTGGTATAAAACTAATTGGGAATTTAACAGAAAAATAATCAGCGATATCGGTGAAAGCAATCATATTATGCTCTAACATACATGCGGGAACAGTGTTTTTTGTACTATGATGTTTATATTTAAAGCAACAAAATTTAATTAATTTTGTGAAAATACTTTAGTTCAGCAAGAGGTTGGTGTAGTAGCTTGGCGGTGGTGGTATTGAGAGCATCACATTTACCAACTCTTCAGCTATGGATTGGGATATTTATTAAAAATAATGCTACTTATTAGCTCTTTATTCCTTCGTAAATTTTTTAACTAATAAAGACTGCTCTAATTGTATCTTCTTAAATACTAAAGTCATAATTTTTTAAAAAAAATCCCCATCTGGGAATTATTGAAGTCTCTAGCTGCATGTGGTAAAAAAATTTTGAGAATCCATCTTTTGAGTCCTATATGGTATCATGTCCTATACTGGCTATTGGTGATGCCTCTTAAAAGCTTAAGAGGTTACTGTTGTTGAAACCTGAATACTGGGTATAAGAGGCCAGTTCGTCATTCAATTAACGACTCTTCATGCTGTTGCTTTTGTTTGGCTGTTTGACGTCCATCGGAAGATCGGCTGTTGGGTTTAAGAAATCACTGGTATCTCATTGCAACCACTAACGCGTTTCTCCCAACAAGCGATAAAATAGCCCAAGCAAGGTGCATGAGCTGTAGTAGTCATGTACGAAAATTTACCACCGTGTTTTAGGCCAACGCCTGATTAGAACAACTGTCCCCAGTTAAATATTTAATCGCTTTTAAATAACTGTTCAGCGCAGGTGGCTTAAATACTTGTACATTATTTGATGGAATCCATCAAGGTTAAAATACAAGGTATTCTTAAGAGGCATTAAAATTTAGATTAATTGTGCTCTTTAAGAAGATAATAAAATGTTAATGCGTCCGTATTTTGTAAGAACATTGTTTTTCAAAGATATTTTTTTCATAAGACAGATTATGTAGACATTGCGAAATTTAGAAAAAAGAAAAATACAAAACAAATAGCATTTTTTGTAAGAAAAACCAAAATAATTACATAAAAAATCATTTCAAGCAAATGTGGCCATTAAAAAAAAACTAAAAAAAAAGAATAATTAAACATTTTAAAAATACTAGTCATGAGGTTAAAGAACAACAAACAATTTCTAAATTTATTAAACACACTCGGTAACCAACCAGCATTTGGCGTTTGTGATTAATAAAGAGCTAATTTGGCTTACTAAAAAGATTTATAGAAAGCGGGTGATTAAATGTAAAAAAAAAAACAAACAGACATAATAAATGTTTTAGCATAATTACAATAAATTTTCAAAAATAAAATTAAGAATTTATTGGCAATTATTTTGCTGTGAAAGAGATTTTCTTAGTAGGGGATTTATAACTTTAGTTTGTAAATTGAAATTATTATTTAATGACGTTTTGAGGGATTAGAAAGAGAATAGAAGAGGGTGAGCGAATACACGTCAAAGTAGGAAGATTTCAATTTGGCTTATTAAGTACAAACTTTAAACCGTATTAGAAGGCATTAACAAAGAGTATGCAATAAATATTCTTCCCACAATACCCAATTGAATATTTTATCTACAACGAATAATTGCTTTAAAATAAAACTTATTTACCTGCTGCTTTTTGTTGTTAAATAATTTCTATATGTAGTGTGTTTGAAAGTGTTTAATAAATTATTTATTTCATAAATTGTATGAGACTTAAGGTGCTATAAGACTTGTGAGCTGGTGTGTGTCACTTATTTTTCTTATTTTTGTTTTTACACAACTTTTTAAATATTTCACTATACATATAAATGAAAACTTTTTAATGCCATAAAACTGTTAGAACTTTTTCTTCTTTTCCCCATTTTCTCTCTTTGGATATTTGTTGTAGGTTTAAAGCTTTTGAAAACAGATTAGAAAATGAGTTTTGAAAACAAAACTTAAATGTTACAAAAGTCATTGGAATTAAAAACAAAAGAGATTTAAGGGAAACTAAGGAGAAGTGTTTTAGATATTCTAAAAAGCTGCATAGAGGAAGTTTAAACCGATTTAAAAAAGAAAATATTAAACTTTTTGCTGTTTTTTTTAAATAAAAATTTAAAAAAGTAAATTAAAGAGGTAATATTCTGAGAAAATAAAAACAACTACATACTTGCAAATTTTCTAGAAACAGAAGTTTTGTTTTTTGTTTTTTTTTATGGAAGTACCCATATACTACAGTCCTCCTGTATGGATACTTCTCTAATATTTCAAACAATCTGATTTTCCAAAAACTACTAAAACAAATTTCCTGTTATAGAAACTTACAGGAAATATTTGTTAAATGTAAAAAATACTAGCTTTTCTCCATGGGTGCCAAACTTTAGTTAAATAACTGTGATGTAAATAAAGTGAAAACCTCATAAAGTTTTTGATTAAACTTAACAAAAAAAAAATAAAAAATAACTGAAATAGCCAACTAGAAAAAAATCTTGAAAAACAGTGTCATACATTTAAAGTGTAATTTTTTTTTGCGCACATTTGAGGTTTTCATTTTTTCTATTGACTAATGATTTATTTGCTGTTATTGCAACTTTGCTATGTATTTACTCACAAGTTTTCAATTTAAGTTTTCGAATATAAAAAGGTATTTTAGACCAATGCCTGAATTTATGTGGTTTATTTGAATTTATTTTGCATAGAAAAAAATTATCGAAAATAAATTATTTGAGTTGAATTGAAATTCCAATCATTAGTTGAATGTTTGAGTTTTTTTTTGCATTTTTAATTAGGCTGCGCATAAAAACAAAAGTTAATGAAGCTGTTATAAAACATTATTCAATAAATATTTGTCAACCTTTACAACTATTTGGTGTGTGAGGGAGAGAGAGCGAGAGAGAAAGAGAGAGGAGGGAAGTGGTCAATTTGTTTATTTGATATCGTAATGTTTTGACCAAAATCAACATCAATACAAACACACAAAACCATTCACTCTGTAAATGTGGTTTATAACGTGATGATACTGGCTAATGAGGAAATTGACAGCTATAGCAGTCATAGTTACGCTATCGTTTGGATTTTTCGTTTTTTTTTTTTTGCTGTTGCCATCTACTCTTATTAATGGTTTTCAGGAATATGCAAAGAGTAATAATATAGAATTACAATTACATCAATTAGTTACAGTGTGAAACTAAAATAATATACAATAGAAATTTTTTTAATTCTACAATAAACGAAAAACTTATAAATATTTTCCATAAACGAAAAATCTATGAACATTTTTTTATAAGAGAAAAAACTATGAAAATGTTTCTATTAACAAAAAACTTACGAACATTTTCTATAATGGAAATAATGATGTAATTTTTCTACAAAGAAAAAAAATATTTTTTTTTGAATCCTTAACTGGAATCGCAAGGTCAAACCGCGTCCAAATGGACCCCCCTAACCAAAAAAGTCTTTTTTAATTTGTATTTATCAACAAAATTTTTTATTTTATACGATTTAAAAAAAAAGTGTCAAAAGTTAAGTGCGGTACGCGAACTCCTAGAAGATGAATTTGATATTGAGAGTAACCAAGAACTTGTTAAAACTGGTTTAAGTGATGATGATGTTATTAGTGAATAAGAATAGAAGAAACATTTCAGTAGCTCGGAGGAAAGTTTGATTTTCTATAAGCAGGATTTCGCAAGTACAAATTGTCGAATGTTCTAAAGCACCTCTCAGCAGATCACGCATACGCCACCATGACATTATAAGGCAGTTTCCTGGTGACTGCTGAAGCAAGAAATACTGCATGTTTATCTAAATGCGAACGAAATTTTTATTCTTACAAATATATTGAAAACAACAACAAAAACTAAAACTTTGTTTTTGTTTTCAACGTATTTATACGAATGAAAATTTCGCTGGGTTTTCTTTCGACATCGTTAAACAGGCTAATAAAATTAATATGTCACCGATGGACTTATAGCAAGTATTGATAGCAGATGAGATTCTCGAGTTTATATGCTTACATACGAATGAAACAATTTTAGGATTTGCGGAGAAATATACTAGCAAAGGTGCTTATTTGTCAAGTATTTTTTTTTAAATAAGAGGTTTTTTGATTATTATTACTTACTGGAATTTTTAAATCGAGACATAAAGATATCAAAAGCTTATAGATCACAGATGGTACCTGAGGAGATATTTTTTCGGTCACAATGAACTCAAAACGTTTTTTGTTTCTATTGTCAGCTTTGTGATATTGAAACGACGGTGAAAAGAAAACAGAATGGCAGAACTGCACTCCTTTTTTAATTTTTTAAGAAATTTATTAAAAATTGTCAGGTCTTACTTTTGCTTAGAATATCTCGATGAAATGCTGTGTCCATTTAAAAGGAAGATGTCTTTTTAGAGAATATATAAAAGCAAAGACTGCAAAATATGGCATCAAGATCTTTACAATGCAATTATTTGGTGTAGTAAAGCAGAAGTCTAAGGAAAAGATAATGTACATATCTATTCCTACACAAAGTTTAATGCTATTTTTGAAACGAAAAATTTATCAAAATGATTCTATAAACGAAAAATTTATGAAAATGTTTATTTAAAGGAAAAAATTATGAAAATTGTTCCATAAACTAAGAAATTCTAAAAATGTTTCTATAAAAGATATTTTTATAAAAATTTTCTATAAATAGAAAGTTAATGAAAGTTTTTCTATAAATGTGTATGAAAAATACGAAAAACTGATGAAAAATTTTCTATAAATACAACATTTGAGAACAATTTTCTATAAACGAAAAATTTTTGAAAACTTTTATAAAAACGAAAATTTTATATACTATAAAGAAAATTCCCTTATACAAAGAATTTTTGAAAATATTTCTATAAACGAAAAAATTGTCAACATTTTTCTATTGACAAAGAAATAATAAAAGTTAGTGACAGTTTTTCTATAAACGAAAAAATTGTGAAAATTTTCTGTAAACAGAAAACTTTTTCTAAAAAATTTTCTATAAAAGCAAAATTTATGAAAAATTCTTCATTAACAAATATTTATGAAAATTTTTTTATAAACGAAACATTTTTGAAAGTTGTTTTTTTTTGTTAAGGAGAAATTTAAAAGTTCTTTTCTATACAATTTGTATCATCACATTTTGCTAAAAACGAAACATTTAAAAAAATTTTTCTGTTATCGAAACAATAATGATAATTTTTCTATACAGAAAAATTAATAAAAATGTTACTTTAAATTAGTAATTAATGAAAATATTTTCTTAAACCAAGATCTTATAAAAATGTTTCTATAAAATTTTTCCAATTTATAAAAAAAATTATAAAAATTTGTGGCAATTTTTTCTATAAACGAAAAAATTTTGAAATTTTTCTATAAAGCAAATGTGGCTGAAATATATAAAGGAAAGTGTATGAAAAATTTTCAATAAAAAAAATTTATGAAACATTTTCTATATAGTTCAAAATTATAAAAATTTCTCTTTAAACGAACAATTTATGAACATTTTTCCTTAACAAAGAATTAATGATGACGTTGATATTAACGAAAAAAATTTAAAAAATTTTTCTTTTAACAAAAAATTTTCGAGAATTCGTGACAGTTTTCCATAAACAAAAAAAAATTTTGAAAATTTTTCTATAAACGGAAAGTTGACAAACATTTTTCTATAAACAAAATATTTTGGAAAACTTTCATATAGACAAAAGATTTATTTTCGACAAAAATAAATTTATTGAAAATATTATTTATTTGGTTGTTGAATTTAAACTGGTTTATATACATTTTAATAGTGATAATGCCAGAACATTAGTAAACTTTTACCCAAAACTTTAAAAAAGTTAAAAAATATATTTTTTAATTATTTAAGAATTTTACTACTGAGAATTAAAATAAAAACAAACAAAAAATATATAAAAAACTTCTTAAAAAACTCAACCAATAATTTTTCTTTAATTAAATTTATTTCTCTAAAGTCTAAACATTTGGCTATCTATTGGTTAGCACTAAAGGTCTTGAAAATTTTTTTATACAGATTTTGTTCTAACATTTTCTGCATATGGGCATTTCCATGTCTATAAATGTCCTATAAAGTGGAGTAATTTTTGCAAAAGTAAGAGTAACTGAAACAAAGTTAGATCTTAATGTTCCATTCAAAGGGTACTTTATTAAAAAAATAAAATTAATTATATTTGAATCACTGTTGTCTGAAATATCCAGAAAAATAAGAATATATCGTACGAGACAAAAAACAGAAGTGACTTTGAGGTATATATGGAAATATGAAAAAGTCTGCGAATTTTGGGAGACAGTTTTTCTCTTTTTTAATTTCTTACACTAAACCAAATATTTTTCATTTAAAATCCATTAATCATACTTAATTGAAAACAATCTTTAAATGATTTTATAATAAATTCAATTTAATATCGTTCGTGACATATCGTACGTGACAGATTTTTCTCTTATATAGAAAAAAAGTTAAATTCTAAATTAGGTGATCTTGCGACTGTTAAAATACGAATGACGGAGACAAATAATGTTTTTGCACTACGTACGTGACATTAAAATAACATCCAAGGGAAATAAAAAAAAAAAATGCCGCTAATTGGACTCTATATTTATTTTTCTTATGAATCGTGTGAATTGTTGTTGTTACCTTAATTTTAAAGCATATTTACAATTACAATTTAGTAGCTAAAAAAATAGTTGATTGCAATTCTTTAAAATAAGTCAAAAAGATAATCAGATTAAACTCTTATGATTGCTCTTAATACCTGCGCATAGTAAAATTTTAGTGTTTTTTTTTTCTTTATCAATAAACTTATATTGAAAAACTTTCAAGAGTTTTTATTTTTACCGCGTAATTGACATATTCATGGAAATGTCCATATGTACATGGAATATGTTAAAAAGTTACTAAATATATATTTTTTTTTTCTTTAAATTTACACATATAAGGAGTTTGTAGATTTTTTAATCAAAGAAATCTTTAAATAAAGAACTTGACTAAAATTCTTTAACATAAGAAATTTGTCAAAAACTTTTATTTAGTAATAAACTCAACACCTTTCATTTTCAATTTATCACCATGTGTTCCTCATCATTTGTCACCCACTGTTGACCAATATAAACTTGAAGTATGCCAATAATTTGCTCACATAATAGTAACATTACAAAATAGTTTTAATAAATTCAATTGATTTCATATTGTAATATTTTATTGTAATTATAATAAAACAAAAACATTTAGCACAAAAAAAAACGTGAAATTTGTGTGCAGCTATAATATTTAATTATCCACAAAACATTGTACTGTCAAGCAATGTAGAGTAAATTAGTGAATTGAATATCTTTTATGGCATGTAGTGTACTTGTTTGTAGTGCTGGTTAATGAGGTTACTTGGTTTACAGTTTACGTGATTGTAAGTCAGGCATGGACAATTGGAAGTTTTAATTTAAGCTGTAGACTATCATAAAAAAGGCACTATTTAAATATTTAAAGTACTTAATCTTTTTTTACACGGTTGTTAGGAAACAAACTTCATATTAAGTTAAATTAAAGATAGTATTTTATAGAATCATCCGTGCTGAAAAACCCTATGAAGTTATTTTATTAAAAATTTGCATTGTAAAAGCTAATATTTAGAAAATATTTGTACCAAATTTTGCACAAATTTTAAGTTAAAATTTTACCTCGCAAATGAATGAAATAGCTATGAAATAAAAAAAACATAATCCCACATCGTAGCTTAACTAATATTTCATGTTATACTCAATTTTTCCGTATTATTTTCGACGCCATCCTTGATTTTGAATTTTTACGTAGTTAACGGTATTCTACTAGTCAAGCCCTTTAATTTGATACCCATATTGATGGGGTTCAAAAAATTTAATCCGTCATTTTGTTTTAGACGCTATATTGGATTTTACATTTTTTAATAATTTACTGTATTCTACTGGTCAAGCTCTTCCGTTTGATACCAATATTGAAGGGGTTCAAGAACTTACATCTTAAAATACCAGATTTGACCCATATATAAATTTATTGACCGCCATTTTGTAGTGGCGGCCAACATGAATTTTAATTTTTTTATAGTGATTTTATTGCAGATGATACCAATATTGACTGTCTCGCTTGTCTAAAAGCTGAAAAAAATTAATTTAAGTTTGTAAATTTTTGGAATATATATTTAAAAAAAAATGTTGCCTATAACTTTACCGATTCGAGCCCGCTTTATCCAACATTTTTCACGAATATCTCTAAAGGCATGTTATATCTACAAAAAGTAGCAAAGGTACCTATAAATTATTCTATGGCTGAACAATTTTAATTTTGATGGTAAAAATATGGAAAAAAACAGAGGCAGTCGCGTTTATTTGCTCATATCTTAGAAAGTTATCAGGCGATTGTGCTGAATTTCAATAGCGATTCATTCCCGGATATTTCCAAAAGACTGATACCATATACAAATCTGAGGAACATATAGTTGCTTCTAAAAGTTGATTTCAACCAACACACGGACAGACGGTCAGGGCTTAATCGACTCCTCTATTCATAAGCTTTCAGAAAATATATACTTTATGCGGTCGGAAATGAAAATTGTGGAAATTTCACACGGAATGACAAAGTATTATATACCCTTGTGCACGACAGGCGAAGGGTATAAACAGAAACAGCAATTTCTCGAATTTTTAAATTTGTTTTTATTTATAAAATTGAGACGGATGAAATATTTCCCATTAAAAAGCATTATTTGTATACCTAAAAACAAAAAACATAAGCTAAGAGCAACATACTATGATCGAATGATTGTGGTTAAAATATATAATGATTGCAAGTATAATGTTATGACTACAAATGAAATAAAAATATGTTGCTCTTTTCCAAAAAACTAATTTTTTTAACAAAAACAAATTTCTATGCAAAATTTTAAGAGTGTAATTGAGTTTAACATTCTCCAAAATTTTCCTGTGGTCGGTAGCTAACCAGCTAACCATTAGCCAACATAGCAAAACAATATAAAGGGTAAGAAAAAAATCGACAGGCCGACCATCGCCTTTATCCTATCCTGGAAACGCCAAATAACAATTAAGGGTTGCAAGTTAAAACTATCAATGGAACAAAATTGAACATAATGCAAAAGATACAGAAACAGAACTTGTTTCGGGCCAAGGCTACTTGTAGGAGTTTAAAGTAATAAACGTTTATATGTACACAAAATACATTATTATTAATCCTATTTATTTTACTTAGTTTTTTAAATACAGCTTTTTATACCAATATTTTTAAGATTTTATTGTTTATTTTAAGTTTTTCTTAAAATTTTATTACACTTTTTCACATGACAAACTTTTCCAAAATTCAAATTTATCTAACAAGGAAAAGAACGGATAAAAGCAAATTATGATTAATAGATATCACAGCTTGATTGCTTTGTAATTATACTGTTGCTTTACTAATCATTTAATGGTTATTTGTAATTTTTAATGGCCTCGAATACAATGTTAATTTGTAAAGACATCATACTATTTTTGTCATAATAATTTGGTAAGTCATATTATTTTTAAAGGATAACCATATCAAAGTTTTTATAAAAAGAAAGCATTGAAAATACAAACAAACGCTGGATTATCGTGGCGAGATAAATCATAAAATCAAACTAAAATAACGATTACTTGTTTTCGATAACCAAATATTGTTATCCAGAATATAATATGACCGTCATGATCATGTCGTCACCATTGTTTTTCTTTGTATGTAAAAATCAGTTATTCAATTAGTTATTAGTGCTTGCAAGAGTTCTTCTAGAGGGCATGATTTTTAAAGGTTACGTTCCATTTTGGCAACAGTCATACCTGCCCCTTATGCAGCAGTAAGAAAACAACATTTTTCATAATCTTTAGCTACTGAAGTTATTGCGATTTTATATAAAAATTGTTTAGCATTTCCATGTATGACATAGGGTAATTAAATAAAGTCAGTACTGCTTACAAAAAATGTTTTAATAAAAAGGCCAAAACCGCCTTTTTCGAAACAATTTCTTTAACCTCAATTTGGACTAAAATATAAAGCCTGCTAAATCACATTACATTGTCAATTTATTCATTTTGTTTGTAAATTAATTTTATTTAAACTACGTTCCGAATCTACTGGCATTTTGATTTGTATTGTTTTTATGCATGTAAAACACGTAAAATTGCATAAAATATTTATTTGGAATAAACTTTTATTTAACCTTTATTATATTTTGGTGTCATTTCAGCGATGTTCGTTTGCGTGTTTACTCGTGTGCAACAACAAAAGCTTACCTGTAACGAGAAAGAAGAAACAAAAAATTATTTTAATTTAAAAAAAAAATATCTGAAATATTGTTGAAATTAAAATAAATGCATATATAAATAATGTTTGTACAGGGTGAGCCATTTAAAATTTTAATCGGCTACAAAAAAAAAATACTGATTATTTTTTTTTAATTTCTGATTTTATTGGAATGGTTGAACTTTGTTATTTAAGAATGAAACACAATATGATAAATATGACCACGACGACTGGCTCGGCAGTACCCCATCAGTTAAACCAAATTTTTCAACTATTCAAAATTCTTCTTCTTAAAGAACTGCGAGAAGTTTTCAGTGCCCGAGAATGATGACTAGTTGATGTTGATGGATGTTCTTGCACATTCTTAGTTTTTGATAAATGCACTGTACGAGAACGTACACGAGCTGATTTGTCCAAAATCGATTCATTTTCATAAACTAGCTTCACAAATTGACGCACAAACTGAACTGTAGACCGATCACTACCAAACATTTTTTCGTGTAAATTTCTTGCTGTTTGCATTAAATTCACATTTCTTTGGAGGTAAGTTTAAAATATTTCCCAATTTTGTTTGAGCGTATAGCGCCCTATTTTGCAAATGTCTTCCTTTCAAAGTCAAAGTAATCGATAGTTCAAATTTAAAATTTTTAATGGCCCACCCTATATAAATAAGACAAGACGGTAAATACAAGAATACTGTTATGCAAAGAAACAAGTCGTTATTTGAAGACAAAATATTTAATTTAAGTTTTTAATTTACAGATTATTTTTATCTAACGACACTCTGGTAAATAATTTTATAAATAATGGAACAAAATAATTGTTTAAGTATAAAGGATTTGTTATACGCAGATTGCTGCTGTTATCAAAATAATTAATTTTATTGAAAAATCTATCTATGAACCACACATTAGCACACTGACATATGTATGGAAAGGAGATTAATTAGCTTATTTTATGTTTCCGCAATCAACTTTGAGTTGTAGAAAGAAATAAATAATAATTATGTTATAATAAACTACATTAATATCACCTTAATTTTTCAACGAAAATTTGTCTTTTTTTCTCCAAATGGAAGGAAGGAAGGAAGGAGAAAATCCTTGCAACAATGTTGCTTAAATTAATTACTTTATAATTAATGGGAAACAATGAAAACCAGGCCAGAGCACATACCGAAAAAACAGCGGCAAAAAAACACTACATTGTTTCAGAAAAACATCATGAAAGAACGACCATGCATCCTTATATGACACATGACCTCGTTTTCCTGTTTGTTGCTGGTTTTTTTTCCCAAATTAATTTGCAATCATTTGTGAATGAAGTCAAAGTAAAGGGGGTAGTGTGTGTGTGACATAATGAAATGCAAGAAAATTTGTTAAAAGGCTTAAAATTAAGACAGTCAACCATTAATTGTTCATTATGAAAATGGAAAAAGTAGGAAACGGAAAAATATAAAAATTAACAATAAACAAGGTAAAAGAATAAAATAATGATAAACCATTCGTTTGCAGAGAGCGATTTCACAATGAGTAAATTTATTTAATATAAAAATTATAATTGTTTAACGTACTGATTATAACAAAAGTAATGCACAATAATAGCGATAACCAGGATAATTTGTAAAATAAGTTTTAAAGAAAATGTATGTCTTAAAATATTGGATAAAACTATGGGTATTTTCATGCAATAATTGTAGGGAATTTTCAGTAAAATTAAATCTTTTTTAGGAAAAACTAATTCAGGTAAATCTGGAGATAGATATGCCGGCGGTCAGTTAATAGTGGCGCGTTATATTTCCGTTAGTATAGTTTTTTGATCATGAACAGCCTAGTTCAATTAATTGATTGTATTTGATAAGCAAGTGAAATAAAATAGTATACAATACAGCATGTATATTTCATTCTATTGAACATTTTTCTTTTTAAAATTTGACAATTGCACTTAAAGAACTTTGAAATTTATACGTTCTTTTTTTAAATTTTCTTAACGAAAACGAAACTTTTTTAAAACAAAAACAAATAAAACTAATTGAATTAAAAGCCCGATCGAACTAAAAGACGAATGAACTAAAACATCGGTCGAACTAAAAGGCCGAGTAAACTAAAAGACAGTCGAAACTAAATGAAGGATTTAAAGACCGGTTGAACTAAGACTGAAGGAATTTAAAGACCGATCGAACCAAAAGATCGATTAAAATAAAAGTTTGATCTAACTAAAAGACATATAGAACCAAAAGACCAATTGAACTTAAAACCGGATTGAACTAAAAGATATACAGAACTAAAAGATAAATTGAGCTAAAAGACCGATCGACGCGAAAGTCCTATAAAATAAAAGAGCGATCTAACTACAAAACAGGGAGAATTTAAAGACAAACTGAACTAAAGGACCGATTGAACTAAAAGCCGAAGTGAACTAAAAGACAAACAAAACTAAAATACAGACAGAACTAAAAGACGGATCGAACTAAAAGACCGATTGAAAAAAACCAATTGAACTGAAAAAACGATTGCACTAAAGTATCAATTAAAATAGCTCTGCAGATAATATTGGGCTACGTGGTCCATTATGGCTGAAATAAACTACTTACTACATGGCCCTATGTAATGCAGCCATGGACCATCGAGTAGTGACAAAAAGTTGTTTTGAGACTACTGCGATGGGTATATGGTCCAGTACTAGGACATCAAAATGTTAAATCGACCATGTTTTCTCAATACATTTTGGTGAGCTTTGGACTATTAATAGTCCATTACGGACTAAAATTTACATGCGTGTATGGACTAGTTGCGTTATCCGCAGGGAAAAGGCCAACCGAGCTAAAAAATTAATTGAACGAAAAGACCGATTGAACTAAAATGCCACTCGAACTCAAAGCTAACTAAAGACCGACCTTGTTTACTTAACAGTGTGGAAATAAAAAAACGGCCGGTAAATCTAACTGATAAAAACACAAGCCACAGTTTCTGACTGACTAAAGGTCATTTATACCATTATAACGCTCCACTAACTGAGTTGGCCAATATCATTGAGTCTAGATGTCTTTAAAAAAGGATACAAGACCAAACGAAATTGGTGGAATAACCGTAGTAAATCGTGAAAAACATTTAAAATTAATGTCACAAAGATGACGTGAAATAATAAGAGCGAAAATATCGCTAATTTTGTCAAAAATATGTTAATTTACTGTGGGCGGTCAAATTAAAGACACAGGTTTTTTTGCATCATCTTTCAAGACAAATAAACGACAAATGTCATCGTTAAAGACACAATCGGTTGATTATTATAAATTATAGACGTATATAAAACACTCATAAATTTAATAATTTAAGGAAATATTTTTTTTTGGAAAATTAAAATCTTTTGACTATACACGTAATTCCCAAGATTTTTATTTATTTCTTGGCAATTGTAATTGTTTATTCCTATCTACTGGGAGTAATAAAGGTATGGGTATTTCAAGTCTTACACAAAGTCTTCAGAATTTTAATATAATATTATACAACTAAAGAAAATTTTAATTTAAAATTTAGTTTTTAATTCATCTACATATTTATTTCATTTGCCATTTTTGTGGTTGATTTAGAAATTCCCGTAACGTCACTGTAATAATTTTTAATTTTGACTTGTAACGTCACTGTAATATTTGTTTATTTTGACTGTTGTTTGTTTAAATTTTTCTTATTTCGCTTGATTTTGTTTATTAAACAATTTTCCTTTTAAACAGATGCAAACAACAAATAATTGCGATAAGAACAACAATTTTATAAAAAAAATGTCAAGTTTAAATATATTTACATAGATAATTACTGTCAATGTCTCTTTCAATAAAATGTGAGCAAAAGTATAGACAAAACTGACAGCTAGTCAGACAGACAGACACATATACACATAAACTGGCGAACACGTACACTTTACTTTGATATAAAAAATAAAATTAAGAATAAAAAGTAAAACATAAAGTGCGTATAAATAAATAAAATGTATGTAAATACCCTACAGCAAGACCAACTTGTATGCAGTTTCTTCAAGTCTGTCTTTTGCGAAGAACGAAGCTTAATTTTTGGGGCATGCAGACTACAAAGTCTGTCAGAGATAGCAAAGCTAAATATTGCTGAAATTTCTACCTTTATAAGGCAGTCTGAGTGGCTCGCTGAACCAGTCCACAATTGAAAAGCTCACATAGTCTAGGACAACTTCCCTCGAAGAGGTTGAAGAACCAGATAATGAGTTTTCTTCTTTTTTTATTTTTCTTTCTATTATTTGTTTGTGCTACTAATCTATTTTTCTCTTAATCTTTTACAGGTATCACAAATGGTACAACATGATGGCGCTAAGTGAGCTGAACAGCAGTTGGTTGAATTAAAAAGAATTTTGGTATTACCTTAATCACAGCTTCTTTTATCTGCTTTAAATGCGACCTGATCTTATGGAAACATTCTTTAGTTTTTAATGAAAGTAAATTTCTTAAGATTCAAATGTAAAACGTGACCCTTTTTATTTTTTTGCTAAATTGATGTATTTATAAAATTTATTTATAGCAAACTTCCGGTTATTCTCTTTTTTATAAGAAAACAATTTTTTTTACAACATTGAAGCACCCGAACAGTTTCGACCAAACCTCTTAGATCAATTACTATTGACTTGCCTGTCTCTCTACTTCATACATTAGTGTAGATTCGTATATCTCTTATACTTTAAATGAATTCTTAGCAATACACATGATTTGCATACACAAATAATTTATTTTATTTGCTAAATAATATTTTCTTCTTTAGGTTTTTTGTTTCTTCGTTTTATGTCATATGAAAGTTTTTATTTCTCTCTAAACATATCGAGCATACATACATAAATGATGAGCAGTATGCACGTACGTTCAAATGTTATTTTTTTGATGTTGCTATGAATTTTTCAAATATATCTCCGGGTAATATTTTTTATTTTATTAAACAAAAAAAAAATAGAGAAAAAAGTGGGAAAAGTTTATGTTATTTTTGTATTTCAAAGATGACCAGCAGTCAGTCAATCATTCCCTACATTCAAAATAAACGTCAATATAAAAATATTTCAAAAATATGTGAAGAAAAAAAAATGAGAAAAATATATATAAAGGTCGGATGGATGGATGGATGGTTGGTTGGTTGGTCTAAAGGCGTTTGATGTGATGGGTGGGGGAATTCTATTTTGCAAATATTTGATAAATTTTCGTATGTTAATAAATGTGTGTGTCAATATTAGGGTTTGGGAACCGGGAATTCCCGCCCGGGAATTCCCGGGAATGAACCACTTACTATTCCCGGAAAAATTATGCTCTTATTCCCGGGAAAACGGGAAATAAAAAATATGTAATATATTAGGAAATATATTTGATTTTATTTTTAATTTTTTATCTGTTTTGGTAAATTTAAAGAATATTTGAATAAAAAGTAAGGTTTTTAATTTGTTAGCGTTTTTTGTTTGTTAAGTATTTACAACTTTTCTCAAATACGAGTATGTAAATGAAAAAAAAACCTCATCGGTCAAAAATATTTAACGCCAAAGTTAACGACTTTCTGGAATTATTTTTAATAAGTGATTATGAATTTCAGTGAATTAATTACATACATACATAATTAAATGTTTTCTTGTATATAAATGTTTTTTATAACAATCGTAAAACCAGCAGTAGATTCCGTGGTTCATTTTTATAATTATAATCACAAATTGTTTTTAAAAGTGGTCACAGAATTTGTAAGTATAATTTTTTTTATTTATGATTGAATTTTTCTAATAATACTTTTTTTTAAATTCGCTTTGCTTAGAAGCAAAATGTCTGAAGTTTGGAACTATTTTCAAAAGTAGACAACGTAATATTTCCCGAAAAGGTTAATGTTCAAGGGCGGTAGTACTAGTGGTCTCATACGGCATCTTCTTTTCGTTCATAAAATAAAATTTGAAAACGATTCTTCAACACCTGCACCAAATAAAAAAAAATTTCACCATTAAAATTTTTTAGACACCCAAACATTACCAGAAATTTTTTCAAAATTGGCAGCAGTCGATGGAATATCTATTCGAACAATTACACAAAGTTCTTTTATTCGTCAAAGTTTTTTCAGTAAAAATATGACGGGACCAAAATGAAACTGATGTTAAAAACATTGTAATAAAATATTACAACGCCGTTAAAAATACGATGGTGAAAACAATATCGAGTCAAATTTGCGACAATTTAAGGTTTGCCCTTGTATTAGACGAGTGGAGTAGTGTTGCCCAAAAAAGATATCTGTTTACATGCCAATAATTATTTTTATAATTTGGGTTAAGTTTATATTTCCGGAAGAATTAATGCTGACACAATAAGGACTCTAATGGAAAATAAAATACTACTAAAACAATGAATTATTAACTAAATCGTGATGTTAAAGTTAACAAACATTATTTATTTTAAAAGAAATATTATTTTCGGGAATCCCGGGAATTCCCGGGAAGACGATTTTTTAATTCCCGTTTCCCGGGAATAAAAAAAGAACGGGAAATCCCAAACCCTAGTCAATATATAGATTGATTAATATATTGAAAAATTTTTATTTATTTTTTTTTTTATAAAATTGTTTATTTAATTATTTAGCTTGTTTCCCTGTTGTTGTTAATTTTGCTACTGCCGATGCATGTTTCTGTCATAACAAATAAATACATAAATAAATGATGATGATGCTGATTCGGAAGGAGGTTTTATAAACAACATTAATATTTTTATAGAGTTTTGTGCAAAAATATAATTTATTTACATTTTTTATTAAAACATTTTATAGTTGTAAACAACGTGATGGTATTTTTCTTAAAGCGAAATTTATATTAAAAAACATATTTTTTAGGAAAATGTCGTGTTAAAATTAAGAAAAAATATTTGATCCGGAAAAATATGCTTTTCCTAAAGAAAATTTTTATTTCATAATTTGAATGATATTTTTTACATAAACAATGTATTGACTTATTAATTTTTTCTTTGCGAAACATGTTTCTATTTAAGGTAAAAACGTTATATTTTATATGAATATTTCTTTAGAAATATAATTTTCTGGTCTACCGAGCTCAACTTTATTTACAAAAATATCTATTTTGGCTAGAGGGAAATGAAATTATATTTCTACCACTCGTTAAAAAAAAATTAAAACAATTTCGTTAGCATTTATCTTTTGCTAAGCTAACCTTCTTTTTATACCCTTCTCCTGTGGCTGTATATAGCTTTTTCATTCAGATTGCAATTTCTACAACTTTCATTTTTGATCCTCTAAATTTTATCTATATAAGTCCTTAATTATGAAAGTGGCCTCCATCTGTACGTGTGCTGGTTGAAATCAAGTTTTAGAAGTCACTACATTTTGTGCAGATCTGTATGTGTTATCAATCTTTTGAAAATATTTGAAACGAATTGCTATTAAAATCCTGCACAATCACCCCATAATTTTCTGACATATGAGCAAATGAACACGAATGCCTCTGCTTTTCTCATATTTTTACCACAAAAATTAAAATTGTTCAGATAATTTATAGACACATTTGTTAATCTTTATACAAATGATGTGCATGTAGGGCTAATCGTAAAATATTTTGGATAAATCTGTCACTAATCAACAAAGTTATAGACAACAAGTAGAAGTGCTATATTCGGCCGTGCCGAATCTGATAATACCCTTCACCATCATGCACATAGGTATAACCCCACATCATAGCTTAACCTATATTTCATGTTATACTCCATTTTTCCTCATTATTTCCGACGCGATTCTTGATTTTGAATTTTGACGTAGTTATCTGTATTCTAATATTCAAGCCCTTTCATTTGATACCCATATTAATGGGGTTAAAAAAATTTGATCCGCCATTTTGTTAAAGACGCTAAATTGGATTTTACATTTTTTAACAATTTACTGTATTCTGCTGGTCAAGCCCTTTCAATATAATACCAATATTGAGGGTGTTCGAGAAGTTACATTTTAAAATACCAGATCTGACCCATATATAAATTTATCGTCCGGCATTTTGTAGTGGCGGCCAACATTAATGTAAATTTTTTATAGTGCTTATATTGCGCTAGTCAAGTTCTTTCAGATGATACCAATATTGACGCTTCGGTTGTCTAGAAGCTGAAAAAATTTGATTTTCTTTTGTAAATTTTTAGAATATATATTAAAAGAAAAATTTTTTTTCCTATAACTTTACCAATTCGGGCCCGATTTATCCAAAATTTGTCACGAATATCCCTAGAGGCAAATTATATCCACAAATAGTAGCAAAGGTACCTATAAATTATTCTATGGTTGAAATTTTTTAATTTTGGTGGTAAAAGTATGGGAAAAAACAGAGGCAGTCGTGTTCTTTTGCTCGTATCTCAGAAAGTAATGGGGCGATTGTGATGAATTTCAATAGCGATTCATTCCCGGATATTTCCAAAAGATTGATCGCATACACAGATCTGAGGAACATATGGTTGCTTCTAAAAGTTGATTTCAACCAACACACGGACAGATGGGCAGACCTTCAGGGCTTAATCGACTCCTCTATTCATAAGCTTTCAGAAAATATATACTTTATGGGGTCGGAAATGAAAATTGTAGAAATTACAAACGGAATGACAAAGCTATATATGTATACCCTTGTGCACCACAGGTGAAGGGAATAAAAATAATTAGCAAAAAAATATATATTTTGTTGTATACTTAAGGAGTGAGATCGACAACATCTTAATATATAAAAATTAAATATAATATATAAATTAAATTTGAAAACAGTTGATCTTTAAGTTTTCATTATTTTTACTTTATTGATATTATAATACAGATCACAGAAAAATAAATATTCTTTAAAGGTCTAATCACTAATTATGAACTGACCATCTCTTTATAAAATCTTTCATATTATGGGACTCATTTATTGTGATCTTCACATATCTTTTCGCAAGAGCCCACAGATTTTAGCTCCGAACAATTTGGAGGGTTGGCCTCTCTTATATAGTGTTTTGGTATTACTCCAGAGCTTTCTAACCAACTTGATATGATGCCAAATTAGCCAAAAATATGCGGACATATTGTGCTCTCATATGAATAAAAGGGGATTTTTTTGCAAACATTCTTTTATGTACATTTCGGTATTTATAGTGCCCACTGTATCAAATCACTTACTTATTTTGGCACAACTGCATAACACCATTAGTTTTTTAGGAAGTTTTGCTTGCTTTTGGGTCTTAAACTTATATCCGACCTTTTCTCGAGTAATGGCAAAATAAACATTTTCAGCCGGAAAATGCGAAAATCTGTTTCTTAGTCTATTGTACAACATGAGATTTCTTGTAAGAAATTTGATTTTAATCTCCGTGCCATATTTTCTACTTCTGACTTTGTATGTTGGCGAGCCTGAATTAGCTTTAACACTTTTCACCAAATATTCAAAGCACTATACCTTTTATTCCCAGACCCAGGATTCCTATTAATGGTTAGATTCTCCTAATACTGTTTCATAACATTGGAAACGGTTTGATGACATACAACCCAGAACGAATATCGAATGGTCCAGATCTCATTTGAAAAATAGAATACCATATAAAAAGTCTAAAACACATGGTATCCGCCACCACAAAATGGCGCACTATGAATTTAAATATGAGTAAAGTCCTGTACTTAAAAATATACCCTTTTTAACCGCCTCAATATTTAACTATGAAAAGTTAAAAACCAAGATGACGTGCGAAATAACATGGCGGATATATGGGTCAAATAAAATAATTACGAAATTGTCCTTTTCAAGCCCCACAATATTGATATCAAATCAATGGGCTTGGTAAGTAGAATACAGTAAACTATGAAAAAGTTAAAAAGCAAGTCCTAAACAAAATGGCGGATAATTTTTTTCTTAATCCCTAGAAAACGCCGGCCTTAATGAATAAAAATGCATTCTGAATTTTAATTGAATATCAAGTGCAAAAAGCTAAAAATTATAACTTTTTTTATGGGCGTGGCACTTCCCACTTTTCTTATCACGAAATTGTATAGTCCTGACAACTTCACCGCTTATTCTGAAACCTTGCACACATATTGAGTTGTCATTACTGTACAATTTCTTGATTAAAAAAATGGGCAGTGCCACGCCCATTAAAAAAAGTTATAATTTTTAGCTTTTTTCACTTGATATTCAATTAAAATTCAGAATGCATTTTTATTCATTAAGGAGCGTAGCAACGCGCGCCGGGCTTTTCTAGAAAATCCCTTCAAACGAAAGATCTCGACTGATAGAAAAAAATTAAAAAACAAAGTGTCGAAGCAAAATGATGTAACATTAAATCTGAAATCAAGGCTACGATGTGGTCACTAGACCTGTGTATATATATATATAGTTAGCACTCTTACTTGTTGCTTTCGTTCTCACTCATTTTTAAAAGACTTTCATTTAGTGAGATTTAGTTTACATTTGCGTTAAAAAATTCACTTGCACTAAATTCTCAAGTGTAGTGCATAATTTATATTTATTCCAATTTATGTGAACCTGGTTGTGTGATATTTAGGTGACTTTACTTTAATAAGCTTTGAGTCATTTTAACTGTGCTACTTTAAATAAAAAATTAAGTGCCCATCATCGTAATGATAATGACGATTATTATCATTACCATTACTGTCACTTGAAATCGTTTCCCCTACCTCTTCGCAATTGAAGTGGTCATTAAACAGAATACTTGAATAATGACGAGGCGATAAAAATATTATAATTTAAAATTTAGTTAAAAATAATAAGCGAAAAAAATTTAAAAGCAATTTGCTGGTAACAACAATCAATAAATTTTGTTGAAGATATTTAATATAAAGCAAATGTAAGTACAGAGTAAGGAATCAAAGATTCCATTACAAACAAGCAATGCTTAGGATGGGGAGTTGTAATGTTAAATTTCATCGTCGTGTTTTTTTTTTCTAAATTACAGCACAAGTAAAAAAAAAAATTCTGAATAAAAAAGCTTTTAGCTTAAACAAAAACATACAAATAAACAAATCTTAGTAATTTCATTGAAATGTCATCAATCTGAGAATTTTCAAATTGAGAAAGAAACATACAAATTGAAAAGTACAAAAAAATTAAAATAATAATAAAAAGCAAAAACAATTCCATTTAAATGTCAATAATGACAATAGAGTTCAAAGACATTTAAAAGGTGATGATGTTTAAAGCAATATGAAAGAGAAGACCTGAAACAATCTCAAAACGACAACGTAAAAATATCAGCATCAACAACAATAACAACAGTAGCTTTACAAAAGCATGCAACATTTGTAAAATGTTGCCACAGCTGGGTAGATTCACTCTAGGCACCAAATACAAAAAAAACCCAAAAGTAAATGGCATTTGGAAAATAAAAATAAAAAAACACACCAACAACTTTGGTGGCATAAAAAAGACAGATTTTAGGTCAAAGGTACTAAACTTAGAAATCTTGCGACTTTTTTCTCTACAGTTACATACCTGCTACAACACCTCTCTTCAATTTTGTCATTGGATTGTTTGCTGCTGCAGCGCATAATTGTGTATTAAGTGGCACAAAAGCGTGCATTTACTAAATGTTGCATAAAGTAGCAAAAAGATTATACAACAACGACCAAAGTTGTTTTCCCTTTTCACTTTTTGGTCTATTGCAACTAATGGTGCTGCGGTTGGTACTCTAATGATTATTTGGTTATGAGCGTAAAAAATAATAAAAAAACGAAATAATGCAGTTGTTGTTTGTGTCATCATTATTATTAGATTTTCAAACTTTAGCTGTGACTTTTTTGTTAGTCTCATTAATTCTTGAGCACAGGTGTTCGTTTGAAAGACCAACTAAGAAAGACAGTCTGTGACCTTGTTGTATGTTTTATAGAAAGGCGTTGCATATTTGTTAAAAACAATTTTTTCTAAAGGCAATTAAATGTTGTTATTGTTGTGTTAAGTCTTCTTAGAAAATTAAAAAAATAAAAATGTATAAATAAGTTTCAATAGAAAATTTTTGTTTAATAATTTTCTTAAAAATTTAAATACATAAAAATGGAATTCAAGTTGCCCACTTTAGTTGGCATAGATTCAAATTTTTGCTAAGCAACTAGGTAGAATGTAACGTATGTTGGGCTAGGTTGAAAAAAAGGGGCACTAAAAGCCCAAAACCCATAACCGGTATACATGCCCAATTGACATATTGTGCGCTCTATATGGAAACGTAATTCAACTTATGCAACCATTATCATAATTTCCCATCAGTGTCGATTGCTCAAGAACCCAGTTCAGAATCTCCAGTTCGGCATAGTATCCACGTTAAAGTTGTCGCGTCTAATAAGCCCAAACGTAGGACAATGACCAAGTTAATGTTACAAAGTCTCGTCCTCTTACTCGCATGCTCTAAAACTCTACTCCATTGGGTATTACATCACCTTCCTTCTTAAATACTAGTTTTACAAATATTTTTAAAAATTTAATATTTCCAAGCATTGCTAATCAAGACACTTGATATAAATGCAAACTGAATTCATAACGATTACATTTACCGATTTTACAAGGAAATTGCAAAATAATTATTTCTCTTTTCTGTAAATAATGTCAATATTTCCTTCATAAAGTTTTTCAAAACTGCATCACGAAGATAAAAAATGATAATTCATTTATCTTACTCTAATATCAAAAACTGTTTTTGTGTAGCAGCATTGAGTTTATGCATGTCGGTATGTGTTTGTGCAGTGATAAACAACCAATATCCGTTTAACATGATTGAAAAATCAACAAACCAAAATTAAAAACAAAAATAGTTAACATCTGCATACAACACAAAACTTTCTTAACTTTCATCTTTCACATATCCTTAAACTTTATGACTGTAAATGGGTGTATGTGTGTGCGTGTGAAAATTTGAGACTGTAAGTTTGTGTACATGCATTTAAGTATTGATGGAATTCAATGAGAAAAACTTTCAAATTCAATTTATAATCTGTCAAATGATACATAAACGTTTGTTCTGTTACAAAATTCGTAACGCCAGCATCTGACGATGAGTCTGTGTCTGAGTCGGGGTGTCAGAGTTTGTAAAAGCAACTTGGAATTCATTCAACACTTGCACAAGCTGCACTCTCAATATGTTTTTGTTACAAGTACGTATGAAAATGAAATATGATGCATGTGAATTGAGAGAAATTCATTGAAATTGCCAGAAATATTGTTTAAATAGTTTGGGTAAGACAGTGTGGTTTATTTAAATAGCGTCACTACAATTAAATGAAGTAAACAAAACTAGTACCATATTTTTCCCATTGCTGGGCAATTTCGACGAAAGAACATTTATTGAGGTATTCACAAAGTGCGCTATTATGTCATATTGTCACAATATCATTGTTTACAAAGATTTTAAAACGCTTTATTATATTCTTGTGGTTCATTGTGAAGTTTTAAAATCACTTTGAAATTAAAAATTATCATTTAAAATAAAAATATGACAATACGACATGCTATCATATTTTGTAAATATCCCATATGTATTATCCTTTTAAGAGTAACGGTAGCAGTAAATTATAATTGTAATTAACTGATGAAACGTAGTAGCAAAAGGCATTGCCTGTAATGTTGTAATAACTAAGAGTCATTGGCGAAAATCGAAATTGCCGAAATTCAGATTGAGGGAAAATAGTTAAAACATAACGGACTAGTCCGCCAGGGTATTCGGTTGTACAACAAGACTTAGTTAAAAACATATTTAATGAAAAAAACCTTATTGACTCCATTTTGTTAAATTGTTTATTGTAAGCTTTTGAAATTTGAAATTTCATATGCCAGAGAACAAAATGTGTTGCAATGAAATGATTTGCAAAGAATTGTATAACAACTTAGTACATTGTATTACAACTACATGTTAGTGTAAACATGTTAATGAATGAAGAGGTTGCTGCGTAAGAAAAGTCAAAGATTAAAATGTATGTAACCAATGATTTAATCGACATATGTGTGTAGTAGCAGAATAATGAAAATACATTGCTGCCGACAAAACTAAAGCAAATATACATAAACCAAGAATAAAAAAAAACTTTATTCACACAGGCCAGAGAACTGCAACGAGCACCCGTTTTTATGATTTATGATACTCGCCTTAAAACGAGTTGCGGTGTAGTTAATATAGCCTATTGCTTCTGTATGTACTCGCCAGGCTCGTAAGAAATTGTGTTTCCAACATATGAGCTTTTAGCAAACACAATGATATTTATATGAGTTTTGTATTGTATTGTTTCGTAAATATACTACAACTAATTTACTATCTTTTACCTACCGTTGCCACATGCAAGTGCAAGTGAAAAAAAACCAATACACTAACACTTTTTTACTAACACAACTACACTTTGGCAACCTGCGACTCAGCTTGTGAAAAAATTTTTAAGCAAGTAAAATTTTTACAGTTACGGCAAGTAAAGTGACAAGCCGAAAAACAGTGTTTGTCTATCATTTTTTTAATAAATATGTATATATGTATATGAAGAATATTAAGAAAAATTATAAATATTCATTTAAAATGTAAGTTTTAATATAAATATCATTTTTTAATAAAAAAAAACTATATTAAAAAGTTACATGTCTAAAGGTAACGTTCAATAGTGGCTATTGACAACACTTAATTACCAATTGAGACAGCGCCATTTGTTTTAAATTTGTTTGAAGTTTATTTGTTGACGACATTTTAAAAATGAACTTGCACTGTGCTGTGTAGCCACTCAAAAAATTTTTGTGTTTTTTGGCATTTCTCCTGATTTTCGTTAGTAATACGTATACACTACTTGCAAGTAAATACTCTGCCCTTAACTGACCTAGAGATATAATTGTCTGACTGCACAAGTATTTACTCGCAGCATTCGTCATTCGTAGTAATATTTAAAGCAGCGTTGCCAGATGGTTTAGGAAAAAATCAATGATCGTATATTTAAGTAAACATGTAAGGCTAAATTGATTATGAAATAAAATGAATTTAAAAGTTATTACAAGAAAATTTTCGTGGAAAATTTTAATTAAAATATATAATGAATGCGACAAGCTTATGAATTAAAATTTTTTTATATGTTATTTTAATTTATATGTAAATGATTTTACAAAAATATTGACCAATGGCAACGTAGCGCAGTCCGTTATTTCATTGTGCGACGTAGACACAGAAATTACTTTTTATATATTTATACATTTTTGGAAAAAAAATTTACAACAAACACACAATTATATTCTATGATGCCAAAGATGTACATAAGAACAATTTTTTAAATGGCTGAGTGCGCTCTTTATGTAATTTTTAATTTAATGTATTTAAAACTTTATAGATAATAATAAATAAAATACTTTAAAAAAGCATTATTATTTTTCATCCATAAAATAAATAACAAAACATGCACTAAATCATTTAAACGCCTAACCTACGACAAATCATAAAATCTGGCAGCCACGTTTTCACTTAATGTTGAATTTTAAATACACGAACATATACTAAATGAATATGCCGTGAATGTTGTTGTTACGAGCTGGTCGTAACACCTAAGTCGTGTAAGTTTAATACAAAGAAGTTACCGAATATAAAAATAGAAAAAACATGAAACTTTGCTTTGAGTGGTTGTGATATTGACATGTACAAGTAAAAAGTTATTGTGTAATATTTTCATGCAAAAGCTCGCTTTGTATGAAGAACGAGCCAACGAGCTTTAAGCGAGTGCTTAAAAGTATTCGAGACTAAAAATTATTATGTATTCTTGCAGTTCTCTGACACAGGCTGAGCAGTATTTTCATCAAATTTAGATTTTTGTTTACTAGTGTTGGCAATTATTTCTATAACTTTTTTGTACAATCTTTAACTTTAAACTGTTTAAGCTGCCATAAGTTTATACAAAAATTTTTAATTTCTCAAAGCCTTGTAAAAAATTTTCAAACTGAAATACATAAGAATGGATTTATTTTAGAAAAAAAGAAATAATTTTGAGATTTTCTTATTTAAAAGTTAATTGACATTTAATCTTCAAGTGAAATACTAAATCCAAGATAATTTTAGTTTTTAGGTACTTTTTGACAAAACTTTTTAAGTTTAAAATACGACTTCAAATATTTTGCATTTCAACAGATACGTTTTTTTAAACGTAATTCTTTTGTGTTACAACATCGCTAATATAAAGTAGCATTGACATGGTTAGGCACATCATACTGTGATAGAGCCGTTAAAGTATTATCTGCACTTAAGAAGATTTGTGTAGTTGAATTGAAATTGAACAAAACAACTCAATTGTATAGAAAATTAATTTTTTTGAGAAATTTTTTTTTTATGGATTCAGATTTTTCTAGAATCTGTTTACTCTTTTATTATTTTAAATGACCAGGGGCCGAATTATGGCATTCGATATCGATCGAAACTTTACTCGAACGATCGAGTACGCTGTGCTTTAGGTATAGAGATTCTAATAAGAATTTTCAAATTTCGATCACGTTCGAATGCCGTAATTCGACCTCAGGTTATATTTCATTCAGTAATTTTTTTTTTTCAGGGCTCTATAATAGATGGCGTCATAGTTTTGAAGTTATATGTCATGAACGGCAATATGAATACCATCTACAATAAGTAAGGAAGAGATAACTATCTTACTAAGGAGCGATAACGATAACCAATAATGACGCTGCTTGACCAGAATTATGTTTAAAGAAGTATGATCTTATCAAGCCTCCAGCTTGTATTTATATGCTATTCTAATCACTTCTCTGTTAATCGAAAATGGCGCATTTTGGATTCAAAGCTAACTGGTGTGGTATTGAATTTTAATATACCCTTCACCACTGGTGCACAAAGGTATATATAAATTTGTCATTCCGTTTCTACAATATTCATTCCCGACCCTATAAAGTATATATTTTCTGAAAACTTATGACTAGGGGAGTCGATTGTTATTTGTGTCTTGCTTGAAATCAATTTTTTGAGGCTCCCACATGTAGCACAGATCTATATGTAGTATCAGTCTTTTGGAAATATCCGGGAACAAATATCGTTCAAAATCCAGCACAAGTAACCCATAACTTTCTGAGATATGAGCAGATAAACCCGACGGCCTCCTCTTGCCCATAAAAATTTATATTTTTGACTTTAAGATAATAAAAATAAATTTACTCTAAGTTAAATGAAAACAGGAAAAAAAATCTTTGTTTAATTTGTTGCCAAAAAAAATAATTATTTCTATTTCCAACTCGTTTTTATGGCAATCACTTAATCATTTTCATCATTTGATTAAAAGTAAATTGCTAACAAATTCTATTACATGTAATTTTCATTCTTTTTTTTTAAGTTTTACTACAGGAATTACATACAAACACCCACACACGAAAGATACACATGAGGAAAAAAAAAGATTGAGAGAAAATTACATTGAAAATTCTGATTTAAATGGATTAGTGACGCTGACGCTTCTGATGCTGGCTGTGTAACACCTGTGCATTCATTTAATCATTCATTCAATCAATTGATCACAAAATGTGTATTAAACGAATTAAGTGAGAAAAAGCAATTCATTAGAAGTGAGAGAAAAATATATAAAAAAAAACGGAAAATTGAAATAGTTTAAATAGTTTGATACATTCTCAATTTATTTAAAAAAACATAAAAACATATTGAGAAATTCTTTATGTACGTAAAACTTATTGTGTGTATTTAAATTTTTAACCTTAAATTTAGCCATATTTCACAATTTAATCGCTTTATTTTGCCCAGCAAGTCATCAGTTATTCAGAGTTTTGTTTTGTTTATTTTAATGCCTCATTGCTACAAATAAAGCTGGTTGATATGCGTGTGAGTGCGTGTGTTTATAAGTATCCTTTAATCCTTCTTAATATATCGTACAAGCCCCATAACTGTTTACTTTCCCTCCCAGTCGCTTAAATTTAATAGGAATAATAAATAACTTTATTATTAAAAGTCAATGTTGGCCGCTCTTAATGCCCTGACATGGTCAAAATTTTGCAAAAGGTTCATTTGCTTAAGTCGACACCACATTCACTGTGACCAATAAACGTGTTGCGACATGCTCTACCACATGACTACCTTAAGCCGGTCATTTAATAATAATTTTTGAAAGTTTATGTGTTTTCTGCTGTTTCTTTTGTATGGTGCGGGATACGTTTATGAGTTTCGCCTTCTATAGTTTGCAAAATGGCTTAAGGTCATTAAAGTAGTTAAATAGTACTAAAATTTAACTTTAGCGGACAGAGCAAGGATATATGTAGGGGAATATGTGTGTAAGTTAAAATTAGGTGGGGAGGTGGCATGAGAGTGCGGTGTTTACAAAACATTAACCCTTTCGGAAGTATTGCCATAGATCATAAGGCAATAGTTTGTGTAATAAAATTATTTATGGAAAGTTGTGTTATTACATGACTCACCATACATTTATTATCGTTATTTTAGGTAAATTAAACATAAATTTATAGAAAATATTTTATCGTTTTAGGGCTTTTTTGATTTTTTTCTATTCGCTGTAACTTTTCTGTTTAAGAGACAAGTTCTTTGAAGGCAAAAGTTTCATTGTATTACAGGGGGTTTCATTTCGTTTAAAAATTATTGGATGGCTTATAACCGAGATTGTAAAGGTTATAACTGGAATTTGACTTTGAAGTCAAGAAGTATTAGGGTGACAAAGTGAAGACTTATGAAGCCATTAGTAACGATATTGGATATGTTGTGTGACGAACAAATATTAAGAAAAATATTTCTTCAATTGTCTTTAACTACACTATAATCCTAGGAGGCGACTGGCTCAATTTTATTTTGCAGATGGGGACCGAACCATTCTTGTGGGCATGGCCCATTCCATTTAAAATACTGTCTGTCGTAGAAATGCTGCAGACAAATTCCTAAAATTTCTGTGAGACAAAGTTTGGTGTTTTTTTTTTTACTAAAATTAGTTCAAAATAGATTGGATCGCGGAGGAGGGATAAGTTCGTATTTCCCAATCAATGCACATAATCGAACTAAAATTAGCGATAGGCGTGGCAATGATTTTTTTTGTGTGTCTGGAGAACCATTTATGTAACTAGAATATTTTACTTTATTACACTACTTCTCACTTATTTCTACTTTTTGCCTTCACCTGTAATAAAATAATTTTGCATTTTTAAAGCCCTATTGAAGTCGAAATTGTAAAATATAACACAAAAGCGTGAGGCTTAAATGAATTTTTTTTATAAGAAAAAAAAAAAAAAAATAGAAGGCACACAGATATGAAAATGATTACGGGCTTATGACCACCGAGGCTGTACTCGATCAAGCGCGTTCCCTTAAGAGCTTTGCTGGCCGTTTGTCAGCAAAGGAACAGACAACGTGGGCCTTCGAGGCGTCAATTATTGCTAGTTAATTAGAATAAACCAATGACATCTCGTAGCCCCCAGAAAGTAATCGAAGTGTGTCAAATCGCACGACCTTGAAGGCTAATTAACAGAAGCATTTCTCAAAATCAACTTATCCACAAATTTTAATTGAAACAAATCCATTTTTGCGTAGGGAATTCGTTTTTATACCCTTCACACAGTGAAAAAGGGGTATATATAGGTTATAAAAAGCTTATGAATAGGGGAGTCCATTAAGCTCTGTCAGTCTGTCCGTGTGTAAGTTGAAATCAACTTTTTGAATCCCCCGACATCGCTTGGACCCGGAAATATTCGGGAGTAGATCGGTATTGAAAAAGAAACATCGGTACATAAACAACTGAGATATGAGCAAAAATCCAAAACACCTCGATTGTTTTTTTTCACAAAAACAACATTACAACAACAACATACATAAATTCAAACTTGTATACTGGTTAGAGCAAACGTGGCATCGAATCCCAGCTGAGCCAAAAAAATTTTTTTTTTTATTTTTTTTTAATATATTATTTATATTTTTATTTTTTTTTTTTATTTTTTTTTTGTTTTATATTTATTAATTATATTTTAATTATTTATTTTTAATTTTTTTTTAATTTATTTAAAAATAATTTTTTTTTGTAATTTTTTTTAGATGTTTTTATATACTTATGTATGTTTTTTATATGTATGTGCGTATTTCATATGAGATGAATGGTGATACAAACTACTGTTATTGCATGACTACACGTTGTGAAGGGTATATAAGATTCGGTACGGCTGAATATGGCACTCTTAGTTGTTAAACCACATATCATACGAATAACTGCGTCGTGCTCCAACTTTACCAAATGGCTACATTTTCCGGATGTAATGGAGTCTTAAAGAAATGTCACCTGCTTATAAAACAACCAATTGAGGCAAAAATGAATCTCATCGCTGAAAGCTGATAATCAAAGTAAATTTTGAAGCGTTGTTTAAACGTCAATAAATCCATGATGATTTGCGAGAGCATACTAACCAGAAATGTAAAAAAGTGAGGGCAGTATGACAGTTAGTTTGACAGTTAACCATTTTGGAAGTTTTATTAAGCTTAAAAAGCATGCAAAGTCCTTCTGTAGAAGTTGTCAAAACGCAGAGAAATATGAGGCCAGCTGGCATCTCCTACATTTCTACCCGCAACTTTTATGTTTTCTTTTTCCTTCTGCCTTTTGTAACTCACAGGATTCAGACATGAGCCGTGGCAGCGGACAGCAAAGTTTTTTATTTCATAAAAATAAAATAAAACCAACAAATTTTGCATAGAAGTTATTTGTAAAAATTTTTGTTGCAAATTAACAATTGTTTGAAAAAAATTTAAGACCCCAGTTTAACCATTGTGTTTCCTAAATTGTTAAAAGTCTATACATATTTGTGTTTGAATGTTTATAGAGGGGTCGCCTTTGCGGTAAATATGCGTTCTAATATGGTTATAATCCTGTGCATTATGTAGGTATACAAACAAAGAAACAAACAAACACACATGTGTGTATGCATATGTAAATACATATAGTTTATATGTTAATAATTCAAGGTGTATCGTATTTGCTTGCTGTTTGTTAAATGGATTTAGTTTTTTTTTAACAATCTTTTCCCCCTCCTGTTGTAACTAAACGTTATTAGTTTTTCCTTTGTTTTTTTTTAGATTTGCTATGTTTGATACATTTTTACAACGACAATTACTATAATCGGATTTTGTTAAAGTGTTCAGTGCTGTTGTTGTTGTTGTTCTTAGTTGTTAGTTAGTATTTGAAGGGATATTAAATAACACACAGTGGTAAACATACATACATATTTACTTAAGTTATTGTCGCACTAAACCATATACTAAAACGATTTGTATATGGTTTTGTGTGTATGTACGAGTGATTTGGTTCTACAGGTATTCCCATCAAATTAAATTTGAAAGTGAAGGTGTGATTTTTTCTGTCCCCTATAGACTAAGTCCTAACAACTGTAGTAAAGCAATTAAAATGTTTTTAGATTTACTCATGTAATAACATGTTACTAAGGTAGTAAAGTGTTAAAGGCTTTCGTTCTTGAATGTATTTATTAAAGCTGGACATGTAGAAGAATAAAATGTTACAAAAATTTAGTTTCTTAGTTTATGACAATTAGATACTTCAACAGACTTAACAATAATTTTACATGACATTATGACATTATTATGACGTTCTCCTGGCGATCCGATTTTGCATCACTCTTTAGTCTTTAATGTTGGCTTCAAAATGATCAATTGTTGCTTGTTTATTAGCATAGACGAAAGATTTGATATAAGCCCACAAAAAGTAGTCCAAAGGTGTCATTTCACGTGAACGAGGTGGCCAATTCACAGGTCGATTCACTGAGATAATTTGTATCGGGTGTCCCAACTAGAACGCAATTTTTAAATTTTAAATAAAACACAGATATTTAAAAAAAAATCGTGAAACTTTATTATATCGTAAAGTAGACAGAATGAGGTTATGTATGGAACAATATATCGTGCAGATGGCCGCCACGGCTTTGCTGGCACACACGCGATCTTTTAATGAAATTTTCAATGACCTTTTTGCTTAAATGCTGCGGTATTTCATTAAAGCAGCGTCCAATTTCCTCTTTTAAGGCTTGAGTCGTCGTCGGCTTATTCGCGTAAACCATCGACTTCAAAAAACCCCAAAGAAAAAAATCTAAAGGTGTTAAATCACACGATCTAGGCGGCCAATTCTGGTCTCCAAAACGCGAAATAACACGACCGGGAAATGACTGATGCAGCAATTGAATTGTTTCTCTGGCTGTATGACATGTGGCGCCATCGTGTTGAAACTGCATGCCCTCCACATTAATTTCTTCAATTCTAGGCAAGAAAAAACTGGTTATCATTTTACGATACCGAACACCATTGACTGTTTGCGCTTGACCTGCCTCATTTTCATAAAAAAAAGGTCCAATGATTCCTCCAGCCCAAAAACCTAACCACACAGTGACACGTTGAGGATGCATTTGGTTCTCGTGAATCACTCGAGGATTTTCCTCACCCCAAATGCGACAATTCTGCCTATTGACGAAGCCATCAAGATGGAAATGGGATGATCGCAATTTGCGAACTGTAGCCGCAAAACGTTCACCATTTTGGTAAAACAATTTCACAATGAGAATGCGTTGTTCATTCGTGTTTTACTAACCTTCTACTAGCAAACAATAACAATTGTTCAAATGTCAAACAATGACACTTCGAATGGCGAAAAATTAAAAATTGCTTTCTAGTTGGGACACCCGATATATAGAAAGCTTGGCGCAATAAAGTGATGATTTCACACGCTTTCTGTTGCAAACATTTCACCTCCAAATGAATTGCAATAACATGTCCGAAGCGGTTGCCGTTTAGGATAATGTTGGCAACGGTTGGGGATATAAAGACAAATGGGCTGATGACGCCTTCGGCAGGAAAACAGCACTTAACACTGATTTTTTGGGATTTACTAGTCTCAAGAGTTTATTGAAGATTGTGCACTCTCCGAAAACCATAATTCTGCTTGCTTACAGACCCGTTAAGCCATAAATGGGCCTCATTGTGAAGATAATAAGAAGACAAAAATCAGGTTTACCTTTAAGTTCACTTAATTGAGGGTCCATTGGCTTTAAATTTTGCACCTATTGCAGCTTATGGATGGATGAAGACCATGAAGAAATGAAGAGGTAAGAAGTGAACCGGCAGGCACCGAGTTGCTAAGAATGGCGTCGGATCAGTAAATTCCAGTCATACTCGCGTTAACAGCGGAGATGGCTTGTTCTGCGTCCACGGTACGAGTTCGTTTCGGTTGAATTATATCCGGAAGAGTAAATGTGACCATGATACGACCCATAGTATTAAGTATTACCTGCTAAGATGAATGATCACCTCAATCATGTTTTTTAATTGCTGTGTTGTACTGAATATATGAACTTGATGTCATGTTTGTATATTTTTCGTCCCCTTTCTGATTAATACTCGTAACTGCAAAATCATATTTTTTAAACAGTTAATTAAAACTCAAAAAAAAAAACACTTAAATACATAATGTATCCTGTCACCATAGAGTGCTAACATAGAGTTATCCTTTTATAGTTTCAATTTAATAAAAATGTAGTAACAGGGTTTAGCTAGTCAGGAGACGATTTGTACATTTTATGAGCACCCTTCTAAATAAAATGGTGTTAAAATGACTAATAAAAAAATAGTTAAGAAAATTTTGAAAATAACACACATAAACACACACATGTATGTATGTGCATTTATAAGCTGTCATTTCCTTCCGTTTGTAGTGAAAACAGATGGTTGTTGCATGAGTATACAGAGAATTAAAATTTTACATAAATTTTATGAAACAATAAAAACAACTCCACATAAACGCAGCAGTTTGTCGCCTTTATAAAATAATTAATTTGTACAAAATATAATTGAACATTTTTGTTTTTTTTTTTTTAATTTAAATATTTTATAGAAAGTATTTACAACGTGTTTCCTTTGTAAGAAAACAGTACCAATACAAGCACATTCCCTTACATAGGCTTTGCGTGTTAATGGCTTTTTAAATGTAAGTATGTAAGTATGTACTAATAAAAGCTCTCACAAGAAATATGTTTGTACATATGTAGGTGTGTACATAGCAATCTAAGGTTTAGAGAAACAAACAACAAGGAAAGAAATATTATTCTAAATTTATTCCGTATTTATGTTAATTTAGACCTTTTATGAAATAAATAAATAATGGATTTATGGTAATATAAAAGCGGTACGAAATAAATTAAAAGAAAAAAAAAAGAAAAACAACAAATGTGAAAACATTCACACACGTTTTTATCTGTATATTTCCTGAACTGTTTCCTTAATCTAAAATTAACATTATAAAAGGCTCTTCATAATTTATTATCGTATCTGAAAATTGCAATAGCAAAAAGTATCGTATATTTTTTTTTTGGCTTTTAGCAATTTCAAATACGTTTGACAAACGTAGACAGGTATAAATATTAAATTTGAAATTTTTTTAGCACCCCTCTAGCGTATTGCTTTTTGCAAAATATTATCACACAAATATCATTTTTGATGTGTTTCGCATTCAATAAATAATAAGAATTATTAAATTTTGTTTATTTTTTGTGTTTTTGCTGGTTTCTAAATTTATTATGCTAAACAAATTACTGTTTAGCTTTAAATGTAATAAAATTTTAATGTTAATATTCAATTACAGAGATTTTTTGTAATGCCACATGCTACTCAAACATCAAAAATGTTGATTTATTGAACAAGTAATTTATAGTTTAACAAAATTTGCTGGTTAATGTTAAAAGTGGAGTGCAGAACTATTAAAACCCGATTTGTGTGTATAAAAATGAAATGATGTTTGTCGGTAGGGTCATAACTTAGCAATAGTCAGATCGATTTGAGTAACTTATTGCTTCAGTTAAAGTCATGCTATTATGGATGTGTGTGCTTGAGTTTTTAATTGGCAGTTGCATTGTCCATATAAAGAAAATAGATTTTGTTGCATATCCTGACAACTGTAATACTTAACCTTATACCCACGAAAATGCGTTAGGAGCGGATGAGAAAGGGTGGTATCTTACGTATAAAGAAATTGCATTATATGACATGTTTTCTTTATAAAACAAACTTTTCAGGAAAAGTTTTTATAAAAAAAATCACAAAAATTTTTAATATAAAGAAAATTTCCTAAAATTTTTGTTTAATAGAATGCTTTGTTTTAGAATTTCGGAACTTCCGATAGGGATAACTGTAATGCTGACTGTTAAAATAGAGAAGTTTGTTATACTTTTTTCGGCAATATACTTTGGCAAATAACCATGCAAAGAGTTGTTTCAAAACAATGTTTAAAAACAGAGGAATTTTATTTCCAATATTAGCTCTGTAATATCAAACTTATAGAGTAATTCGAACAGTTTACGGTGCGCACAATCGTCTATCTGAGCAGGTAATATGGAATATTATGGATCAATCCATGACCCTATTTATTTTTCTAGATAATATTCATCCAAATCAAACACCTTACGCACAGAAGCCTCCACCGCCGCTGTAGACTCGAGTGCAACAGAGGATTTGAATTTATCCTATCCAATTCGGTCCGTCTGTTGCTGGTACAACAATTAAGTCCAGTGGACCATCAATTGCGTCGTGTGCTCTGTGAAAAGGCTGAGAATTAACTGAAATTTGTAACAGATTTCTTTGTCAAATAAAAAAATTTGGCAATAAAGCTGGATTCATCCATAAAATTTGGCGTTTTACTTTTGGAAGATAGAAAGATTATTTTGTTCAGAAAGTTTTTTCTTGAATTGGTTTAATTTTAATTCTTGTTCAGAAGAAACTGAATTGGGATGCCATTTTTTTTTGAATATTTACATGAAAATTGAACTTGGTTGCCACATCACACAGTGTCAGTACATTTATTATACAAAAATTGTTTTTGCCAAAAATTAACAAGTAAAATGGAATTTAATGAAAATATTGCTCAAAAATTAATAGAAGAATTAAAAATATAATGAAATAAACCGTGTGATCTTCTTTCTTCTCTTTTTTCTCACTGCGACTCTTTTTATTTTCGATTTTTTTTTATGAATTTCTTTTGCAAGCAAATTGACTATGCACTTCAATTAAAAATAATAATTTTAGTTTTCTTCTATCCGACATTTTCTTCACATATATTTTAATGAAATAATTTACGTTTGTATTTATTTACATAGTTTGCTAGCGGTGCTGCCACTTTGTACAACTGTTTGCATTTTTATATTATATGGCAGCTTTGTTTTTTCGGACAAATTTTCTGAAATGGGTGAATCGTTCTGCAGAAAACTATTAGTAAAAAATGTTATTCTCCGGAAAAAATTTTATTTAGAACAAATAGGTGAATTCACTTTAAGACGCGTTTTCAGCTTTACATGGCATGTAGACCAAAAGACTTGTCATTTTTTAAAAGTGCACAATCCTCATAACTCTTGAGACTTAATTACATCCCCAAAAAGTGACTGCATCGTCTGGTTTTTATGCCGAAGGCTTCTTGGAAAATTAATTTCTCCAAGAAATTCAATGGAAAATTTATTTCTCAAAATTTGCGTACACGTATACAAATTAAATAATCTATATGAAAGTTTCCTAAATTTTCAATATGTGTGTTGTTCGACCTTTTGTTGTAATTTTAATGTGAATGATTAGTTAAGCTCAAGGTCAGTTTTTTTATTTCCTTATTTATTTAAAAAATATTTCCAATATTTCGAAATCCAATGGATCTCATCTTCAGGGTACTACAATTATAGTTAACAAAAAATAAAAATAAAAACAAACATAATTTTAACATTAAATAAATACATATTGTCACACTGTCATAAAACATTTAAACAGAAAAAAAAAGAGTAACAATAATAAAAAACACGTCACACACGGTTTTACATTTAAAATTGCACTAATTCCTTATTCTATTTTTGTTTATTATATGTCGATATTGTCTTGCTGAGCTTGGTGTGTGCCCTCTTTCTGCACAATGGGCTAGAAGTGCGGTTTTTTGTGTTGAAGTTTTATTTATATTTTTCAGGTCAGATTTATGTCCTGCTAATCTTGTCTTAAGTTTGTTTTTTGTTGTACCAACATATACCTTTTTACATACATTGGCCTCGTCACCATTACAACCTATTTTGTAAATCAAATTAGATTTTTCCATTTTATCCAGCTTACTTTTGGTGTTTGAAAAAAGTTGTCGTAAAGTGTTTTCCGATCTAGGTGCTATTTTATAGTTTTCTTTATCATAAATGTCAGATTTTTCAATCCTCTCGGATATTTGTGGAACATATGTCATTGATTTATACCATTTTTGGTTTCCATCTATTTTTTTGGTTTGTTTGTTTTCTACTTGTAAGAGTCTTTCAAAAGGTATATGTTGGTACAACAAAAAACAAACTTAAGACAAGATTAGCAGGACATAAATCTGACCTGATAAATATAAATAAAACTTCAACACAAAAAAACCGCACTTCTAGCCCATTGTGTAGAAAAAGGGCACAAGTTAATATGCTTAAATACTTAAAAAACGGTTAGTTCTTTTTAATTATACATTAAAACTTTAAAAATCAAACGTTATATTTTCAATAGAAAACCAAGATGATGAAAATTCTAGCAGCTCTTCCTCTGTAAGTAGCAATTTCATCCATTTTTTATACAAAACTTTGTAGTAGCTAAAATGAAATTTTAATGGTGTTTTTCACAGGTAACCAACAAGAAGAAAATTAAGGAAGACTGGTTGGCAGATCCAGAAATAAATTTATGGGCTAAAAAGCGAAACGATGTAGTTTATTTTGGCGTTGTGCTCGTCTTACGCTTGCCTAAAGCAACCTTAATCGGTAGAAACTTTAGAAAGAAATGATTATAATTATTTGTCAATTAGTCTGAATTAGATGCAGCCAATTCATTATTTATTATTTTTTGTATTTATATACATATTAATATTTATTTTTCGAAATTAATTCTAAATTGTATTATATTTATTGTCATGTTCTTAACTTAAAAGGGTCTAATAAAACCATTGATCTCTCTGGATTTAAAAAGTTTGTTATGTTATGCATTAAATAAAAAATGTTTTGTTTTGAAAAATGCGTTTTTTTATTTTGACGTTTTTATGACGATTTGAGTAAACTATTTGACGATTTTGACGATTTTTTTCCCCAAATTAGACGATTTCGTCCCTATTTTATCTGGCAGCTATGTATACACTAGAAATGTTAAATGTAATAAACACAAACAAAGAGTACCGAATGAACTTTAAGAGCGATTTAGAGACGAGCTCAGCAAGACAATATCGACATATAATAAACAAAAATAGAATAAGGAATTAGTGCAATTTTAAATGTAAAACCGTGTGTGACGTGTTTTTTATTATTGTTACTCTTGTAAGTTTTTTTTTTTTTCTGTTTAGATGTTTTATGACAGTGTGACAATATGTATTTATTTAATGTTAAAATTATGTTTGTTTTTATTTTTATTTTTTGTTAACTATAATTGTAGTACCCTGAAGATGAGATCCATTGGATTTCGAAATATTGGAAATATTTTTTAAATAAATAAGGAAATAAAAAAACTGACCTTGAGCTTAACTAATCATTCACATTAAAGTTTCCTAAATTTATTCAAAATTTTTTTTTTACAAAGATTTCTTTAGAATTTTCTATATAAAAAGATTTGCTTTTTGGAAACATAAAAAAAAATTTTATAGAAAATTTGGCAAAAAATTTCTTTATAAAGATTTCCTTCAAATTGTCTATATAGAAGAGTAAAAAAATTTTTAATCTAACATTACTATACAAAGAAAATTTCCCAAAAATCTACTATTTAAAAAAATTCCCAAATATTTTTTTTTTTGAATAAAAGATTACCAAAAATTTCTTATACAAATTTTTCTTGAAAAATTAAATTAAAATGTCATTATTATGCTATTTGGTAGATCAGTGTAAAAAGTGTATCCTGACATGTGCAAATGCCAAGAGTGCTTAATAAGTTTTGTCAATTCATCATAAATTAACTCACAAGCGAGCAACGCTTGCATATAATAAATTTTATTTTAAAAATTCGTGCGTGGTAGGAAATGTATTTTGTAAATTACGAAGGTAAAGAGTGCGTACCGAAGAGAATATTGCTGCTGTACCGGCCAGTGTCCATGAAATTCATCCTTTTTCAAGAACGATGAAAATAGTAACATTAAAAAGTCAATGGAACAAGGTACCGTGAGATTATTACCAATTTTCTTTTTGTCCTATTTGAGGAAATTGGATTTGGCTGATATGTGGTTTTAACACGATGGTTCTACATGTCCCACGTCACGCCATATCTAGAACCTACTGTGGGACGACTATATAAAAAAAGTTAACGGAAAAAAATATGTATTTATAATCACTAAATGTTTAGGGTCGTATTCATATAAAATATTTTAGGTTTATTAAAGGCTTATTTGACAGATGTTGTAGAGAAATTTGTCAAATAAGCCTTCAATAAACCTAAAATATTTTTTATGAATACGGCCCTTAAGCTTTAGATATTTATGTAATAAAAATAATTTTATTTACATTTTTTATTACTAATTCGTTCTTTAGCATGGTCAGGCTATTAATTGCTGTTTTGATTATATTTCTATAAACATATAAAAAAGTATTAAATTTGAAATTACAAAAAAATTTGTAATAGGCAGAAACTTTCTGACTTAAAAAATTTTCTTCAAAAAAAACCAAATTTCAAATATTTGTTATTGTATTTTTTTGTGATAAAAGTTTTGTTCAAAAAGAAAAACTGAAAATAGTTTCTATATAAAAATTTCTTTGCAGAGAAAATTCTGAAAAAATAGTCAAAAAGCTTAACGAGAATTTTTTATTCTTAGAAAATCACACAACTTTTTTGTACAGAAAAAAAAAAACAAATAAATAAACAATATATCTGTGTTAATAAGGAAAAACTCCTTATATCTGTTTTAAAGTTTTTCATAAGAGCATTTCTAAATTTTTTAGTTGATTTTTAAAAAGTTGATTCCATTTAAAATAAAAACTATTATATGAATTCTGTGCTTTACAAATTAAAGAGCATATTGGTATATTTAGCTAAATTAAAGGTTTAAATAAGTTATTATTCCCAACTATATTGTAATTTGAAAAAATTTAGGCAATAACTTTTTATGCTATAACTGCCCAAAATAGTTGAAAATTTGCCGAAAGGCAGCAATGGTGTGAATAACTCAATTTTACCTTATGTCGACTTTAGCAGATTTTCCCTATTGCCGCAGGTATTTATGAAAGTTGTATATAATATAAAAATCGTTGTAAGAGATAAAAACCCAAATACATGATAAAAATTTCCAAATTCCTAAATAAATACAATGAAATCCCCTAATATTACAACACTCAGTAAGTGCCCTTACGATGACATAAACCTAACAAGGTTGTCTAATGGAAATTGTTAATAAATGGATATCGTTGTCATCAACATACTTGAGACACCAACAATAACATTACTTCTACAACAAGTCTGCTGCTGGCTTCACCTTTGAAAAAAAGAGACATAAAACACCCAGAGAATTATGTTAACTCGTATGTTTAGCAAATTGTAAATGAGTAACAGAAACTGTAGTCATTGTTGTTGTTATTTTACGATTTTTGTATAAAGGAATCATAAAAGGACTGTGGATTTAATGTTTGTTTAACTCAGTTGGATACGAATTACGAATTGTTGTGTGCCAATGAGTATGTGTGCGTGGGGGCCAGTTTGTTTTAGTTAGACATTCATTTATTTAGAATTTAGACAGTCAGTCAAGTGAGTTTTGTGCGGGAGGGAAGGGAGATTATTGTGTGTCAACCGGAAAATTGTGGTCTTAAACCTCGTAATTTCCAAAAAATGTATTGCATACGACAAAGATTGACTGTATAATGGGTGGGACAAAAGTCACGATGGGGCTTATTAATTTTTTTTTAGATTATATAAATAACGTTTGGACTGAACAACGAAACTGAATAATAGAATTTTATTATTTAAATCAGCGATTAATTATTTTAACACAAAGAGCATATCGTTGAAATTTTAACGTCATAATTTTGTTCTCGGATGTAATGATTCGTTGCTAAGTTCATCGCCACCAACAATATGGCGCCTTAAGAGATTTGCTTTGAATCGGTAGAGCACGTTAAAATCGCACTGAAAAAAATATTGAACGTGTAGAGAAGAGTGTTAAGGAAACACTAGAAACATTTAACATAAAGCGTTCTGTTCACCTTGGAATGGCTCGTACATCTTTGCAGTTATTTTGACAAAAAAAAAAAAAAAAAGGTTTACTATTACTCCTGAAACTATAAGGTGAAATTGGTGAAAGAACCAATAGATCATCGGCAACGTCAAAATTTTGCATTACTACAGTTGTGCAGAAATGAAGTCAACTTTATTGAAATACTGAAAATGAGTGATGAAGCTCACTTTCGTTAGAATGGCTTTGTTAAAAAAGCAGAACTGTGGGTTGTAGGTTCTTGAATATCCAATAGCGATTAATCTACGCCAATTGCACACCATTAGGTGTAAAGCATGGTGTGGGATTGTATTTGAGAATATCATTGGGCCTTACTTTTTCGAAAATAAAGATGAAAGTGGTGCTACCGTAAATGGAGAGCAGCACAGGAGTGAGTGAGTCAGAAAAAACGTTTATACATTATTACAGACAAAACTTATCCTGAAGCAAAAGAACGAGCGAAAAAACTGAAGTCACATTTAAATCCAAAAAAAATACACCTGTTCTGTGATGAATGATGAAACTTATGTAGTGGATGACTTTTTAAAATTTTCGGGTTTAATTTTGTATGTGGCTGATGGATGAAGTAATGTTCTGGAACAATAACCGGATAAAAAACATAAAATTCTCCAATAAGTTTCTTGTGTGGCAAGCCATTTGCAGTTATGGCAAAATAAGCAAACCATTTGTGACATCAGGAAAGATAAACACAGAAATATATGTATGTCACGGAGCTTTAACATCACAGAGTGCCTTCATACTACTCGCCCGATTTGACATCATTATCCATTAACTGAATATAAGTATAAGCTTTTTCTGGCTCACTCTTTAAAAAATTTAGAAAACAGACTTGTGATGTGGACTGAGCCACTATTCGCGTTACATGGTATTTTTAGGTCAAATTGTTGGATAACAAATAATTTCCAGAAATTCGAAAATAAATTGTCCAACGCATTCGCCAGACTTTTCAGCGCCTGACTATTTTTTTTTTTTTGGTTATTTGAAAGGAGAGTATATGCCTTGTAGGAAATGTCACTAGTGAATCAGTACTGATTCACTATTGACACTGTCAGCAGTACTACTGACTTATTATACCCCGACAATGCTTTTTACTATAGACATTTACCATGTGCGTGTCATTGGAAATCTACTCTGACACTGGTACTACTGAGCAGGTAGTTCTTTTGGGACCATATGTAGACATTGTCACCATAGATTCACTAGTTCATTTTAGTAATTCTAGTCCACACTTTTGGTACTTTTATGGTGTAAATGTCAGTAGTAAATCTGTACTGACCCACTGTTGACACAGTCACCAGTACTAGTGACTTATTACTATAGACAATGCTTTTTACTATAGACATTTAACATGTGCGTGTCATTGGAAATCTACTACTGACACTGGTATTACTGAGTAGGTAGTTCTTTAAGGACCATATGTAGACATTGCCACCAGAGATTCAATAGTGCATTTAAGTAATTCTAGTCTACACTTTTGATACTTTTCTGAAATAGACGTTGTTAATGAAACTTTTATTAAAATATGATGTTTTATTAAAAAAAATTAAGGAATTCATTAAATATCAAATATTAAAAGTAAATTAGGTACAGTTCATTTAATTAGAACTCTTATTTATTGTGTATAGTTTTTTTCTCATCAAAGAAAATGAAAAAAAATGTAGACACTTTGTTGACAATGTCGCCAAGAAGTCACCACAATAGTCGACAAAACTGGTGACTTGGAGACACTTGCCCCAGGTTTCCTTCAGGGTGCGTACATGTCTGAAACAATCCTTCAACTCAACCCCAACATTGTTGCAGAAATTCTAGAGCTGCAGCTGCAAACTTTAAAAGATGTCATGGAAAATGTTCCAAAACGAGCTGAAAGCGGGGGTCAGTATGGTGACATTATTTTCAATACTTAAAGTAAAAAATATTCCATTTTGTATATTTTATTATTTAAAAAATATTATTTGTATATATACGTTAAAAGTTATTAAATTTTTACAGCCTCATGGTGACTTTTTGCCCACCCTGTATGTTTGTATGTATGGTATACGTATAGTTGATTTATTTTTTTCTGCTGCTGCTGTTGTTGTTTGCAATTTTTGCTAAAAAGACAAAACAAAAAACGTGATTCTAGAAAAAAGATTTCCTAAATTAGGAGTTGAATTATCAGTAGCAATTGCAATAGCAACACTCTATCCCTGGGTGAGTACTGGTGCTAGAGATATTGTTGATATTGCATGTGGCACATATGCAATGCAATCATGGCAACGATACACCAACCAACCAACCAACCAACCAACAATTCAACTGTCACTGTAAATCTTGTATTTGATACTTTATGTTGCAAAGAGTTGCATTCATACGTACATAAATACATACTAAAGTCCAGTAGCTGAAGCAGAACAGTGGTGATTCACTTTGTAATTTTGTTGGCCCGAAAAAAAATCTATGTGACAGTAAACCAACTGAGTTTACAAAAAAAAAATAACAAAAACACCACTTGTACTATTGCTATCACTTGACGAACACAAATGGAATTGTGATTTTTGCCTACTGCAAACATTAAAGCATATAAAGTTAGCAGGTTTTTTTTAAGGCTTGTTTTAAACTACTTGTGCTGCCGGTATTCAAATCCTTAAATGCCAAATCAAATCACTGTGCTGTTGTCGTTGTTTATTGGAAACTGTATGAAAAATTGATTTTGTTTGAGGTTTAGTTTTTTCTTCTACTATTTTTCCGTCAAGATTTGAAATCATTGTCTTTTTGATTGGTAGGCGTTTGTTTGATGCGGCTGGCTGATTGTTGCAACAACTATATACAAAATGTTATTGCATATTTAAAGCTAAAAATGATGTGTTTGTGCCGTGACGATGATGAGTAGACAAGTAAAATATTTATTGCGTCAATAGTGCACATGAGGCAAGAAATAATAAAACATCATCGAAAAAAATTTCAGGGTTTTTTCTTTCTTTCTTTTGGGTGTACAGAAAGGAGCCTTATGTAACTAATGACATGCAAATGACATACATTATTGGCTTAAAATAATAATAAAAAGATATTTTTGCAATAATTTTTGTAATTTGGTAAAATATACTTTAGAAATATAAAACTGAAAGTATCAATACAAGAAATTATTTGATTTAAATTTGTCCAACGTATAGCATTATAATGAATTAGTCCTGTTAAAAACTCTACATAAAAGTGTAAATTCGTTTTATTTTTTTTTCTCTCATATTAATTACAGCAACAACTCTTTCAACTTTCATCGTATTATTGGCCACATTATTTAAAGCATAACATATATATGTAAATATGTATGTATGTATGTATATTTATACTGTTGCTACATGTGTTCGTATGTCACTTAAGATATATAGATCTAAAGTGTACTTAGAGATAAGTATGGCTCTTATGTCTATTGCACTATTAGTCTTGGTTAAAAAACGATAAAAGTCTCCTTACAATAAACACCCCGTAAAGAAGTGGTAGTAGAAATAATGCACATTCACAGCTATAAAAAAGCAACGAACAAAAAAGAAAACAAAATTATTTTCATTAAATAAATGAACAAAAATATAGTGACAGATGAAAATGTCAGGGGGGGTAGGGGTAAAAGTTCTTTAAAAATCAAACCAACTGCTGGATACATTATGCTTTGGTTTTATTAAACCAAAAGTAAAAAAGGATCACTTACCTAGTTTACACTTAACCAGGCGCGGATCCTGCTAACGCGTTTAAAAGGGGGGAAGATTTTATTTAAACATGTGAACGGTTTGTTCAATGGCTGTTAGAACTATTATTTTTAAGAAGAAAAAATGTGATTTAAATATCATTTTTCCTGCCCCTGGATCAGTGCTTGCACTTAACAGAACAGAGTAGTACGTAGTACTAACAGCGATTACCATTATGTCTTAGTTGTGAGTTTTCACTTTACCTAGTGTTAAATATGGAAAATTTTCATACAACAAAGTACCACTTTCCAGAGTCTTCAAATTAACGATTGTAATATTTTTATAAAGGTTTTAATTGAAATATAGAATAAGACAAGTTTAAACTATTTTTACTATCTCCTATTCCTATGTAATTAGTTTTTCTTAGTAGTTTCTGAGATATCATAAACATTTTTGCACAAAGTTTAAAAATTTTTATCAAACATAAAATGAAATAAAAAGATAGCATTTAGTTAGTTACTTCGCGCTGTTATTATTCTTTTCAAATTGTCTAAAAATTATTTTGCTTTATAAACAAGCAGCCACGCCCAATATTATATTCTAACCCATTTAAAGATAAACTTTAAAACGATCATATGAATCTTGTCAGAATTTTTAATTTTTGCGTTATCTATTGTTTATTACTCAGTAACTAAGGCTTAATTATCGTGGTAAGCTGATGATTAAATAGCAAGTCCAAAGAATAAAACTTTATTATCAAAGAGATTGTTCATTGTAAGTTCGCTACCAACAACGTACGAATTAACGCTGTTAGACTTTCTTGATGGATTTGACAAAGTCTCTGATCTGGGCCAATGTGGTATTAGTCGCCAATGTGGTATTAATCGCTGGAAGCTACAGCAGCCATTTTGAACGTTATAATACTCATTAAATAATTCACACAAACATTAAGACTAAAAATAAATTTGCTTAACCTCAAAGACACAGCTTGTTTGATATAATATTTTTTTTAAATCTACCCGCCGTTATTGGAAAATTCTTTAAATTGCACTTTATTTTTTTTAGCAGCAATACGCCTTTAGATCTAATACAATTTAGAAGTTTATCGAACAATTTATATCAAAGCAAAAAAAAAAATCATAGATAAAAAGGGTGTCTCAGTAAGAATGCACTTTATAATTTAGTGTAATTTTTTTGCGCAAGTGGCAACTCCGAGTTTTAACAGCTGTCACATGCTTATTCGGATTATTAAAATTGGAGCGCGTTACGGAAAAATAACGCGTTATATGTGAGAACTCTTATTACAAAAACTTCAAAAGTTATGCTGAGATCGCTCGCAAACTTCAAAGAATATTTATGTGAGTGAGTGTATCAATATGTCAACCTCTTGAAGGAACAAAAATTTTAATAAACTGGGACAATTTTCCGAGGCATTGCGTAAGAAATTTTAACGAAAGACCTCCACTTCATGCGTTCACGAGCTCATATTAACAGGCCATTAAGAGCCGATTTTTCGAAAAAAGTCAGCTTCTTCGATGAAGCGCATTTTTATCTGAATGGGTTCGTGAATAGACAAAATTGTCACATTTGGGGCTCAGTAAATTCACATGCAATACACGAGAAACAAATGGTCCCACAAAGAGCACCGGTCTGGTGCGAATTTTGGTAAAGATGCGTGATTGTGCAATAGTTTTTTGAAGAAAAAGCCGAAATTGCAGGGCTGGTGAACGGCAATCGTTACAGGAACATGACAACGGCGTTCTCCTGGCCTCAATTGGATGGTGTGGATATAGATGACATGTAGTTTCATCGAGATCGAAATAATCCATTTATTGAAGCAACTATTTTCAGTACAATTTATCTCAGGAAATTCTAATGTCAACTGGCCACCAAGACCAAGCGATATAACTTTGTCCGATTTGTTTTTTGGGTTTCAGGTTTATGCGAACAATCCAGAAACAATACTTAAGCTTAAATCCGATATCCAATGCATCATCGGTGAGATACAGTCACATCTTCGTGCAGATAATGTTCATGAAAAGTATTATAATTATTTGTTTTGTCTTTAGGAAAATTTTATTCTATACTTAATCTGAACATGATTTCTTCGCAATCCAATAAAACATCACAACTACATCATAAAATATTGCACGTGTTTATTTTTTTAAAGGAAAAAGTGGATTTTTCCTGAGCAGTGTTGCCAATTTAGCTATTTTATGGTTAGATTTAGCTATTTTTGAACACGCTTAGCTAGAAAAATCTGCTTTTGGCTATAAGCCATTTTTCAGCCATTCCTAGATATTTTTTAGCCGTTTTTAGCCATTTTTTGTTTTAAGCTTTTAAGTGTTGTTGTTTCGTTTTCTAAATAGTGAAAACGCTTCTATAAAACAATGTTTTTTTAACTACTAAAAATTGCATCGATGGGAACCTCTTTACAATATTACTTAAACAAACAATCAATCAGTAAAAAAAGCAAACAAGAGTGATATGATTTATTTGAAAAAAACACACTTATTGTTACGGAAATTCAAAAGTTTTTTATTTAATGTTAAGTAAAATCGATACAATTAAGTTCTTAATAAAACCTCATTCAAATGGCCTCCACGACTGCTTCTGCAAGAACGAATTTTCGAGCATTTTTCGAGCATTTTTTCCACTTACTCAAGTCGTATTTCATGTATGGCATGTTCAATATTGACTTATAAAGATTGAAGAGAGTTTGGTTTATTTCGAAAGACCAATATTTTATTTTTTCTATATTCTTTTTTTAAGATACGACTTAAAAAGTATTGATAAATACTGTTATCAATATGAAGTAGCACATAATTATCTTAAATTGATAGGATCTAAAGAAAGTTAAGATGACAATGACAATAATAGCGAGCTAGATGCTGATGATAATTGGTCCTATTAACACCATTATAACAATTCTTGTACTTTATAACTAGTCAAAGATGTATTGAGTATATTACAAACGGTCTTAAATTTTATTATTTTTCTTATTTTTTTTTTATTTAAATACTGAAAACTTTCTATTGAAAACATTTAGCCATTTTTTTAGCTAGTTTCTAGCCATTTTTTTCCAGAACTTTAGCCATTTTTGCTTATCAAGTTTTGGCATCACTGTTCCTGAGACACCCTTTAGAAAGAGATAATTTTTTTTTCTTAATCATTTGAATAATAATAAAACAATAAAAACAAGCACAAAAAGTTTGGAGTCTTTGAGTGTAACAGTTGTTAAGATATGCGTCGATATCTGATTACTTTGTATGGTTATAAATAACACGCCCACCTAAAATTTTGGAAAAAGATTCACTCTAAATAAAGCAAAAAAAAAATTTTTAAAAAAGTAATTTTAAATTAACAAGAATACTACAAAATAGTATATTAAACTCTATATGGGAATTGACACACCTAGTCGAACATTTTTAATTTACAGGATAATGATAATTAACTCTTCATTCAAAGGATATTTTTAAACAGTAGCTTGTTTTAGAAAAAAAAAAATTATATAAAAATTTTCTGTACTATTTAGAATTAGTAGTTTTTTTAGAAAATACTTTTAAAACACCCAATGTCTGGCTAACTTTACTTAGTTGAGTTTAATTAATGTTTAACATTGAAAGTCAGCACTAAAGTACAATCGAAAGATATAAAGATAAAACAGAACATTCACACATACATACATGCACATATAAACATACAATACATATACAATACAGTATACATAAATTGAAGTTACTTTCTATAGAAAAGTATATATGTATGTATGTATTTAAGATATTTGTAGAGTTGCATATATTTTGTAGTTACTTTTATTTAATGGCAAGAAATGAGAAAATGTTTTTATGTCTCTCCTGTTTGTAATATTCGATGAATATTAAGTCAAGTGGATTGGAAGTATTTAAAACGAATGTACAAGTGTATATGATCCTTTTGTACATAAGTTAGTTCTAATTTTTTTAAACACTTGCTTCAATTGTATGTATATTTACTCCAATAGGAAAACGAAAAAAAAAATTAAAAAAAAAAAAACTCTAGTAGAAATAATGATTATGTGCTGTTTGGGCGAGTAGAGGGAATATGGCAAAGATTGAAGGATTTTTGCCTAATAGAATGGAAATTTAACACAGATTTATTTTGCAATAAACCTAATGGCTTATAAATATACTAAAAAATGGTATTTTAGTTAATTTTACTGCTGCCTTATCTACACTGAGTGTCAATTTTATCTATTATAGAGTATATCTTTATCAATTCAATAGCATTCACCGCTCGCTCACCTATGGAATAATAATGCAAAAAGCTTAACGTAATACAATATTTATCAGATATTTATGTAAAAATTCCAAATAATAAAAATATTTTAAAGAAAACATATTTTACCAACTCGATAAGAATCTGCCTTAAAATTACGTTTAGTACACTCTAGAGTGTTTTACTTACGGATTCTGGAATATGTCAGCGTATTTTAAAATCTTAACATTTCGCTTACCTGCAAGAAGAGAGAGACAGAGAAAAATAAAGAACAAATTATTTTATAGTCGAAAACAATATTTTTCTGTAAAGGCTAAGAAAAAAGTATTTAAAAATAAAATACATTTAAATAATTGACTTTTATTAAGATTTAAAAATTATTAGCTGTCCTATTAGCTTTAAAATATTTTTTTTTTAATTTTTGTTATTTTAAATTTATTCATCATTTAGTATTGGACAAATATGTTGGTAATGGGTGTTTTTATACAGGTATAGAATTCTAAGGGTACAACATTTTTAAAATGGCGGCCATTTTGTCAGCAGTCAAGTGATTTACAGTTGATTTGGCATTTCAAAATGACCTAAGAATAGTAAGGCGCAGATTCCCCCAAAAACAAGATTGTCCATAACCCCGATTTCCATAAGCGAATTTTGTTTAGCGATAAAACTCACTTTTGTTTAAATGGTTACGTCAATAAACAAAATGTTAAGACACCCTAAAATCTAGAAATATTGAATGTTTGGTGTGATTTATGGGCTGGTCGAGTTATTGATCCGTACTTTTTTAAAAACGTTGTCGGTCAATGATGACCGTTATACTTAGAGCGATGATTACTGATTTTTATACCCTTCACACAGTGAAAAAAGGGTATATATAGGTTTGTCATTCCGTGTGAAATTTCTACAATTTTCATTTCCGACCCCATAAAGTATATATTTTGTGAAAGCTTATGAATAGGGGAGTCGATTAAGCTCTGCCAGTCCGTCCGTGTGTATGTTGAAATCAACTTTTTGAAGCCTCTCGATATCGCCTGGACCCGGGTGAGGTATTAAAATATCAGAAATATTCGAGAGTAGATCGATATTGAAAATCAGAAACATCGGTAAATAAACAACTGAGATATGAGCAAAAACCACGACCACCTCGATTTTTTATTCACAAAAACAACATTACAACAACATACATACATACAAACGTGTATACTGGTGAGAGTAAACGTGGCACCGAATCCCAGCTGAGCCAACAAATTTTTTTTTATTTTTTATATTTTTTTTTAAATTTTTTGTTTTTTTTGTTTATATTTATTATTTATATTTTAATTATTTTTTAAAAAAAATTTTTTTTAATTTTTTTTTAATTTTTTTTATATATTTTTTTAATTTTATAATTTTAAATTTATAATTTTACAATGGGATGTTTTTATATATGTATGTTTTTTATATATGTATGTACGTATTTCATATGGGATGAATGGTGGTACAAAATACTTTTATTGCATGACTACACGTTGTGAAGGGTATGTAAGATTCGGCACGGCCGAATATAGCACTGTTACTTGTTTCATTCATTAATTGAACAACCATGATGTGCAGGTGCTGTGGTTTCAACAAGACGACGCAACATGTTGCATAGCTCTTGCCACAATTGATTTATTGAAGGAAACGTTTGGTTACGTAACGGGCCCATGATTTAACCTCCAAGACCGTGTGATTTAACGCCGCTAGACTATTTTTTGTGGCGATATATGAAGTCTCTTGTCTACGCCGTTAAGCCCGAAACGATTGACCACTTAAAGGTCAACATTCGCCGCGTTATACGGCCGCAGATGTTGCAAAAAGTAACTTAAAATTGGACCTCCATATAAGACAACGTCCGTGCTAGCCGTGGTAAAGTTAAATTCATGTCAATTTAAAAAATTCATCTTTGTTTTATTTCATTTCAAAATTGTATACCTCTATGAAAAACGCCCTTTACTTTAAAGCCATTTTTAAACTGGGGAGAGTCAATGCATTAAAAAAAAATATTTGTTAAATAAAATGAAAACTCTATACATTTTACTTTTTATTCATTTTTTTTTGTACACAAACATAAAAATCTCTACACTGGGGAAACATATCGCATAAATCAAGTGTAGACAAACCCATATACAGTTTTAGTTACAGATACAGATATAAAATAAAATATATTTTGTATGTATAAAAAAAAACAAATAAAAATACTACGAGTTAAAGTTAAAACAAATATAATAGAGAATATGAAAAAAAAATTTTGCAAAATGTGAACATTTTTTGCTTTTTTAGTTTTGTTTTTGTAAGAAAAAAATCCTTGTACACTTTTCCACTCCAATGGGAAATGAAAGAGATGAAAATGAACTAACAAAAATTAAAGTAAAAAAAAAAACATGGATGTCACTTTTATTTATAAAAATTATGTGAATGAAAAAACAGTTAATCCTTTCGGAAACCGAAACCTCTAAAAACGTTATCTTTGGTTGCTTTGAATCATGAGTTTTGTTTTTTTTATTAAAAGCGTAAGTTAACTCACAATGCGGTCAGTAATGGTATTTTCTACACGGAGTGATTTTGTTGATTTTCAATACTGAACTATGTGTGTAGATGATAGAACGGTCTATGTGAATAAAGTTTATTTCGTTGTGGTCTGTGGGATAAGAGCGTGATTTCTGCAAACAGACTAGCGCTACAATAACAATTTTTTGGCATCAAATTTGTTTGTAAGTTAATTAGCACTTTGTTTTAAAATTTGTCATATCTTTTTGGATAATTTTCTGTTTTTCAAAATCACATCTCTAAGAAAATTTACAGATACTAAGGCGACTTTTAAATCCTTTTGAATAAAATACGTTAGAAGGAATAGGGTAGTAAAGTATTTGATTATAACCAATTTGTTAGTGATTAAAGCATTTTTTACACAATTAGTTCTGCCAGCTCTGGCCGATTTTTGGGTACCAGCTCTGCAGAGGAATTCGCAGTTGTGATTGTGAAGGAAACTTGGTGTATCGTGAAGTCGCGGCAGCACTTAATTTGGCATCAATTGATTGAAACTTAAAACATCCTAGATCTTACTGCGAGAAAAATAGGTTTTCACCAAAAATAATCATGAGCGACGAGAATGTGTGAACTTGCGAATAAGAAAACTTATCGCATCAAAAAGCCATTATATACGGCCAAACTTACTGCATACGATAGATCTTAATTATTTTGAAAATGCCGCGGCCAAAGACGAATGAGAACATGGATCCACGCAGAACTACGCTCGAATACATTCTTTCGCACTCGGATAAATGAAGCAGCAGAGGAAAAGAGCAAAAAGGAGAAAAAGCCACAACCGCAATTCTTAAGGTTGTATTTTTGTGTGGCTTTACCTTTTGTTTTGGGAGCCATGCCGACTGGCCGAAAAGATTACATGATTAAACTGTTCCAGACCTCTCTTTAATTTATCCTTTGAATGCATAAAATTCAGTGTGTTGAAGCTCTCAAAGAGAGTATTCATCAATAATATGAAAAATTAAGGTCATGATGAAAAAGGCTATTAACTTAAGACGTATTGAATCAGGCGGGCACTTGGGCGATATTAATTACTATCCTTAATAAAAAATTTGAAATAAAATAAAAATATATGTTTCGTAAAATAATTACGGCTAAAAAACTTTAGGTGACAACTTATGAAAATCAGACTTCGTTCTGTTATTTTAAAGCCTTAATTCTTAATGAAAGTTTTTTTTTAAAGCAGATGTCAGGTCTTTCCAGGATTGTATTAAAACTGCTGTTTTGATGTAAAAGCTCTTTCGGCTCCATGTTATAGACAATTTAAACCTTTTTCATTATGCTCGTCTACACTATTATTACTTCGTACACTTACTGATATTAAAATGGCCGCTAAAATTATTCTTTGTGCGAGTTTGTCAGAGTAAGAGCGAAACTTAATGCTTCAAAGCAGTTTGTTTTACTTCCTTTTTAGCGTATACAACATCCAAACTTAGAATGTCACTTAAGTGATCCCCATTCTGAAGTTTCGCAATTATTCTACTCATTTTAACATATTTCCGCAACATATTTCACAATTTGTAGCGCTCGATTTACTGCAACAATGCCTTGAATTTAAGAATTGTCTTGGGTCGGTTCACATATACTCGCTCCTTAAAATATTCCCAAAGAAAATAGTCGGACAAACCTGACAAACGCTCTGGCCAATTAATTTCCAAATATCTGAAAATTATTTGATCTGTAAAAATTTGACTTAAAAGACCCATTGTATTTTAAGCAGTGATGGCCGTGGTTTCACATATCTAGTCTGTTTTCAAGAGCAGGACGTAAAAAATGTTTAACCATAAACCGAATACCCATTTGAAGTTACATCACATCCATCTTCATTTTTGAAGAAGTAAGTCCCAGCGATTTTCTCAGCTTTAATGTCACTCTATACTGGCGTTCAATTCCTGATCTATAAGACTGTAAAATGAAAAGTTTTTTTTTTACAGTAAAAGATATGGTGGCAATAAATCATATAACACACAAAAAAATTGTTATTGCACAGATTTATAGAATGACAATTGAGCCCCAATATACACCTAATGTGGTGCAATTTGCTCTTGGATTTTCAGAACTACGGAAAGTAAGCTTCAACACTCATAATCAGATTTTCAGTTTAACTTATTTAACTCATTTCTGGGCAACTGATGAAACTTATATTTAAAAAATGCGACACAGTGAACCATCTTAGCTGAGTAGAACGCCCTCTAGTAGAGGATTGTGGTATTTGCTCCTCACGTTCTATGTTTTCCGAATCTACGGATTTGAAGCAAAAATCTTACAGTGATACGTTCGTGGTGACAACAAATTCTTGCTTCATGGGACGAAATTCTGATGCTAAAATGTTGACGATATGCTTTTTGCGTTTAAATAATTGGTCGACCCTGTATTATTAAAAGTATGTTAAGCAAGTAACAGTGCTATATTCGGCCGTGCCGAATCTTATATACCCTTCACAACGTGTAGTCATGCAATAACAATTGTTTGTATCACCATTCATTTCATATAAAATACGTACATATATATAAAAAAACATAGCAAAAAAAAAAAAAAAATTAAAAAAAACAAAAATTAAAAACCAAAAAATTAAAAAAAACAAAAATTAAAAACCAAAAAAAAAAAAAAAAATAATAAAAATATTACAAAAAAAAAATATTAAAAAAATTTTTTTAAAAATATTTTTTAAAAAAATTAAAAAAAAAATAAAATGTAAGTAATATATTAAATAAAATAAAATAAAATTTTTTTGGCTCAGCTGGAATTCGATGCCACGTTTACTTTAACCAGTTTGCATGTAGGTTGTTGTTGTAATTGTGAAAAAAAAAACGAGGTGGTCGTGGTTTTTTGCTCATATCTCAGAAAGTTATGGGGCGATTGTGCTGAATTTCAATAGCGATTCATTCCTGGATATTTCCAAGAGATTGATACCATATAGAGATCTGAGGAATATATAGGTGCTTCTAAAAGTTGATTTCAACTACACACACACGGACAGACGGGCAGACTGTCAGGGCTTAATCGACTCCTCTATTCATAAGCTTTCAGAAAGTATATACTTTATGGGGTCGGAAATGAAAATTGTAGAAATTACAAACGGAATGACAAAGCCTTATATACCCTTGTGCACCACAGGTGAAGGGTATAAAAAGGAAAATTATATTTTTAAAGTATGAACTGTAATACTTGCAAAAAATTAAATAGAAATAATCTAAAATGGCCCGTGCAAATGCTTTTAATAAAACTTATAAAAATTGTTTTTGTGTTTACTGTATGTCCATAGCATTTTGTATACAAAAACGTCATACATTATTATTTAATGTTTTATTTAGTGGGTTAATTGTGATTTTCTGTACTAAATGCGAATAAAATTGTGTTTCGTTATTGTGCTGCCTTTAATTTGTTACATACATGAACAAAAATATATATAAAACTCGCATTCAAACGTGATAACAGAGCAAATTAATAAAACTCATTTTAATCATTTCAAAAGTTAAAAACCAACACAAGTTTTTTTCCATTCCACCGCCTTGTGGTAATAATGTGCAGCAGAGAGAGAGAGAGACTGTGTAACATTATTTTATATACGAATATTATCTAAGGATATTCTACCTAACTTTTGTTATCAACATTTGTATTTTCATACATTACTTATATTTTTTAATACCTACTTGTGTATACGTGCACACATGTATGTATATTTATAAAAGTGAGATGAAAAAATATACCATCTACATGTAAGCATCAGAGAAATTGGGTAGTTTTGTTCTACTGTTTGTTTTCCTTTAGGTTTAATATAATGTTTTTGCTGCTTTTAAAAAGTGTTTACACAATCATGCACCACATCCAAAAAAAAAAGTATAATTTTGCGTTGTATTTTTGCACAAACAATACAGAATTGTGTTCAACTTTAACACAGTAATAATTGTGTTTATTTAACGTTACAAATGTCAATCTTCTGGGAGGTAATCGGAGCAAAAGAACAAACGAAAAATATATTATGTACCTGCAAACATATTTAAAACGTAGGTAAAGGTTGTCAATAGGGATATGGGCTGTAATAAAACCGGGCTGTTTAAAATTATTAATATATTTTTACAATATTTTTTGAGGAAAATTCTTAACGATTATTTTAAAAGCATTCATTGTACACGAAAATACGGTGGTATTAAGAATTTGATATTTATAACAAGAAAAATTCTATTAAATTAATTGATAAATTTAATTGAATATAATGGAAAAATTATGTTTTCCTATTAATGGGTTCTATTAAATGAGCCAAAAAGATGTAAAATTAACATCCCTGTATACTTATTCCAAATTAAAAAAAAAAATTAAGAACACAGCCGTTTAATAATATCATTCAAAGAGAATGTAACGGTATACAAGTATAGGTTTGTTATTTATTTCCGACCCTATAAAGCGTATAATTTCTGAAAGCTAATGAAGAGCAGAGTCGATTGAGCAATGTCTGTCTATCCATCCATAGTAATATCAGTTTGACGCTACAATCGCCAAGACCCTTGTGTGGTATCAAAATATAGAGAGCAGATTGGTATTGAAAATCAGCAAAATCACCCACACAACTGTCCTTGTTTCCATACTTTTACCACAACAAATAAAATTTTTAGCCCTTAGACAAAGTTATAGGCAAAAATTTTTTGCAAAAATATATATTTTTTTTAAACACAAAAAAATGTTCAAACTTTTTTATAATTTTTGGACACGTTTAGAGAGAGAGAGAGAGAGAAAAACTAATAAATCCGTTCGAAACTAGCTGAGATATGAGAACCAAAATACAACTGTTTCAATATTTTTCCTAAAATTTACCCATTAAGATTAATATCGCGAGTCATTATGGGTATCAACTTGACTAGCGCAATATAACACACTATAAAAAATATTAAAATCCAAAATGGTGGTTAATAAATTTAAACATGGGTCAAATCTGGTATATCAAGATGTACCCCCTTGCTTTGGCCAAATATTAGTATCAAATGAAAGGGCTTTACCAGTAAAAAAAGTTAAATTTGAAAAAGGTAAAATCCAAGATGCAGTCCTAAATTAAATGGCGGATAAATGAGCCAAATATAGTTGTTACGGATTTGTCCCCTTTTAAAAGCCTCAATATTTGTATTAAATGAAAGGTCTTAACCAGTGGAATATAGTAAATTATTAAAACAGTGTACACTCCAAGATGGCGTCTGAAACAAAATGGCTGCACATTTTTTCTAACCCCATCAATATGAGTATCCAAAAAAAAAGGGCTTGACTAGTAGAATACTGTTAAGCAGTAAAAATTTAAAATCAAAGATGGCGTCAGAAAAAATAAATAATATGATAAAACCATATTATTTATTATTACATAACATTTGTAATCTAGGCTACTACTACGATGTGGTCATTATACCACTGTACAAGATAGAGAATTGTATTACCAGGTTCTGCACTGCCGAATACTTGTTTCTGTTTGTTTTTTACAATATCAGAAAATTTGTTAGTAAGAACAGTTTCTATGCCTTTAGCTAAAGCCGATATTGCAGGATGAACCAAAGTATTTCAGCCACAAAGAAAGCTATAACTTTTGCAGATAATGGCTACTTTAGGTTTTAGTGTTAATATTTGTGAAGCAAACAGTTGTAAAATACGCGTCGAAGAGCCATAAAACGTTATATTCCTACAAATATGTATATTATAAGTAACGAGGCCCATTCTATTTTGAATAAATAGGAAACTAAAAAATTCTGTACTCCTGAAGAACTGAAACTTTACTTAACAAGGATACAATAAAAGTTACAGCACGGTGCTTCATTTAATGCGTAAGTGCTATCAACTCTCATTTATTTGAGGGCCCTTATAGTAACTGGATGATGATAAAGAGCCATAGTCAATGAATGAGATTTTTTTAATCCAAATTAATGAGGTACAATTTTAGGACATGTGGTGTCAACAGGACAGAGCAACTCTTCCTGTTTTGGAATTGCTTTTTTCTACTAAATTGTCAATAATTTTTGAGATACATAGTGTTACAGAATGAGTTTTATAAGATTTTTATTTCATAAGTTTATTTTTTTTTTCACTTTAGTCTAATTTAGATTTTATTTTAAAACTTTGGCAAGACTGAAATTTTATAGCATACTTTCAGGTACCCGGTTTCACGGTACTATGGCAGTGAAACAATTTTAATATTTGGAAGTATTGAAATATAATTTTTATAAAAAAATTTCAAGAGTGCTGATTAATGTTTTGCATTAAAAATAATCCCAGTTTATTTGAACGTTAAAAAAGCAATACTATATCAAGTTTTTTATTTATTATTTTTATTTTATAATAGTGATTTTCAACTTAAACTCTTCTGAGTTACGCTGTGTAATTCTTCCTTATTAACATTTTTTATTAATAATAAAAGCTCTATGAGGAATAAAATAAAAATGAAGTACTTGAGATATTTGATCAATAATCCGCCCTACAACAGATAACAACTTAACGTTATATTTTTAAAATTAAACATACTTTATACAACTACACTGAACGAAAAATATACAAAAATAAAACAAAAAAATTGGATTGAAAAAAAAAAACAATTTAAAATTACAGTCAAAGGCGGAGATTATAGAAAAATACAAAAAAAAATATTTTAGCTAGTGCAAACATAAAAACAAAAATTTCTCTCCGTGTTTCGTATGTTAAATTTATTGCTTATAATTATTCATATTGAAATCATTTGATATGCTCAAAAGGAGCAACAGCACCACAATACCACTGCATCATGTTAAATCGCTGACAAAAACCATATAATTATGGGATTGTTTAATGGCAAAGTTTTCTGATACAGGCTATAGATAATAGCATTTTAACTATAATATAGTTTTAAATTTATGTTAATAAAGATACTACCCGTACCACCAACAGCATATAATTTTATTAAAAATTTATTATAAAGCAAAAAGAAATTTTTAATGGAAAACATTTTGTTATATTTTTTTTTTAAGAAAAAAATCGAGTAAATGTTTTGCAAATTAATGACAACAATAAAGTTTACTTAAAGTTACTTAATTAAAAATAGAAAAATAATGTAGTTCAAGTGAATAACGCAATAAAATAATAATAAATAAGCAAAATAGATAATAAATTATTGTTTAATGAATTACATTTGTTATTGTTTAATAAAATTTTGTGTTTAAAAGTTTACGTATATTTTTGTTGTATTGACGAAAACATTAATTAACACTCGATTTATCTCTTTCTCTTGCTGACGCACGCCATATGATTTAAAATTTAGATTTAAGAAAATATATTAGAAATAGGTGAAAACTTAAGAATTTTTTTTTTATTTTAAAAGATTAATTTCTAACAGTGATCTAGTGTTTTATGAAATTGCTTGCGAGGAGTGTAAAGATACATTTGGAACAGCCAAACCTAAATAATAGCGTCAACGTTGTGTAATGAACACTTATGTTCAGTTATGTTTTAAACAAAACTCACCAAATAAATATAAAAATAGAGAAAAAATCGCTACATTGAGCTAAAAAAAAAATGTTTTTACTTTTAAACAATTACAAAATAAGAATAGTTGTACTTCAGGCAACTTCTATACCTAACGCCTTGTCAAACTTGGATTTTCCAATTGTAAGGCTTTGCCACCGCGGTATTTCAGTTTGTTTTATAAAAGCTTTTTCCATAATATATTTTTTGTTTATGTAAAGAACAGAACGCCAACATTTTAACGTCAGAATTTCGACCTCTAATGCAATTATTTCCTGATTAGTTTATCGAATACCAACAACATGGCACCGTAAGAAATTTGCTTCAAATCGGTACCCCACGCTTAATTCTTACTGCGCGAAATATTGATCGTGTAAACAAAGACAGGAAGACAACATAAACATCTAACATCTAGCAAAGAATAGCTCCTACGTACGTAAAGATTTACTGTTATTCCCATTTAAGAATAAATTGCTGCAGAACTAGAATCCGTATATCACCAGCAACTTCTAAATTTTGCATTTAAATTTTATCAGTTGGTCAGCCATAAACTCGACTTTATTAAAAATCTCACTATGGGTGAAGAAGCTTATTTTCATTTGAGTACCTTTTTCAATAATCAGAAATATTGGTTTTGGGATTCTAAAAATCAAAGAGTCATTTGTCGACGGCAATTGCATCCTACAAGGTGTACAGTATGGAGTGGCAATATATCTTAAAATATCTTTTAGCCTAATTACTTCGAAAATAAAGATGGAGGAGCTGTAACCATAAATGAAGAGCTGAATCGTTTTATAATAGAATATTTTTAACGTCCGTTTCTCGAAAACAGACCTAACATGTGGTTTCAGCAGGACAGAGCCACTGCCCAAAACACAAATACACATTTAAGTAAAATTTCAAGACAGCGAAGAATTTTCAGAAATTCGGAAATTAGTTGGTCAGCGAGTTCGCCAGCCTTGCCAGCACCCGTATATTTTCTCTGGGGTTATATGAAGTAGAGATTATATGTAGACAAGCATGAGACAATCATTGAACTCAAGGCCAATATTGTTGCAGAAACTCGAGCCTAAGTTACAAATTTTGAAAGATATAATGAATATTGCTTCAAATGACAATATTTTCCATACTTAGTTAAAAAAATTTAATTTCAAGTTATATAAAAGAAAAAGTTATCAAAGTTTTCAAAGTCCTGGTAAATTTTGAACCATCATAAACAAGTATCGAAAAAATTTTGGTTTGACTTAATTAAACATAGCGTCTAGTTAATTACACATACACATCAAAAATTTGGTGATGACTTGCGATAACTGAATAATATAAAGGGTTATCAATTTCGTGGTTTCAAAAGTATAGGACTGGAATTAGACATCGGTCAAACCAAGTTGTTAAATCAATTTTTTTCTTTTCAGTTTAAAGTCTCACATTGACGAATATGGATCGCTTAACTGTCACACAACGCATAAAAATTATCAAAACCTACTACAAAAATGGTGATTTTAGCACAGCCACATATCATGCTTTAAGAGGAGATTATGGTTTACTTAATCGTTCAACTACGAAAAGCAATTGGCAAAACAGTGAAGAAAGCAAACAGAAAGAAGAAATTTGAAGAGACTGGAGCGGTTACAGATATTGTAAGACCTGTGCATCATCGTTTCGCTTGTTCCGCTGCTGTAAGTGAAAGTGTTGCCAGAGACCCGAATGTGTCGATTCCTCGTCGTTTTCAGAAATTAGGACTGTCTTACGGCACATATAAAGTCCAGCTCACTTTATTGCAAGAGACATTTCATGGCCGCGTAATTTCTCGTCGTGGCGATAACAACTTGCCACCAAGATCATGCGATTTGACACTATTACATTTTTTTTGTGGGGCTACGCGAAAGACTGTGATTATGCAAATAAACCTTTAAATCTTGAGCACTAAAAAACCAACATTCGTCAAGTTATGGCTGAGATACCGCCCACTACGTGTCAAAAAGTGTTCGAAAATTACCTCAACAGAATGAATGCTTGCAACACTTCGCGTGGTGGTCATTTAAATGATGTAGTGTTTCACACATAATGTCAACGTTAAAACTTTATAATAAAAAAATGAAAAAAAATATGCGAAAAAATATTTTATATGTATTTTATTTACGTTTACTTTTGAAACCCCGAAATAGATAACCCCAACTATATACCGCCTGTTTCACTAAGAATCATTTTAGTAATGATATGACTTATAATGTGATATACATATTTGTATAAGTATCATTTGTCAGGCATTGATGGAAATTGTTAGGAAACACTAAAAAATAAGGTTATAAAATTCTTATATAGTTTAGCACAGTTAATGCTCGGCGCACAATTGGGACGAACGACGAATTTCGCCCAACACGACGAACTCTTTGGTAAAAATTCGTTGTGCAAATTCGTCGGGTGAAGCACAACAACGACGAAAAAGTAACATCTTTTATAATTGATAAAATTGTTTAGTGTTTGTGCAAAGAAAAAACAAAAATATTCGAAGAATTAAATTTTTTGTGAAACTCAACAAAACAATATATATAATTTCTGTAATAATAAAAACTTGTTTACGTATAAGCAAACGTTTGCAAAGAATGTTGTGGGTACGTGCATTCAACAATAATAAAAATTTTGTTTGTGTATAACAGCTAATAATGTGACCATATGAAAAAAAGATCACTTAATAAACTTAAAAATTTGCAAAAACACAAATAAAAACAAATTTTTGTACTTAACTTTTTTATACTTATTTTAAAGTTTTAAAATAAAAAATAAAACAATTATTAAAGTAAAAACTAACTTTATTTTCTTAAAAAGGTGAGAAGTAAACCCAAACTTAATAAAAAATGGTCAACTTGTACCAATTTGTTCGTCGTTCGCCGGCGAAAGAAATAGAAATAAATCTAATGCAGAGTTCGCAGCGTATAGCGAACTTCGACTGACGCCTCAATTGTATGCAATCTCATATACGCAAATGTGTTTTATTTTTGATGACGAATATTCGCGACGAAAAATTCGTCGTTCGTCCCAATTGTGCGCCTAGCATAACGTATAAGTAATAACTTTTTTAACAATGGTAGTTCATGAAATTATTAATAAATGTCTTATAGAATGACATTGATTTTCTTAAAATGGCATATGGAAGAATAAACAAAAACAAGCACCAGTTTTATCCTATAAAAATAAATACTTATTTAAGACTTTGGCAAGTAAACGTGGTAAGTACTTCCCACGAACTATACGGTCGTGTTAAGCTAACGTAAAAGCTCAAGTAGTGAAGATACTGCATTCTAACATTTTTACTTACTACTTAGTAATGAAAATATTTATTGGGTTTAGTACCTAGCAAAAAAAGACATGCAAAAGAAATAGTGAATGCATGAGTTCAACACATGTTGAAAAAGTTGAAATAAGGTGACACATGCATGAATTTTCACATTAACGTGTCATTGGAATATATTAATAAAATTCACTTCATTCTGTTTTGTTTACATAAATTGTTTAAAATATTTTGCATGCATTTGTATGTACTTTGAAGCACATCAATAAAGGATAACTATTTTGGATTTGAAGAAGTCATTTTTTCCGCCTCCTCTAACACTTATCATTTAGAAGTCATAAAAAATGTTATTTACATTGAACTAGTGCATATTTTACTTGCTGGGATTATATACTTACGTCAATTTAAAGTTCAAATTTAACAATAGCTGGTAACATCCAGTCTCCGCAACCTTAACTGATACAATTAAATATTAGTCTTAAAGACTAATACAGCATCATTGCTTATTGTACATCTATCTGTGCTTTATCCTTCTTTGCAATACATTTCATAAAAGCAACACTTCCCTTTTATATGCTTCTTAGCTCTGGCTTTAACTAGAATGTTATTATTTTCCAAATTTTGTCCTATATTTCCTTTTTCACTGGAACACACATTTTCGGTGTGTGTTTATATGGTTAAGGATGTATGATAATATAATATGCTTACAAGGACTAATGACACAAACAAAGACGCAAAACATTAAAGTAGATAAATACCTTTAGAGGTATGCATGTGTATAATACACATGTATATAATAGACTTTAATTTCTATTGGTTTAAGAAAGCAGTTTTATCCGCAAATTATTTGGTTAAAATTAAAAATTGTGTTCATTTTTATACCCTTCACACAGTGAAAAAGGGTATATATAGGGTTGTCAAGCCGTGTGAAATTTCAACAATTTTCATTAGCGACCCTATAAAGTATATATTTTCCGAAAGCTTTTAAATAGGGGAGTCGATTTAGCATTGCCAATCTGTCCGTGTGTATGTTGAAATCAACTTTTTGAAGCCCCCCGACATCACCTGGATCCGCTTGAAGTATTAAAATATCAGAAATATTCGGGAGCAGATCGGTATTGAAAATCAGAAACATCGGTACATAAACAACTGAGATATGAGCAAAAACCCATAACCACCTCAATTTTTTTTTTCACAAAAACAACATAACAACAACATACATACATACAAACGTGTATATTGGTTAGAGTAAACGTGCCATCGAATCCCAGCTAAGCCAAACAAAATTTTTTTTTAATTCTTTTTATACCCTTCGCCTGTGGTGCACAAGGGTATATATAGCTTCGTCATTCCGTATGTAATTTCTAAAATTTTTATTTCTACCCTATAAAGTATATATTTTCTGAAAGCTTATAAATAGAGGAGTCGATTAAGCCCTGCCGTCTGTTCGTCTGTCCGTGTGTTGGTTGAAATCAACTTTTAGACGCAACTATATGTTGCTCATACGTTCCTCAGACCTCGGCATGGTCGGTTCTACTAATCTAGATTCTAGTCACTGTGCAACATTGTGTATAGTTTTTCGTTATAGTGTGTAAAGAAAAATTTTGCAATATATTTAACCAATAATAGTCCTTAACTACTTTGCGATTAAACTATTTAGTGAAAAATTTCCTTGAAGCTTAAAAAGTGTTAAGCGTCTATTAATACCAAACAAAAACAAGTAACAGTGCTATATTCGGCCGTGCCGAATCTTATATACCCTTCACAACGTGTAGTCATGCAATAACAATTGTTTGTATCACCATTCATCTCATATCAAATACGTACATATGTATGTATATACTGGTTAGAATAAATGTGGCATCGAATCCCAGCTGAGCCAAAAAATTTTATTTTATTTTATTTAACATATTATTTATATTTTATTTAATATATTATTTATATTTTTTTTTTAATTTTTTTAAAAAATTTTTTTAAAAAAATTTTTAAAAAATTTTTTAAAATTATTTTAATTTTTTTTTTTGTAATATTTTTTATTATTTTTTTTTTATTTTTAATATTTTTTCTTTTTGTAATTTTTTCTTTTTTTGTATGGTTTTTACATATATTTATGTTTGTATGTTGTTGTTGTAATTGTGTAAAAAAACGAGGTGGTCGTGGTTTTTTTCTCATATCTCAGAAAGTTATTGGGCGATTGTGCTGAATTTCAATAGCGATTCATTCCTGAATATTTCCAAGAGATTGATACCATATAGAGATCTGAGGAACATATAGTTGCTTCTAAAAGTTGATTTCAACCAACACACGGACAGACGGTCAGGGCTTAATCGACTCCTCTATTCATAAGCTTTCAGAAAATATATACTTTATGGGGTCGGAAATGAAAATTGTAGAAATTACAAACGGAATGACAAAGCTATATATACCCTTGTGCACCACAGGTGAAGGGTATAAAAAAAAACACTAAATAAATATTTTAAAACAGAATATGCTTTCTTCCTTCACCAATATGCAAATTTAAGCCAACAACAATAGCAAAAAACTTTTAATATAATATCAACTGATTGCAAACATGTGTATATTGTACGAGTAGTTGTAGCCAGCAAGTAGCTGTAGTAGTAGCAGTGTAGACAAAAGCTCTGTAATATTTGGTGAATGTTTTAATTATATCGTATCAATTTGCATAAAACACACACAAAGACCTTAAGAAATGTTATTAAATATATTTTAAATTACATACATATTACATATTACATACAATAACAACTAAAAAAAGGAGGATAAAGGCACACACACACACACACACATACATAATATATAAAAAATTTTAATTTCCATATAGTATAGTCTTTTATATACTCGTGTGTTCTTTAGAGCATATTTTTGGTAGAAAATAAATGTTGGTTAAATTTTACATTAATATAAATAAAACTGTGGATTATGTAATTATATACACATCAGTAAAATTGGATGTAAATAGATGCGTAGCACAAGCATAAGTGTTTGGGCAATGTTTATGTGTGGCTTTAATATGTATGTATGTATGTATGTATGTATGTATGTATGTATGTATGCATGTGTAAATAAAGGGAGCTAACGCAAACAAGGTTTTATATATATTTAACTTATTTAATATTTTTATTCTTAGCAAAAATAAGTATTAAACATATTTACGTCATCGTAAAGTAATTTTATTCATGCATTTTGGTTGATCTTTTTTATTATTATTACTATCTACTTGGTAATTAGTTTTAAAGGTCTGTTAATTCGTTGGCACTATTTTGTAAAAATTTATTTATTTAGCCAAACGGAAACACATCTTCGTAATGGAGTTATTTTAACACACGGTGTTAATTAGCTATAGGAATGAACAACTAAAAAATAAAATTCTAAAGAGAAGAGAGTATACATAAGAATTTTTTTTTTTTTAAATTAAAATTTATTTCTTTAGAAAAGATAACTAATCTAACAATAAATTAATTAAATTTAGTAAATAATGGTGAAAATTTGGTATAAGAAAACCTTTGTATTTGTAATATATTAAGTTAAGCAAGTATTTAAGTTATATTTTTGGTGTTATAATAAGAGAAGTTGATCAGGAGAAAATAAACTTATAACAAAAAATGTAATTAATTTTTATTCCTAAAAGGTTGCACAATCTGTAAAAAAGCCATTAGAAGGAAAACTTTTATTTTTTCCTCTCCTATAAAAAATAGAAAAAAATTTAGCGTAGATGAGGAACTACTAATCCCTTCCGTAGGACCATAGAGTTAAATTTTTTGTTGTCAGAAAAAAAAAAAAATAAATAAACAAGGCTTCTAAAGCATTTAGTGAAAATTGCAAAGATGTTCTTAATTTACTTATATTATTTTTGGTTAATTCTGAAAAATCAAAAACTATTTCTTTAGCAGTTTTGCGCTTAACACAATTGTGCGTTTACTACGTTTTTAAAATTTCAATTTATTTTTAGCGAATTCTTCCTTATCCGTATATTGTAGGGACTTCTGTTCGGGTTAATCACATAACAAATGCCCGAAAACTAAAGGCCTAACTATATTATGCTTTTGCTGGCTTAAGCAAATGTGCGGATACACAAAATTAAATGTATGCAACTATTTATATTGTACTTAAGAAACTTTTCGTCAAGTTTCGTCAAGTGTCATTTGCTTAAGCAAACTGCGAATCTGGTCGTACTTTGCTTACGTAAATAGATTTTCATTTGATATGTACACACTGTTGCATTATTTAGCACTTTTTTTTATTAATGTTGTCATTTGTTTTTTTAAATTAGTGAAAAAATGTATAAATTTAATAGTTTTTAGTAAAATATTTTTACATTTTACACATTAAATAAAAATTTTGTGACAATATCAATATATTTAGGATATACAGAAATAAAACCGCTTTTGCAAAAGTACAAATATTTGCAACTAATCATAGTAAGATTTAAGTTTAAAAAGTGCAATATATCCACCGACAAGTCTTCAAAAATTTGCTTAAGCATTTGATAGACTTTTCGTTGGTTTTTGACATTAGATTAAGCCAGCAAAAGCATAATATAGTTAGGCCTTAATACCTTTCAACAGAAAAACAGTAATTTTGCCTTTTTTTATGTCAGACAGATAACAACCGCATGATGTTTCTAAAGTATGATTAATATCCGTATGCAATGTATACTTAGATAGTAATCAATTTGATTAAAAAGAAGCAGGAGGAAACAAATCGTACGCCAAGTAAAACCCATAATTTTTAATGCTAAGGCTACAATAGTTCGTCACTTTGTTTCAAAGTTGAAAAATATATAAATAAATATTTTTTTTAGTTATAAACTGTTGATGTTCTTACAGGTGGTACAAATGATATTTGCTAATCCTTCTGCTAATATAAAATAAACTTAAAATTGACGTGCGGCTATAATACAGCACCGCAGTGTATATATGGAACTGCTGCAGTCATTTTCATTTGTTAATTTTATATTTTTTCTTAAAACTTTTAAACTAACTTTCAAAATCTATTTATACTTTTATAGATTTATTTTTGCTGCTTGCGAAAGTCAAATATAAAGAAATACTTTTTAAAATTAAATAAAAAAAAAAAAAAAAAAAAAAAAAAAAAAAAAGAAACAAAATGAACTTAAGCCAAAATAAAAAATGGTTCACATTAAAATTTAATATATAGAAAAAAGTTCGAATAAAATATAAATATAGAAATACTTTTTTTTTAAACAAAACATTTAACCATAAGCTGATATCGTTGGCATCTTTAAAGATTTCATGCTATACATACTTCCTTCGTCAAATCGAAGTTATTGGATTTATGTTCGTTTAAATAGCTATAATCCTTGCTAAGCTGCAGGATTATCCGCAAGCCTGCGAATTGTGTGCAAATTACTTGTACTGGTTATGAAAAAAAACAGCATTTCGTCATCATTTCTTTCTCCCGGAATGAAAGGAAATTGTTGTTTTATTTTATTTTATTTTATTTTCTTTTGTTATTGTTTTATTTTATTATAAGTTTAACAGTTTATTTCAAAATTTCTTTTTGGTATGCATAACGGCAAATATTATTTTATTTACAAGAAATAATTTAACATTTTTTATATTCCCTGTGATCAGAAGTCATTCTAGCTATGTTCACATTAGGCAAATATTTGACGAAATAGACATAATCACTTAATGTTGTAACTTTTGCTGTAATACACAGAAAAAATTATTGCTTAAAATTTTTTAATCACCAATTAATTTTTTCTTAAATTCGGATTAAATTTTTTTATTAATTTCAATAATTTTTTTAATTTAATTTAATTATTTTTTTCAAAAAACTTGTAAATTAAAAAATAAAATCTAAGAAATTTATTTTAAAGGTTTAATAAAATTTTAATTAATCATGTAAAATATCCGATTCAAAGTACGTTTATACTTATTTGTATAGCTGAACAACAGACTTGATTCCTAATAAATACCATAGAGAGGTTAAAATGTATTACAGATGGGACTGAAGGCAATATTACTTGCAGCCCGATATATTCTATTCTATTCTATTCTATTCTATTCTATTTTATTCTATTCTATTTAACCTTAATAATTTTGTGAATTTTGTTCCTTTCGTTTGATTAAAATTTATTAAGGATAAGATTTCTGTGTGCCTAGGTCTAAGATCAACCCTCTTTGCTTTTGAAAATATGTTATATTGTATGTATAATTATTTTTTGTATTTTCCGTATATTTATAATATTTGAAATGTAGTTAAAATTGTATGAACCTATTTATTAATGTATGTTAAAAATTAATATATAAAAAATATGTCTTTTGTCATCCTGGGTTATTTTATTCAAAACAGGCTCAATAATTTATATTATTGATACAATAACTACTTAATTAAAATTACAGTAGTAACTTGATTCTTGCACATACTTGCACACCTCGATTCTTGCAACATAGAAATATTTTTTATTACGCACTTTTTATTACTCAGTGCGACATCCGATAAATGCAACATTACTCTTGTATTAAGCTGGATTCACCCATAAAATTTTAGTTCAGAACAAATTTTTTTTATATTGAGTTTGATGTTTTACTTTTGAGAGAGAGATTATTTTGTTCAGAAAGTTTTTTCTTGAATTGGTTTAATTTTAATTCTCGTTCAGAAGAACACTTTTTTCAATATTTCAATATTTACATGAAAATTGAATTTGGTTGCCAAATCACACAGTGTCAGTACATTTATTATACTAAAATTGTTTTTGCCGAAAATTAACAATTAAAATGGAATTTAATGAAAATATTGCTCAAAAATTAATAGAAGAATTAAAAAAACCAGGAAGAGAATGTTTGTATGACATGAGCAATAGTGCATACAAAAATAATTATTTAAAACAGGGGTTTTCTCACTGCGTTTTTTTCGATTTTTTTTTTATAAATTTCTTTTGCAAACAAATTGACTTTATGCACTTCCATTAAAAATTTTAGTTTTCTTCTATCCGACATTTTCTTCACATATATTTTAATGAAATAATTTACGTTTGTTTTTATTTACATACTTTGCTAGCGGTGCTGCCACTTTGTACAACTGTTTGCATTTTTATATTATATGGCAGCTTTGTTTTTTTGGACAAATTTTCTTAAATGGGTGAATCGTTCTGTAGAAAACTCTCAGTAAATAATGTTATTGTCCGGAAAAAATTTTGTTCAGAACAAATGGGTGAATTCACCTTTACTCTTGCGTGTTGCTTTGTTTACGTTTTCCTAGACTCAATACATTTCGGGAAATCCCCGTCGTTTTATGCTGCTGATGAAATGTTGTACATAGTTTGAATCAGTTTTAAGCTGACTATTGAGAGGTGCAAAGAAAAAAGAAATAATGTTGAAGAAACCGGTGACGTGGTACTCAATACGAAGCATGTTACATCGGAGTAGACTATATCAGCGTTTAATATTTGCTAAGAATGGGCGGAGCAAAACAATGCATCATTAGACGATATTATGATGCTCCAGAGACGTAAGAAGCAGTGTAGTACTGAACAAGCGACTTTGTACAAAACAACCAAAAAATTTTAAATTTCTTCACTTCCACATAAAACTGTTACTGTTATACGAATGCGTTGAACTTAAGTGTTTTTAATTGATAGATTTTAAACAGATGTATTTTGTGCCTTTTATTTTGTATGGGAAATTAATACTCGGTTCGTGCGACAACCTCGAAACTTGCACCGATCCCAGTTTTCATTACGTGCAACAATCGAGTTTCCAAATTTCAATTAAAGTCGTAATTAAATTAATTAAAATCATTTTGACAATTTCCAGGAATTTGAATTAATTTTTTAATATTATTTTAAATGACATTTTTCGCAATATACTTTCAATTAAAAATTTTTTTTTTCATTTAATTAATAGTATCATTTTGATGATTGGAGCAAAATCAAATAATTTTTTAATTAATAATATTAATTTAGTAATTGAGATTCATATTTATTTTTTTCCGTGTAAAGTAAGGTTTAGTTAATTAAAAATTGATGCTGTTAAGTGCATATGTGGCTACCTGGGATGTAGCGTATTCTAGCGGCAACCATATGACTGTTCAGTTCCTATCAAATTAAAAACTTTTTAATAAAACACCCTGTATGTTGGTGAAGAGAAATACGATTAAAATAAATTGCTGCACATATTAAATAAATGAACATCTTTATATATAATAAAGACTTGTATTTATTATGTTTTGTTGTTGTTGTTGTTGGGTAATAGTAATCATGTATTAGTAGAACTTATAGCATTAACAGCAATTTTAGTTAAATTTATTATTACTTGATGTTGCTCTTCCTGCTTTGGTAGCAAGTGTTACTTATTACAATACTTAGTTTCGATAAAATATGTATGTTTATTATGTAGTACAACATTTTAGCATTTGAAATTGTAACATTTCATGCTAGGATATTCTGATTACTTAATTTTATTTAATATCTAGAAAATTATTAGTTTAATTTCGTTTACTTCTTTATTACTGCTACAATATCCTTCATTTATATTCACCAGAAAATCAGTAAAAAGAAAACGAGGGTATTGTAGTGTTGCATTTAAGAAAATTCCCCACATAGTAATTGTTGCCTGGGCGAAATAGAAAATGGTTAAAGAAAGTTTACTGTAATTGGTAAACATTTTGATACAATACTGGAAATACTATGCATGAGTTGTGAATGTTGCTGGAAATGAGAATTGTGTATTTTATCAGTACTACACACTAATTTACTGATTGATTTATTTGCCTAAAGCTATTTTACTAAAGTTGTTTCAAACTCCAGTACTATTGTTATTGCCGTTTAAAGCAAGCAGAAACAAAGAGTAGTTGTTAGGGTGGTTCAGTTAATTACATCATTTAGGAAATTAAGGGCAATTTGGTATGCTTAATGAAAGCTACAACAGAGGGATTAATAGAAAACTACATGTTGTGTTGAAAAGTGCTGCCGGGAATAAAATACAAGATGACAGGTATTGACCAAGATAAAGTATTTATATGAAAGCGTAAAGCCACAATTTACAACCAGCATCATTTCTTATTATAAATGTAATGAGGACTTAATTTTAGATAAATTTTCCTCGTTTTTCTTTAAAGAACTAAAAGAATTTCATAACTCTCTACTTTAATACTAGATCTTATTTCAAATAAGCATTGTTCAGTTTCTTTCAAGAGTTTCTTGACAATCCTTAATCAAGTCTGCTTTTGAAAATCATATTTAAAGAAAAGTAGTCATACAAATGATATATTTTCTTCTAATTAAATAAAACTATTTCTAGGATTTTGCCTTTTCTCTTTGTTGTAACATATTATTAAGATGCAGTTTGTACTTTTACTTTTAGTTTAAATTTTTTTCTTTTGCTGTGCTGCCCTCTTTCCTCTCGACATACAATCTTCAGTTAGAAGTGATGTCAACTGCACACACACACATGCAGCAATTTCTTTATTTAGTTCTGTTGTGTTTTTTGTTGTTGTTTTAATGGAAAAACGTAGAAGATTCTTTTGCAATTATTTATATAAACAATTCTTTATGTATCTTTTCTTAACTAGCACTTGTAAATGTGTTTTTTTTCCCATCTTTAAAGCGACTATTTTAAGAACTCAAACAGACAGACAGACAGACGAAAATAGAGACAAAACACAACAACAAATATTGTCGTCTACATTTGTTTAAAACACTAGAATTTTTTTAAGTTAGAAAAAAATCCAGAGTGTGTTATTAGAGGTGAGCAGAAGTAATTTCGGGAATGGAAAACAGGCAGCCTAATAATGTTTCAAAGAAATTCTTTTAACAAGTGAAATTTAAGGAATATTTTAAGGAAATTTTTTATTTCTTATAGGGCAACTTGTTTGACAAGAATAGCAAATTAAAAAAAAAAAATTTTTAAATATATCAAAATTTTCTTTCCGCAAAACCAAATATTTTATTTTTACTTCAACATTTATTTATTCTACTATTTTTCTTTTTAATAAGAAAAGACATCTTGCAAAAGTATCCACTTCACATCATAACTAACAATATACCAAAGTGGAAGAAAAAAACATCTTCTGTACATGAGCAAGTACCCGAACTGAACTGAATCTTTAGTTTTTCGTTGCTTTAGATTTTTTGCTTTAAGATTTCTTAATACTGCTACATGTTATGTGCAAGTAATTTCTGTTTTTTTTTTGTTTTGTTTTGTACAATAATTTTCTATTTTAGTTTAAGATTTCATGATGCTATTAAGAATTAAAAGACAAAAGAAAAAGTTCAAAATCATGCAGAAGTAAAGAAGTGTATATTGAAAATAGTATTATTTTAGTGTGTACGCACAGTCATCGTCGTCATAATCATTTATTTTAAAGATAACAGCCAACCAGATTAGTATTCAAATTTTTGTATTATTTATTAGGTTGAAGTTGCTATAAAATTTAAAGCCTCATGGCAGGAGGCAATATTCGCTGCATCTTACAATGGAGCATTGAAAAATATCGGGTGTTTTTTTAACGTCGGAAAAAGTTAAATGTAGAAGAAAAAAAGATTTATATGTATTGATTAAATTTACTTAATTGAAAAGATAACATGTAGTAGCTGCCAAGTGGCCCCACTTAAGAATCCTTTTAAACGGATAAGAATGCCGTGCCATTTCTGATAATACCCTTTACAATCATGTACATAAGTACAATGACAACATTGCGGTACGCTGCCATTATTGATTTTAATTTTACATTGTAGTATTCCACTAGTCAAGCCCTTTCATTGTATGCCCATATTAACGAGGTTAACAGTATTCTCCTGCTCAAGCCCAGTATTGTGATGCTTGAAGATGGTATATTTTGAATTACTATATTTGTCCCATATATGATTTATTTCACGACCTTTTTTGTGATTTGTTACCAATATCGATCCTTTTAGTTGTATAGAAGTTGAAAAAAAATCATTAGTAAATTTAATAAGAAATACCAAAGCAGTTGTATTTTGGTGCTTATATCTCAGTTATATTCAATCCGATTTATCAGTTTTTTTTCAGCAATAAGTTTGGATACTCGGGCTTGTAAATCGGTGTCTCTACCGTGACCAAAATTTATATAGGAGCATTAGAAACTTGATATTTGAAAAAGGAAAAAATTTTTTTAACATTTTGCAAATAGTGATATTTTTTTTACGAATAGCTTTAGAGACTATAAGTTATCAATGGTGAAAAATGTTAATATTTTAGGTGGGTTAGATTAGGTAGAACAGGCAGCTGTTTTCCACATGGTCCATTTGTGATACGTGATTAGAAAAGAAAGAGCAGCAAACCAGTCCAGAATCGAACTTGCAACTCTCAGACTAGCAGAGCAGCACACTACTGACTAGTCCACCGGGGCACTATTTAATTTTTTTAAGGCAAATATATGAAAAAACAGAGGCAGTCGTGTTTATTGTCTCATATCTCAGGACATTATGGGATGAGTGTGCTGGATTTCAGTTACGATTCATATCTAAATATTTCCAAAAGATTGATACTACATAAAGATCTGTGCAACACGTACAGACAGACAGACGGACATAGCTCAATCGACAACCCAGTTCATAGGCTTTCAGAAAATAGTTTCCCTAATAGGGTTAGAAATGAATATTTTGGAAATTACAAAAGAAATGACAAAGCTATAATACAAAACCCTCTGCATGGGTTTTATCGAAAATTATCTTGGAGCGTCAAAACAGACGAACTGCTCATCAAACCAGTTAAGAAATTGTAAAATATTTTAGTAATTTCATTGATCGCACTCTGTACGTAGTGGGGCAAAAGTCAGTACTGAATATTATTGACTGTAATGTCCTTATCAAATTTAGTTATAAAGTCACATGAACAAATTATTAAAGTATAGCACGGGTATTTAAGTTCACTCGCTTAAAATATTACAATATTCACCATGTGAAAAACAATATTTTGAATTAGTATATTGTCAGTCAACATTTAGCAAAGTATAATAGTAATTGTTAAAGTGGTAAAACCTTTTCTGTCATTATTTTATCTATTTTCATTTATAGTTTTTTAATTCTTTGCCTTTAAAAAGCAACACCCAAAAATATAAATTTTTGTAAATGCAATCTATCAAATTATTTCTCACTTATAAATTCCCCCATTTTGCCGTGCCCTGCGATAGTCTGCTATTGAAAATCTACAATTCGTCTTCAAATATTAATCTATTTTAACCCTATAACAATCTCAACTCTCAAATCGCATATAACACATAACACAATACTGCACCTTAAAAAAACACCCGATATAAAGTGCATCAAACTTTTTTAGATTTTTTCGCCTAATGAGATGGAGAGGCAAACGAAAGACTGACAAGCACATCAACATAGATAAAATGAGTTTGTATGATATCCATATGTTTAACAAATGTTTTATTTAAAAATCAAATACACACATACATACATAAATCTCATTTATATACAAGACCCAGAAAAATTCTTTTTATTTTCACAGTGACTGACTGTGTATACGAATGTTAAATATAAAATTAGTGCACTCACTATGAACTAATCAATGAGTATGTGTGTGTTTATTTATATATTTTTTTTTTAAATAGAGGGAGTTATTTATATTTACATTGACGAATGAAACTTTTTGTGGAGAGGTAATTTAAATATTTGTTTGTATGATCCCCTAATTCTGTTTGTTAATGCTACACGAATTGAAAAAAAAAATCAAATAAACAAGCAAAAGTAAACGGATTTCCGGTTTGATGTGTACAATCGATCAAATACTTGTTATTTCTTTAAGTATTATTTGAATAATTCAGCAATTAGAAACAAAAAAAATACTTGTTCATAAAGAGTTTTAGAAAGCTGAATTGCTTATATCTCTACCAGAGAACGGCATATTTATAGATTTCGTTGAATAAATAATGTTAGAAAATGTTTTTTAATATTGAGTCAATAGAACAAAAACAAACAAATCAACAATATGAGCCGTGTACCGCTGGCAAGTTCATTTACTCCGTTTATCATTGGCTAAGCAAAAGTTAAACACATTTATTTTGTTCTAAACATTGTTTTCTCTGTGTTAAAAGTGACATAAACAAAATATTGTATTGTTGTTTTTTTATTTGGTTTCGAATTTTTTTATATTTCTCTTCTTATATACTTGTAATGCAAGCGTTAACTGTAACTCTGTCCTTCATATGATGTGGTTTTTTATTGCGTTGAATTTTCCATTATTTGCACAAAACATGCCAAACCATATGAACCGAGTTAAGCTAGGCAAATTAGATAAATAGTAGTACTGAATTATATGAAACTAAAAATACGTGTATATGTGAACAACTTATAATAATAATTGTGATTGTATGTTGATTTAATTATTATGAATTTTTGTTCATCTAAGCAATGTCAATCTCTGGTGTCAACCAATTACTTATTTTTTCTACAATTAACCGTTAAATACTTGTTTATTTATTACTCTTAGTATGGGCAGTGGTTAAAATAATCTAAGGAAATTTAAAGGAAAATTATTATTGCAAGTTAAAAATTTAATTAATTTCTAGTTAATCAAAATCCTTCTTTAAACCAAGCTTTGTCATTTGTTTGTTGCCGTGCGTTGGTTAAAATCAACTTTTAGAAGCCCCCACTTGTTACTCAGGTCTGTATTTGGTATCCATCTTTTGAAAATATTCAGGAATGAATCGCTACTTTAATCCAGCACGATCGCTCAATAACTTTATAAGATATGAAAAAATTAACACGACTTCTTCTGTGTTTTCTCATATTTTTACCACGAAAATCAACATTTTTCAGTCCTAGGTTAATATATAGAATATTTTCTACCACTTATATATATTGTATTGTATATATTGCCTCTGGGATATTCTTGAATTTTTGACTTTTTCTGATAAACCGGTTACTTAACTACAAAGTTATAGGCAAAAATAATTTAAAAAATTTATATTTTTTTCATATATCAAGGTATTAAGGCTCCAAATGAATTTGTAGACATACTTAAGACACCGTAGTCATGAAAATTGCAACAAAGAAAAAGTGACTAATTGAAGCAAAAATATACAAATGCTTCAATGTTTTCCTTAAATATACAAACGAAATAGATTTTTTAATTTGCTGGACAAGAGAGAGGAATGATATGGGTATCAAAAGGAAGGACTTGACTAGCTACCACTACAAAAAATGGCTAACAATTGATTTATTTACTATAAAATCTAGCAATTGAAAATGAACTCAATTTAACCCCCTCAATAGTGAAACAGTTAACAGTAAAAAAAAGTAAAACCCAAAATGGCATCCGAAATGAAATGGTATTTACGGCTTTTCCGCCTTTATCCCTCGCAATATGGGTATCAAATAAAAGGGCTTGAGCAGTAGAATACAGTTAAATATGAAAAAGTAAAATCCAACATGGTGTCCTAAACAAAATGGCGAATACTTTTTTTAACCCATCAATATTGCCATCAAATGAAAGGGCTACTATTTAAAAACTATTTAAAAATTTAAAATCAATGAGGGCGTCGGAAATAATAAAGCAAAATGGCATATGATATTAAATCTACGCTAAGGTACGATGTGGTCACTATACCTAAATGGTGGTGAAGGGTATTATCAGATTCGGCACGGCTAAATATAGCGTTCCTACTTGTTTATTCTGAGTTAAATATTTTTAAGAGGTATTTCTGTGTGTAAGTGAGAAACATAAAATAACTTCTCTTTAAAGTTAGTATTAGTAAAACACAACTTTAGCTAAAGTAAACACTACGGTAATCCCGTTGGGGACTATTAAAAGCAGAATCTCCAGACACTTTCTCCGGAAGGCTGATAACAGGTGGCGTGGGCTGAGCACGTGTAAGGTGGCACGGCTTACGTGGCCCTCTTTTGATGCACGACGTACATTGCAACTTACCAGTCGAAGTCGGAGGGACATATCGAGGTTGCTGGCGGTATTGAAGGGTCACTGGATGTTAGGCAAACATGCAAGTCGGCTCGGACTCCCATCGAACGACCATTGTCGCAGTTGTCTGGATAGAGAGAAGGAGGAATCGGTTTTCCACTTTCTCTGCGAATATCCTGCACTGGCGGCTAAAAGACACAGATTTCTGGGCGAACATATACTAGATAGCCTCTCTGTGATATCTGAAGTTGGACTGAATTATCTACTGAGATACCTCACGGCCACGGGGTGGATCTAGTACCCTTACTCTTGGATTTATTCTGAGATACATTAAAAGCTGACGAGTGATGTGGTCCTGTCAAAACGGAGTCATACAGACTTTACTTGACTGTTGGCGTGCAGCGAACTACCACGATAACCAACCAAACACTACGGTAACTCTTAAATATTTTTATGATTAACATTCTAGTCAAATAAACATGTTTCTGGTTAAAACCATGACCCAAAAAAGTGCTTTTATAAGTAGGTAAGCAGAAGGTAAGAAATTTAGTGTTTGATGGCAATGGAGGCTTTACTGGGCAATTCAATTAGTTCTTATAATTACGTTAAAACAACAACAAAACATTTTTAATACTTTGTTTACTTTCAATATGAAACAGAACGATGTTGGTTTGATTTTGGACTTGCGTGAAAAATTATAAAGCAAATTTTAAAAATATCGAAAATATCGGAGAAAAAAATTATATAGCGTAATTTATTTGCAATACTTTCCTTTGTAGCGAAAATAAAACGGGGTGCCCAAATGAAAAGAAGAAAAACTAAATAAAAACTTAAAGGTTTGAGGGCTGTCTTTTAGTTCATCGGTCACTTCTAGGTTAAAGTGTGGTGATAATAACGAAAAGCTAATTACCTTCCCTGCCCTTTGATTTTACAAGCAATCAAATTCAATTTACCAGAACCTTCTCTGATCTAAAGCGAAGGATAAGAAATAAGATTAAATTCTCTTTAAGAACAGCAAATCCATCAAACATTTAAGGAATTTATGTATTTAACAGGGTACTTATTTTATTAAAATTAAAGAATATTTTTTTTTCTGTCGCAATTTTATGAATGTTTGTATTAAGTTCTTTGTTGTCAAAAAATTATAGAATTTCCGAACAATGAATATTTTCTAAAATTAATGTTCTTTCGAAAATATCTTCTATAACATTAGTTGGCAACCAGGCAATTTTAATAATTAATTTCATTACTTATGGGAAAGTCTTTATGTCACCGTTACTAAGCGGTCTAGCCACGTATGTATAATTAATAAAACATTAAACTCTTACAACATTTATACCAATTTGTATACAGACATATTTTTCATTATTCACTAAAATGTAGTCAAGCACAACTGAATAAACAAAAAAGAAAAAACATATAAAAATAACATTAAAAAGAAAACCGTTTTCATGCTTTTCCTGCTTTAACTAAAGTAGAGAAAAACACTAGGCGTTAGTGTTTTTCTGATTTATTTACAAAAACAAATACACTACTAACATACATATGTATGTATATGCGTGTAAGTTGGTAGCCACCTTAGACGCTAATTACTACCGAAATATTGAAGCGGTTTTAATAAAATATATGTATATACTGTGTATAGCTGTAGGTTTAAATAGAATACAAATGTATTTTTATAAAAAAAAACCGTCCTTAACATTGGATTACGTTACAGGTCCAAGATGTAAAAATTCAGATAAACATATTTCTCAGCTATTGCTAGATTATAAACATATGATTAATGACAGTAGTAATAATGTTTGCGTACACTTTTTTGTCATGGGCGACTGCTTCTCCCTTCACTTTATGTAAAGGGTTAAGTTTTTTCGAAAGACTGTGGTCTGTTATACTACAGTAGGCAAATGGTCATTGTTACTGCGCTCCGTTTAATTTTAATAATTAAGCAACAATATAAATTTTAATTTTATTTTATATTAAATAAATATCACTTGTATAAAAGAAAGTTATGGATATTCATTAACCGCATATCAAACTTGGGTGACTGAGGCTTATCGGAAGATGGAGTAACTTTTAACAAATGCTACAGTTGGCAGTTTTGTGAGAACTTAATATATACAAAATGTTTGTGCTGAAGCCATGGAATGACATACATTCTTCATCATGAATAATCTAATATATACCAAAGAAATGTTCAGCATTAATTATTTCATAAGAGAATCTGAACGGCTATGGCTCAGAGAATATGCAGATCTTTTTTACAGATTCAGCAATTTTTCAACGATCCTAAATAGTACGATTACTCTAAACTATTCTTGTGGCAAAACCAAAATCAGCTAATTTTTTACTACTGCTAATTGATAAATCTGGACTAGTTTACACAAGCATTGCAAGTGCATTTACATTGCACCGATATGTAGTAGATTTGATTTGAAATTTTTCTAAATATATATATGTATGTATGTATATCGTTTGCATAAAAGTTTTTCAACAATTTTCAATATATGGTTTTTATCAAGGTGTAATAATTTATAAGGTTTCGTTAGAAGCTCTTCATACTTTGTGTCCATATTTAACAAATGTGAACAATAAAATGATTGCCCGATTGAAGCCACCTTATAAATTATGGTCAAATATTTTCTTATGCAGCGTATTATATTTCAGATCAATATGGTAAGAACCCAATGACAAAGTAGATTTTATCTTCTATCTATATATATAAAAATGAATCCCTTTTTCCCTTGGTCACGGCATCACGCGTGAATGGCTGGCCCGATTTCATTAATTCTTTTTTTGTTGTATTTGTTATTATTAGGAGAAGGTTCTTATATAAGAAAATAATAATAATATGTCACTGGCAGTAATATTCACGTAGTTGACTTTAAAACAAAGAAACGTAGTTTACATGCCCTTTGCAAATATATCGGTCGGAGTTGGTCTGTGGTCGAGTTATAATAACAAAATACCTACATAATTCATTTACCATTTCTTAGTATACTTTTCACATTGGTTTCTACAGGATAATTTGTAGTGTGTGTTTTTTTCTGAAGTGTTCGTTCAACAAGGTTAGTCAAATGAATATAGTGTTGGAAACTTTTGATACTTTTACAAACGAATAGGTACTATAGTTTTTTTTTATTTTCAGTAGAATTTTGTTTCTAAAAATGCCGGCAATTAGACGTACAAACTTAAGTCGCAGAACCCGTAATGCTGCAAGTCAAAGAAATACAAGAGCAAGTTAAACTGATGAGCAACGTGAAACGCGGAATGAAGTTGAACGGAATCGATGGAACGGGAAGCAACAAAATAGAAGTATTGCGTTAAACCTCTATAGAGCTGCATTTAATTAAAACAAAGAAATTGACTACAGTACACTGCATTTCGTTGCTATTGGACCAATGAACGTTGTTTGTCAATATTGCAAAGCATTTAAGCTTAAAAATGAAGCCCCTGGATTGTGTTGCTCGAACGGTCAAGTCAAACTCACGCCGTTGATACCGCCACCAGAGCCATTACATTCATTGGTTTCCGGAAATGGGCCAGATTCCAGACATTTTTTAAATAATATCCAGCAATACAATAATTGCTTTCAAATGACATCATTTGGCACCCGACTTGCGGTGAAGAGATTAATGAATACCTTGATAGAAGCCACAATTCTGAAAGGGAAGTACAAAGGAGAAGACGTTTTAATTCCACGAATTCCTCTAATTTTGAACGACATACAGTTGACTTTAAACAGTTACAATTTCCAGGGCGGCTAGCATTTGCAATGTCGATAAATAAATCACAAGGCCAGTCGCTAAGTGTTTGTGGCATTATTTTTGAAAATTCATGTTTTTCACATGGCCAGTTATATGTCGCCTGTTCCCGTGTCGGAATTCCAACAACACTATTTATATACGCGTCAGAAAATAAAACTAAGAATATTGTGTATCATAAAGCATTAGAATAATAAACACTTCGTTTTTGGAATAATTTTGATTTATTAATATACCAACAGCAAAACTTAATACAGAAATTAACTTAATTTAGATAAAAAGGTAAAAGATATTTCTTGAATATAGGGCGCTACGAAGTTCGCCGGGTCAGCCAGTATTGTATAAAAAATAAAATAGATTTTGGCGTAATATAAATGCATTGTCACTTTATAATATACCAAAGAAAGGATCCAAATGTCCCCAAAGGAAATTTTAGTTTGTATAATGTGTCTTTTCTATAATTTGTTTAAAAAGTCCGCATATTTTACAGCCTTTTATTTATTACTTTGTGGTGTGGGGGATATACAGGTTATGGTGGCGAAAAACTAACAACGTTTGAAATAAAATAATTAGAAATCAAAATGAAATGAATTGAAATGAGTTAATAATATTAGAGAAAAAATCGAAGCTCTCTTTTGCAAATAAGGTCCATATATGATACGCCAGCTTCTACGTTCTTTTTTGGGCTGTGAAGAGATTGTTGATGTCACGAAAACCTTAAGATGGTAGTGAATTTTGTCTCAGGCCAACATTATCTATTAGGACCTTTATTTATCATTTTTAATCTTTTACAATCGAATCCTTGATGTTTGAACATGGATTAAAAGTCCTGCGGGACCCTCATCTATAAAATGTTTTCTCAAAAAATTTATTGCAAAACCACAAAAGTATAGGATTCTCAGAAGGAATAGGGCATTTGTTGTTTTAAATAATTACAGTCAAACTTAAGGCACTAGGCCTCCACTACAATAACAATATCCATAAAATTGCCTTAATTTGAAGATAATACTATTGCATTCCGAATACTTATTAAACAAATCAAGCCATATTATGCAAGACAAGTTAAATGTTGACATCAAAGTGTCTAATTGTTTGTGTTTTATAGGCGTAAGCATATGGTTTTACATATTAACAAAATATGGGTTAACTGAGAGACGAATTACCAAACTACCTAAATACACAAATTTATTTTAAAAACCAGTGATACAATCGCTTATAGACGACTTTGCATGTTTAGTATTAATAAACAAAATTGCTACATATAAACAGGGATCAATCTACAATTGAGCCATTACATTCAGAAAACTTAAGTGTTCGGTGCTGTTTATATGCTTAAAAAAAAAAAAAAAAGACGAGATTGCGCTTCGGTCAATAGAGATCGCTACCACACCGTTATCAGAGATTTTTTGTTTAGAAATATGAATGACATTGATTTTGAAGAGATGTAGCTTTAAGAGTATGGCGCTACGTGGTATGCTGTGGCCGCAACCATTGATTTATTTAAAATCAGTATTCCGCTTTAAGTTGATTTCGAAAATTGTTTTTCAAGTTAGAACGATTTTACACATCTTGAGGATTTTCAGTAGGGCTAGAAACCAGCTGATAAATCAGCATCAATTGAAACCTTGAATGTAAAAATTTTTCGTGGTGTTCGTTTGAATTATTTTACACAAATTGGAAGTCTAGAATGCTCTTAATCAAGAACAACCAAGGTGGCCATACGACCAAAATAATTTTTAAATTGTAACGCTATGTATTGATCTTTCGATTAAAAAAATATTAATAAATATATTTTTGATTAAATTTTACATTATTGTGTTATCTTTATAAATCTATCGGGCTTCTAAAATTACCTTATAAATAGTAATAGTGTTCTACCAATAGCCTGTAACATTTTGACATTTATACAACTATAAGTAAATTCATTCCATTTAACCAAGTTTACCTAAAATATTGCTCTGACACCGATCTATTCATGATTTAAGAAAACTAACCCTAAAAATATAAAGAACTGTCAAATCAGTTGCCACATTACAGCCATGTTTAGGAGACTTTCTTCAAAAAAAAAAGATTATGAAAATCTTATGTTTTTAAAATAATTTATTTAATAGAAAATCAAAACGAGACACGAGACATGAGACAATTAGTCGTAATTAAACTCTGTATTCTAATAGTAGCACAATATGGTTGCAGATGTGTAATTAAGAAGATTAGTCACTTTAGTTACATGAGAAGCATTATTTACTTTGTATTATAATAACAGCTGACACGACTTCACCTAAACTAAGCTAGAAAATCATCTGTTATCGTATTACTGTAGTTAGAAGACAGTTCTTACATTTATAGAAGATGTATGAACGTACATTTGGTGAATTCACAAGGTGTGCTGACTATCGTATTGCCATAATTTTTTAAAAATTTTAAATAGTTTAAATTCATTAATTTTAACACTTTAGAAATTTATGACATTATGAAAGTATGACAATACGACATGATAGCACTTTTTGTGAACTCACCGATAGTTAAGATCTAAAAGCAACACTTAATTAAAGGTAGCCAGCCTTTAATCGTAGAATGTTTTTGGTTATCAAATCAGCTACACACTTTTGCTAATAAAGACTTAACAAAATACAAAAAAAAAAAAAAAAACACTAACAATATTTTTCAGCCCCTTAGAAGTAAAGAACTTTCTCACATCAATCTACAGAGTTTAAATAATTTAGGATGACTACTTAAAACTATGTAATTTATTTTTGTGTACCTACAACAAAAATAAACAAAACTATTTCCCTTTGTTTTAATTAAAAACAGAGCACGTGCACCTCAAAACTGACAGAAAATGAGTGAGTGAGTGGCCTGCATAAATAAATTTCAATTAATGTGAAAACATTTTCCAAGTTACTGGTAAATATTTTATTTCCTCATTAACAGCAGCAAAAAAACTTAAGCAAATTTATAGAGAGTTTCTATTTCTAACCTTATAATTAATAAAATTTAGTTGGAAAATACTTTATTTATTAATTATTTTTTAATTAGAAAGAAGCTGCCCGCATATACACCAACGCAGCACAATTAAATTTTTCAATTATTTTGATATTTTCCAGCATTGTTTTATTAAGTTTAATTTATGTACCTTAAACGTTAAATAATCCCAGTGTATCATTATGTAGATTTTGTTATTAATGGGAGAGGTGGTGGCAACAGTTTGTTATAAATGAGTTGATTGCGTTTTTAAATGCAAATAATATAAAACACTTTTTGCTATCTTTTCACTTTGCATAAAATTATTTTATTGTAAATTTTTTTAACACTTTTCATGAGAATTTTCTTTTAACATTACACTTTGTAAGCAAAATTTTATTGTTTTTTTGTAGACTTACTTATTCTATTTTTCTTTGAAAAACTTTTATTTACACTTTCTTTTATTTCATTTAATCTTTTTTTTTACAATTCTTAGAGATTTTCACAATATTTTTCAATATATTCCTTTAATTTATTGGCAAACTATTACTTTTTTTTTGTTAAAATATTGTATCTATGGGAGCGTACGCAAATCGACTTCTTTTTTTTAAATTAAACAAAAAGAATAAAAAAACACTGCATCCCGTAGTAAACAACACGACCGAATGAATCAATGTCAATGTGAATATGTATGAGTAAAATATGTAAAATATTTAAAGGTTGTTTATATTTTGTGTTCATTTTCACTCTTTTTTTCTATCTCTTCTTTGTTCTCTTTTCCTTTGGTTTTACCCATTCTCTCCTACTCTCTTCTACGTTTTGGCACGTCTCTGTTGAGACCAAAACAACACCCTTATGTTTGTAATTAAAAATAACTTGTTTTTGTTGTTGCTGTATTTATTTTTGATTTCTTTTTATTATTTTTTTGGAGATGGTTTTGTTTTTCGTTTTTCTTCGAGTACTGGCAGTAGTTATAAATATGACAATATTGCTGCACGGCTACAACCATGGCTGTATGGTTGAGGGTAAGGCAAAAGGTACCAATGAACACCACGTTTATATCAGGGTTGATGAAGCGTATCTTTTACAACTGTTGAAGGTAGCAACAATTTACCAATATTAAAAAATTTATTCCAACATATTTTTATTGTACAATGTTTTACCAGATGAAAGATTTGCAAAAAGGTCCATCTCTGTGTCCTCATTAGTATTCAGTTTTTGGTATAATAGACTGCAGTGACACAGAAATTTAAGTCTCAAGTTGATCGGACTTCTTAGAATTTGTGAAAATGTTGCATGATTTCGCCATATTGATACAGGTCAAGCTGATGAAAGCGAATAAAAAATTTAATATTTTTTATGGGTTTGTTCACGTTTTGTTTTATAGCCTTTTTTCACTGGACCTATTTAATTCGTTTTTAGTAGCAATTAGTTCTAATTTATACAAAATATTTTAGACGATTTCTCCAAGGTTCTTAAGGTTGAGCTCTATCATGTTTCAAGTGACAGTCTAATATAGATATCATATGTTTGTTATACCCTTCACCTGTGGTGCACAAGGGTGTATTTTTTTTTTTTTTTGTTAACACATACGTAAACTCAATTTATAATTCTGCAATGGGTTGTTTTGTATATGTATGTACGTATTTCATATTAGATGAATGGTGATACAAACAATTGCTATTGCGTGACTACACGTTGTGAAGGGTATATAAGATTCGGCACGGTCGAATATAGCACTTTTACTTGTTGTATATTTATATAACTCTTACCGTTCTTATAAGAAGCATAGAGTTTTAAAAATTTTTTCATTTGGAACTGTCCATGTCAATATTTTTCACCTTACTCTAGCTTTTATTCATTTTGGTAATTTTTTTTTAATTTGCCTTTGGTATTTATGCGATGATCGAGCTTTCTTGCAACTTCCGTAAATATTCCACTAAAAACCATTTCTGGCAGTATCGGATGAAACCAATTCCTCGTCCATTTTTGTATTTGTACACAGAGTGTTATTTGATGTTATTAATTTCATAGACTGTTTTCTGAGATGGTTCGGGGCCAGAAAATTTATAGAATTCTTCGGAGGCATTTATATACGAAGACTTAGAAAGCATTAATGTTTCTGTTAATGAGCCGACCAAAAGATTGTATTGTGGCCTGTTTTTATAATGCTAGAAAATAAAGGGTTTTCCACTAGGAAATACAAATTGTTGAAGCTGCATCTGTAGAACTAAATGCTTTTTATTCAGTATATTCTTCCAAATAACCATGGCTGTATGTAGCGTTCAGAGCACGAGAAAATAATAAAATTGTTTTAGCAGAGTATTCTTTCGGCTTCGCCTATTTTATGGTTGCCATAATGGTTCTTTCGCAAAGTGTGTGTGGCAGTGTGGCTGGTTAAGTAAACAGCAAACAGTATGCAAGAGAATCATTGGCGAGCGATTTTTTATAGCTCCCAAGAACTCTGCCTTTCGCATATAAAAAATTTAATTGATTCAAAAGCTGAAACGATATTGGTCAACTACGTGTGTTCGTTGAATGAACCATGGAGCAGAGCAAACTGACACAAATTTTCCCCAAAAAATTAGAGATGAGATAAATTTCAGTTGAAATTGGGAAGTCAGCAAAAACATTTTTGGAATTTGTGTCGATACTAATTCATATGAGATCCAAAAATTTCCATCGGTCTATACTTCACTACACTACACTAATTAGATGTGATTTTAACAGAATCGCCTTAAGTGCCACACAGCTCACGACACATTCTGCATAAAGAATTAGAGGACATGGCTATTGATTGTGTGTGATTTAGAATCCTAAGACTGTTTTGGTGTTGTGTGAACAATGTGCTATAAACAAAATACCAAAAATAATATACTCTTTCTATATCCCACATACGAGAGGGTAAAAGGGTATATATAAGCTTTTCATTCATATCTATAGCTAAATCTGTCTGTTCGTGTGCATGTAAAAATCAAATTTTTGAAGCCCCCACGTATACTTCAGACTCTTATATGGTAAAAACTAATCAGATATGCTTTCGAGGAAATTGCTATCGAAAATCAGTTGTGTGTCCAGCTTACGAGCTGAGATATGAGAGAAGGAACACGACCGCCTCTGTCTTTTATAAAAATTAAAATTTTGCGGCTCCTATGAACTTGCTAAAACGTTTGACGTAATTATAAAATAAATATTTGAGGAAAGTTTTGGTTCAGTCTGCGATTAAGCGGCGAAGATATCGGCAAGATATGAGCTGAGATATGAGCAAAGAAACACGACTATGTGTTTTTATCCAAACAAAGTAAAATTTTGCAACTGCTATGGAACTTGTTGAAACATTTGACATACATATAAGGGGTCCGCCATCTAACTTCTTTTTCAACTAGTGCTTATTTTGTGAATGGTAACACTTAGCTCATGTCTGATTTGACAGGTATTTAGTTTTATCCTTCCGCTGAACGAAAATGGTTGTGTATACTCTTGAACAACGCTGGGAAATATTGCGACATTACTTTGGCCGATTTTGCCAAATAAATTATCTTTTTTTAGATGAAGCTCATTTTGATCTTGTCGGGTATGTAAACAAGCAAAATTGTCGCATTTGGGGCACAGAAAACCCACACGCATACATTAAAAAGTTGATACACCCAAAACGAGTCACTATTTGGTGCGGATTTTGGTCCAGAGGCATAATTGGGCCATTTTTCTTCAAAAATGAGCAAGTAGTGGCCGTAGTCAATGGCGATCATTATTGGGCAATGTTGAACGAATTTTTGTTCACAAAAATTGAAGAGGAGGATATTGGCAACATTTGGTTTCAACAGGACGGCGCTACGTGCCACAAAGCCGAAGCTACACTTTTTTATAGCATTTTCAAAAAAAAAAAGAAGTTATTTGGCGGACCCTTCATATAAGATATACATGGCAACATTTGCGGAAAGTCTTCCTCTAATGGGTCAATTACTGACAAAAATATCGGCAAAAAAATTTTTTGGAAAAATAAAATTCAGTTCAGCTTATCGATTTCCTAAATATGTTTTGGTCACAGCTGCATCCTTATAATTGTCAGTTATGGCCTTAAAACAAAATAGCATAAAACAAGAGAAAATAACTATCCATAAAAATTACTGAGATATAATTATTTCCACAGTATTTATTTGCGACCTAACAAAGTTTATATATGTATTATGAATCCTTATTTACAGAGAAATCTATTTAGCTACAACAACAACAACAAAATCTATCGATCTCTAATTCATACTTTTGTACATTAATATGTAAGTGAGGGTAAAAGCTGTATTAAGGGTATATATGATACGTTACTGCCGAAAATAGGGTTCTTACTCATTCGATGAAAATTGACCAGCACTAGGTCATTTTACGAGTCATCTCGAGTGTAACACAGTGTTATTATTTTAAGGTGATATTTTAATTTTAAAATTTACGATATGTATATAAATTCCTCTTTTTATACCAGCAGCAGTCTGATAACATACAATCATCATTTATTTCACAATGAAAACTAAATACTCAACCACTGTTCTTATTTGTCTTGATAAGAAGCCCTTCTTAAATTTATGTATTTTATGTTGCTTCAGAACTTATTCCGCCATAACTTTCAGATTGATAAATGAAACATATTACTCGGCAACAATTTTCATATTTATTCATAAAATGCAACAGCATACATAATTTAAGTAAAATTTTAAATAAATGTATTTTACAAAAAAAAAAAAAATAAATAAAAATAAAATAAATAAAAAACATACATATGCTTATACATATATTAATGTATGTACTATACACAATGCATTGTCTGTATAAAAATATAAAACAAATTATTCTGAATTATTTCTTTTACTTAAATAGTAGTTATTGTTTTTAGTTGGAGGGTTGTTTGTATGGAACAAATTGAACCGAATAAAACTAAGAGCATAATGATGTTATTTTTTTTATTGTGTAAATTCTGTATGCATGTTTGTATGTATACAAATAAATACTTAAATGAATTGTATTTATGAGTATACTGAGGAAGATTAAATTAGGGTCACCTTTTAATTTCTATCTATGTTTATTCAAGTTTCTACTTACAATCTGTTTATGTATTTAAATTAGTTAAGCAAAGGATACATACCTGAAAATAAAAAAAAAATTATTAAATTTTTTATCAATGAATTCTATTAAAAGAAATAAGATTGAAATAAAAATAAGAATATCTTTGTAGTTAGGCAGGAAGGTATTAAGTTAGAAACTTCAGTTTTTGTTTAGTACCAAACAATATATGAATTTTTCTGAATTTCTGCTTAAGGCCCAAATAACTACGTTTGAAAGCAGCTGACTTTAGTTATTGATAGAAAAAAATAAAATAAAAAACAGGCATTTACTGCCTGTTAATCTAAATGCCAACGAAATTTTCATTCTTACAAATATATTGAAAACAACAACAAAAACTAAAAATTTGTTTTTGTTTTCAACGTATTTGTACGAATGAAAATTTCGCTTGGGTTTTCTCTCGACATCGTTAAACAGGCTGTTAGTACAACCCAATCAAAAACTTAAATTACTTTTTTTAAACTAATATTTTTATTTAAGCTTGAGTTCATTTTTAAATCAATCATTGTTGTTCAAACAACATTCTGTTGAATACTGGCAAAACAAAAATAAAAAAAATTATTTAAAACATATTTTGTGTAACAATCATCTGTTCTAATCGTTACATAACTGATGACTAGAGCAGGACAAACCTCGTGATAAAAATGAAAGAAAATAATAAACACAGAAAAAGGGTTGCTGTTAGTAAACATCATTTAAACTCGTGGTAAGAAAATATGAAAAAGTAACGTAATTGCCACCGAATTCAATTTTGCTAACACTTAATTACCGATCCAAAAGTGTTGATGGCGAAATTCGAAGTGGTTTTGAAATTGGGTTCTGCTTGGCTTGTGTCGGCAAAATATAATTCTTCATAATTAACTTTCTTTTTTTAAATAAAATAAAAATTTAATAATGAATAAGATTTTAATTTACTATAACCATCCCATAGTCATGAGTTATTTTAGCAGATCGTCAAATCTGACCTCAGAGAGGATATCCTGTATATATTTGCCCAGGACACTCCACCTGTATATATTTACCCAATACACACTGAATTGGCAGCTTGATAGCACATTCACAGGTTCATACAGCTGCGAAAATGGTCATCCGAGGAAAGTCCACATTGGCTTCCACCTTTTTGAGTTTTGACTAAAATTAAATCATTCGGATTTGCCATTGAAATATTTTTGTTTACTGCAAGAATGCCATGACAATTCCATAATTTTTTTTTTCACTATAAATTTTTTTACTACATTTTTTAAGACCTAACCTAAAATATACAGTTTAGCCCTTACTAGAGAAACAAGTCGTTGTAAAAAGTCGACGGCGGCTCATAGCCAGCAAATGGTTTGATAATATTTTTGTTTTCATAAACGAACAAATATTTTTTCGCTGTTGTGGGGTGTAAGCGGCTCCTTTTTGCCTGAAGCGAAAAACGCCTGTTCACATAATGCTGACGTTGCCGGAATTTCAAAACAAACGTCATAAATCTTTACCAGGCTTGGAAAACGCTATCGAAATACAATCTCAAAAGCATAATTTAGTGCCAATATCAAGACAAGCATGTGATTTTGCTGCCAATCCAGGCTTTTGGTTTCAAAAGCTTATGTTAAAAAATATTTTTTTATTTCATATTTTAGACACCCATTTGAACGTATGGGATACAGCTATGGGGAACAGCCAGATTCTAATCTAAGACTCTACGAATGATTGTTAATGCCCCATGGTTTATATCTAATAATACAATTCACGCCGCAGTGGGTCTTAGTCGTCTTTGAGCCGATCGAATGGTTTTTCTGACCCTTACCCTATACTTTTCACACACAGTGTACCATCAATCAAATAACAAGTGTATTTTGTTGTTGCCAGAAAGCAAAAACGAGAGAAACAACTATAAAAAAGATGAAACGAATTAATGAAAATAAAACATTTTAATGAATTTGACCCCCAGTGTCAATTTAAACTGATTAAAATGGACTTATTTGAACAATATAGACAGAGACGCTACTTTAAGAGAGAGTAATAAATATTTTGTTTATTCAAATGAATACCAAGAATATTTATTATGAAATAAATGTGTTTTATTTAGTGTGTGCGTTTTACAGAAATTTACAAAATTTTATTGCAAAGAATATGTACATGTGTATGTATTCAATAAAATGTTGCTGATGTACGGAAGACAGCGTTAAATAGCTAAAAAAAAAAATAAAAATGTTTATTACAGTATTTTTTTTATGTAAAAACAATTTCATTTTGTCACTTTTGGATTTCAGTCAATGTGTGATTCTGTAATAAATTATTTCACTTTGACACTTTTTTTTAAACACGCAATATGCCATAGACACCCGCTAACGCATAAAAATGCAACTTTATGGCTCTTTTTATTGCTGCTATTGAAGATTACTCAAACGTAAAAGTTATGTTTAGTAGATGGAAAAAAAAAGTTTTGCCACATTCTTTCACCCAGTTATTTAGAAAACATATGTAAATGTAAGCTACATATGTTCTGAAATAGTTTAAACAAATAGGTAAATATTTTTGCTGTGGCGAAAATTAAATTCATTTCGCAGTACATCCAGCGATTTTAAACAGATCTTTTAATGCAATTTTGAAAAAAGGAATCTTTTAGTTTATAATATGTATTATTTTTACATTTAGCTACGCAACCCATATTTAATACAAATTTTAAGATAAAATTGATTTAGTGAAAAGAACGGCATTGCTTAATCAGTTTTTAGTGAGAACTTTTTACATATTAAGTGGTTTTTAATGGCAACGATTTTAATGGCTCTGCTCTCAAGCAAATTAAAATTTAGCAGGTCACTGTAAAAATCTAAAATTGACGAGAGAGTACCGATTTATACAGATTTACCTGTGCTTAGCAAAATATATCAGCTGATTTGCAACATATGTATGTATATGCATGTGGACGTAGGTGTATTTTAGTTTTTTATAAACGATATATTTTGTGTGTGTTTTTTAAATATACGACTTTGTAAAAGCAATAAAAAAATCTAGGCAAATGTACTTTCCATGCAGTATCTATAAAAAGATGTTTTGTGACCCTTAGTACAATTTGTAACTATATTTAAAAAAATCATTTTGTTTAGAGCACTCGGAAATGCTTTTCTATACCACATGTCCTATGTTTTGAATTTTCAAAATTTTTTAAGAAGATTTTAAGATTTAAAACTTTTCCATTTAAATTAATCTATAGAATAAAATAATAAAATTTTATTTTTTGAAAAAATTTTTGAAGTAAATATTTTAATATTTTACGCTACTACACGCAAAGAAAAAATATGGTTGTGGTAACCATAATCGAAGAGCAACATACTATGATTGAATTGTATGATTATGGTTAAAAATAATAATGGTTACCAGTTATCTTTATTATGTTTAATTTAAGTATCATTCAATAATCATGTATATGACTACAATTGATATCGACAATCTTTGCTTTTTTACGGCAAATTATTGTCTTTTGCTGGAACATACACATATTGCTTGTACTCACCAATTAATTTGCAATTTTTATACCAATATTTTTTTACATTTTCTCGTTTATTTTTAAATTTTCTTTAATTTTTCAAAATTTTTGTTCCTTTTTTTGACATTTCAAACATTTAAAATAATAAAAATTTGTTCAGCAAGAAGAAGAACAATTGAAATCAAATTATTATTAAAAAAAAATCATAGCTTGATTATTGAGTAATCATACTGTTGTCTCACTTATTATTTAATGATTATTTTTAATTTTTAATGATTTCGAATATAATTTAATTTTTGTCAAATTAATTTTTTTAAATCATACTATTTTCAAAAAATAATCATTTTGAAATTTTTACGAAAAGTTATCATGAAATGATACAATTCAAACAAATGCTTGATTATCATGACAAAATATATGATGAAATGAAACAAAAATAACTATTACTTGTTTTCGACAACCAAATATTGTTTTAGAAAAAATGATATGACCGTCGTGATCATGCCGTAACCATGGTTTTTCTTTGCGTGTATAGACAAGAAAATTTCTCATTTTGTTAAAAATTTGAACTTAATGACAAAACAGAATTGTGAAGTAACGGGATTTTTCATACAAATTGTTATCAAGCCTACGAGCGGCATTTTCGAGCTGTAAAAAGTTGTCATGTCCATATACTTTGTATGTAGGAAACTGTAATAACACGGCGCCAATGTCCTACAATAGAAACATCCAAATTTAATAGCGTATGCAGTGAAGTTGGCTGCAAAACAGCTTCTATTGTTTTAATTTTTGAGTTTTGTATTTGATAAAAAGCACTATCTATTTAGCGATTTCCAAGTGAATCTAGCAATTATATCACTATTGTTTATATTTGGGGAATATTATATAAAATTACAAAAAAGATTCCATTACAGTTCATGATACGACGTTAATGCTCTTTTTCAGGTTTGTTACTTTAGCTTTAAGCAGAATAAATTTCAACACTTGTCTCTCCTGTTAAGATGTTTTTAAGTCGCTACATATAATCTATTTAGTTTTCAGAGCGTTTTTTATTATGTTCTCATCATCAAGTCTTAAATTTAATTTGAAGCTTTAGGTGAAATTACCTGAATTTGTCCGCAAACCGGTTTACAGTGTTGTTAAATCTTTTCTGCATCCTGTATCCTTATTTTAACGTGATCATTTCAAGATAGTTTTGTGTGCAGCATTATTCCTCGATATTTTAACTTTCTAGATACGTTGATAGCGCTTTCAAAAAACATTCAGGATTTAAACTCTATTTACTTCCTTCTCCGTGTGATTTTCTGATTTTCCAGCATTTATGGGTAGTCAATCTTTACAACAACTCTTACTCTATGAGTCTGTCTCATATTACCTAGAATGGTCTCCATGAACATACTAGTCATATAAATTGCCACATCATTAACAAATCCTACCGTGTGTGCGCCCAATACTTTCAGTCGTCTGAGGAGGCCTTTTAAGGTTATAATAGGACAACCTTCTAACTCTCCTCTAACTCTTGTGCATTCTGCTCCTCATTTAAGCAAGGAGACGACTTATTTTACTGCAATGGAATCATCTCCCCGTTTAATTAAAGCATTTCTAAGTCTATCAAATGAGATTAATGCGCCCTCTATTAGTAAGTACGGAAAAAGACATTACACCCCTGTATTCGCGCTGGCATCCACTCAATGGTCTACCCATTAGATATGCATGTCTTAAAAATTCACCAACAAGCTTTCTATTGTCCATTAAAGATATAAAGCTGATTGGCCTGAATGACTTAGCCTCCGCGTATTGCCTCCTGCAAGGTTTGGGAAGTAAAGCTACCTTGATTTCTCTTCATACCACAGGAAGGTATTCTGTTAAGGAGCAATATGATGCTAGTGTGGAAAATGTATTTTGGTTAATGGTCATTTTCACAGCCGGACCTGAAATTCCATTAATGTAAGCTTAAACGCAATAATTGTAATGCTTAATGTTGAAACAACATCTTTTATCAAGTCGTCGAGTATGGTTTAGTTTACAACAATGGTGGTGAAGTATCTGTAAAATCATAATCCAAGTCCACAAATTTTTTACTGTTTGGCAAACTAAAGTTACTCTTTTTGTCCACTTAACATTTAACTTGGCTCTACAATTAAGAATATCGCATCGGAATACATAAATAGCTGTGCTGACAATAAAATACTTTATTTCGCTCCATTTTATTATAATTGTCGCACTTCTATCGACATAAATACGAAAATGTGTGTATGTTTTTATTATTACGTAAATTTTTTGCGCTTTAGGTCATGTCATGCATGCATGTGAAAGATTTTATTAGTGTATATAGATTTATATGTTGTTTTATATTTTATTTTTGTCAATTAAAACGCAACATAAAACTGAAAGCACTTGTTACTTTCAGTGCTCGACAAATAATGTTACATAAAAATAACAATCAAATTATTTCTCATACAGGGTAGAGTTTAAGGACAATGAAAAAAGAAAATAAAAGTGACATTGTTGTTGACATTTTGTAGGTAATTGGCAGAACAAACAACGTCATCAAATAATGCAAAAAGTAATAAAAGAAAAGTTAAGCAAATATTTGCCCCATTGGGAAAATTCGTACTCACAAAAATATTGTGTTCATAATATGACCCAGCAAAAACTTGAGTTGCCAAATAATGAGTTGCAATTTAACTAAAACTTCACCACTACAGAAGTGTATCACCGCGAGTTCGTCCGAGTAGTTAGCGGGTTGATGTGTTAATCATGTATCAGTCTAGATTGTTAACTATATGTGTGCCAAATTTTGTTTAGTTCTGGGCATTCGATAACGATCGAGTTCGCTGTGCTTTTGGTATAGAGATTCTAATAAGAATTTTCAAATTTCGATCACTTTCGAATGCCGTAATTTGTCCCCTGTTTAGCTGTTTTTGCGTAATTGAGTAACAAAAATCCAAGCATCTAAACAATGATATTTCTTATATTAATAGGATTATTTTTACGCTGCGAGGTGAATAGAGACATGTTTATACCATGACTTCTTACAAATCAGAAATTTGTCATTTACTTAAAAAGTCGTTGTTATTCAGGCAAAGATTTTTAAAGAACTTCTTAAGACTAGTTCCAAAGCCTTTCCAGACCAGTTCCAAAGCATTTCCAGAAAACAAAACTCCTTACATTTTAACAGTGTTTAGCCAAATTTACTACTTTTTCAATTCATGTGTTTTCCGGTCACCAACTGATATCGATGAATTTCTTATTCCACTAAATAGCACTGTAGCACAAGCCTCTGCATTAGAATTAAGTGATATTAGACGTTCTATTGCTGCATGAAAACCTTTCACATTAGGGAGCGCTTCATAATTTTTAGTATTTCTTTAAGACTAAACGATCAAACAGAATTCTGACGTAACGTAATTTTTCATACAAATTGGCATCTAAAATATGTCGCAAGAATTTTCGTGATATATATATATTTTTTCCATTTTAGAGCGGTAGTTATTCTCAACAATGATATTTTTACAGATTTTGTTTACAAGCCAATTTTACTGTTGTTTTATTGCAACAAGCATTAAGAACAACAAAACAAAACAATACAATGAAATAATTTAATGTTACTCCCGTCGCTTCAATTAGATGCAATTTTGTTGCAGCATTAGGAATTGAACATTCGCAAACAAGTGTTGTGCGTTTTCAGCCAACACAGACCATTTTTATCATTTCAATATTATTTAAAGATTTAAAGTCCTGTTTTCAATATATTTAACAAAATTCGGGCACTTCGATCATATCCACGGCCTTTCCTGCAAGGAGTCCATCCACCATCAACTATTGATTCTTCAAAGGAATCTTTGGTTCCGAGTACCGAAATTTACCCCAGATCTCTTTTACCCAAGTTCTTCTGACTACTTACATTTTATTACCTACTGGTTATCAAGTGGAATGAGAATCTTCTTATGCAGAGTTCGTATTAAAGCATGTTTCCACGGCAACAATATTCGTAATTCGATGTCTTCTTTATAATTCAAAGCCTAATTACGAATCAAATTACTTAATTTTCCCATGCAAACTTTTCAAAGAAAATTGATATTTTTGTGGGTAATTCATTTAGAATTACCATCCAAGTTATAATAAAATCAGTGTCGTTTCCAATTTTTATCGGTTGTTTATCATTTTCAGATGTCAAAAATATCATAGCAAAGGGAATCGCGAAAAGAAAATAAGTAAATTTTTAAAATTTTCTATATAAAACTTTATATTTCTTAATGTTCAACTCCAAAAAAACAAAAAGATAATCTATATATATAAAAGTGAAACTCTGTGTGTGTGTTTGTGTGTGTGTTAGCTATAGACTCCGAAACTGTAAAACCGATCGGGCTCAAACTTTGGCAAGTTGTTGTACACATACCAGGGAGTGTTTATGGGTGGGAAAAAGTGGTTGGCGGTGCCACGCCCATAAAAAGTTATCACTTTCAGCTACTTGAACTTCACCGATTTTTCTAAAACTTTGCACACATATTGAGCTATCATGACTATACAGTTTCATGATTAGAAAAGTGGGCAGTGCCACGCCCATTAAAAAAAGTTATAATTTTTAGGTTGTTGCACTTGATATTCAATTTAAATTCAGAATGCATTTTTATTCATTAAGGGGCGTAGCAACGCGCGCCGGGCTTTTCTAGTTTAAATATAAAAAGCACTTAGAAGAACTGTCAAATCGAAATAACAATATATCGTAGAAACAGGGTTATTCACATAAGTAATTTAAAGAGCGAATCAAGTAATTAAATGTGTCGTGGAAACCTGCTATTAGATTTAAAGAGCCGATCAGGTTTAACTACACTAATTAAGCTCCTGCTAATGCCCTAACTTCCACAGGAAAACCTTTAGTGAAAATACTAATGTCATTGTCTATGCACTCATTGCGATGTAGTCATGCCGACTAGTGTGTATATACAAATAGATTTAAATACATAAGCTTACACTATGATCTATGCGTTAGTATACTACTTCTTACAAATGTAGCGGTAGTTATGCCAAATTATTTTAATAGGTAATGACTAATATTAGCAAGATTTTTTAAGCAATTGGTCGCAAAGAAATGATTTTAAATATTTGTTTAAACAGAAGTAGCTATTTACACACGAAAGTGAACCAAATTCTAAAATTCGCTTCGTTTATTTAAACTATAATTTTTAAATTTCTAGCCTTTTTTAATAAGTGTTAGTTAATATTTGAAGTAATTGTTTAACACTTCAATAATAAACAAAAGCAAATATATATTTATAACAATTTAATAACAATTTTATTCATTTACCAACTGACAACCACAATAGTTTGATGACATATTTTAAATTACTGTCAGTCACTAAGTCATAATGCTCGATTGCCTGCTTTTGGTCTCTTTCACACACTCCCCCATTTGTTCATACCGTAAGTGAGTCTTTAGCAAAATGCATTAGTTACAGTGTTGCATGTTGAAAGAAAATTACATTATGATTATACTTTTTTTTTCTGTTGCTTTATTTTGCTGCTACTGCTACTGTTGCATAAGTATTACTTCAATGACTTTTAGCATGAACATGTAGCGATACGTTAGGAAAGAAAAAAAAAGTAAATAAACTGACATTTATTTGGTTGTATATAGCAAATTGTTGCAGTGTTAAGTAAGAAAGTTGTTATTTTGTATGCAAGTTTGTTTTTTTTAAATTAGAAAAAATAGTTTTCATTTCAATAATGACAGGAAAAAGTGGCAGCAAGGGAATAGTAAAACTTTAAACAAATTGTGATTATTGCAAAGTGAATAGTTTTAGCACAAGTCAAGCCATAAATGAGGCACTAAGAAACTGGAGCGTCAAGTAAAATACAGAAATTATGGATTAATTTCAATAAGTAGAATAATTTCAATAAAAAGAGAAAAAACAACTAAGAGCGCTATATTCGGCCATGCCGATTTTTATATACCCTTCACAACGTGTAGTTATGCAATAACAGTAGTTTGTATCACCATTCATCCCATATGAAATACGTACATATATATAAAAAACATACATATATAAAAACATTCCATTGTAAAATTATAAATTTGCATATGTATGTTAACAAAAAAATAAAAAAAAAAATTTCAAAAAAAATTTCAAAAAAAATTTAAAAAAAAATAATTAAAATATAAATAATAAATATAAAACAAAAAAACAATAAAAAAAGAATTAAAATAAAATATAAATAATATATTATAAAAAAAATAAAAAAAAAATTAAAAAAAAAAAAAATAAAAAAATTAATGTTTTGGCTCAGCTGTGATTCGATGCCACGTTTTCTCTAACCAGTATACACGTTTGTATGTATGTATGTTGTTGTTGTAATGTTGTTTTTGTGAAAAAAAAAATCGAGGTCGTCGTGAGTTTTTGCTCATATCTCAGTTGTTTATGAACCGATACTACTCCCGAATATTTCTGATATTTTAATACCTCACCCGGGTCCAAGCGATGTCGGGGGGCTTCAAAAAGTTGATTTCAACATACACACGGACAGACGGTCAGACGGACAGACTGACAGAGCTTAATCGACTCCCCTATTCATAAGCTTTCAGAAAATATATACTTTATGGGGTCGGAAATGAAAATTGTAGAAATTTCACACGGAATGATAAAACTATATATAACCCTTTTTCACTGTATGAAGGGTATAAAAATATATTACAAAGTTTCTATAAGCAGAAGTCTATTGCAATAATTTTGATGCAAACAAAATTGTTTGAAATTATTGTTTTTTTTTTGACTTCCATATACCATCACAAACAGAAACACAAAAAATGTTTACTATGAAATAACTTCTAAATTTTATACCTAATGAACTGTTGCGTATAAAAAATTCAATAAAAAAAAAACAATTTCAAAACCTATTGTAGCGTTAAGTTATGGATTGAATTGAAAGAAAACTATTATTTTATGCTTAGTTTACTAAACAATTTTAAAAAAAGAAAACATGTTTATATGTACCTGTCATTTCAATAGTTTATTTTTATTTAGAAAAAAAAATAATTCGTTGTCTAAAACAGACAACCTGTATGTCTAAAAAAATCCATACGATATTTCTTATTTAATGTCATTTAATAAATTATTCATAAAAAAATTCCATATAAACTTATTCAACCACATACATATCTACTAGAATTATGTATCTATGTACATCCATACATACATGCATACACTTGTGTGTGTAAGTACATTTGAAAATACATTTTCGTTAGAGTACACATACTGCTGAATAGTTGCGGATCAGAATGGTCTTATTTTTATTATTATGACTACGACAACGTTGCTACTCAGTAGACCGCAACCATGTCTTAATAGAAATAAATAAGAGTAAACATAGAAGATAGTGTGGGTGGGGACCTGCAAAAAGATATCCAAATTTTCACCTGTTTGCAAAAAGAATGCAAAGCTTTGTTAAATTTCCAATATTAAGCTAAAAGTGCAGGCATAGCTTAGTCGCACTATGGGGAGCCCAAAATCATTCAGAAAATAATACAACATTGAAATTTCATAATAATAAAACAAAGTATAAATATTTAAATATAAATGCCACTACGATTGATAAAAAAGAACATTTCAAGACTCAAGCAGTTACTTTTATACATACGCATGAACGTTTACGTCAAGTTTATGATGAAAACACAGAAAAAACAAGAGAAAAATATACACAATATTTTCTTGTATTGAATGCTAGTCACGCATAAAATAAAACGTAATATCTTGAAAAAAAAAATAACCGAAAGATAGTAAAAGCAACTACAACACTACCATATACAAGAATAATCAGTTGAGCAATTTACACAATTTATTTCAAATATGAACAAACTATGGTCGTAAGTACGCACCAACATTATGAGTAAAAAGAAAAAAGCAGGCTTTAGCCTGAGTTACTTTAAGTGTTAATATTTTACTCGATACTATTAGGTAGATGACCTATAGGGTTTCTTAACATAATTTTGTATTGTGGGCAGTCACTAGGAAAAAATACACAATGGCCACACGTTTTTTGAGTTGCTTTTAGTTTCGCACAGTAATTTTCCCACAATGGGTTAAATAGTTTCTTTAACTCAATTTATTGTTCATCATATCCAATTGGAGTAAATTTAACTGAGCTAGTGTTTCCCAATGAACATTTTAATTTCACTTGAAAAAGTCTTTTACTTTCGCGCAACAATAATGAACAATTGTGTTTAACAGGTTTTTTGATAGGGACTTCCGTAATTTAATATTTATGAAGACACTTCTGTCGAATTGGCTGTCATTCATTGTCTCAGTGTTCTTTACCAAATTCCCATGGACGGATATATTATTAAATAACACGTAGAAAAGATAAAACTGATTAAATAAAATGAGGGATCTGTTCGGGCAACGTTCCGCGAGCTTCGTTAATTATACGGTCGCTATAGACGACCTGCTAAAAGAACTATTCGCTTGGAGCAATTATTGTGGAAAACTTGAGTCTACTGGTTTAGTAAACAATGAACCAACACCTTAACGGCAAACAAAAAATCGACGAAAGTTCAGGAGAACCCTAGACTGCCGATTTCGAAACGCATACAAGAATCCAACCTTTTGCAAATTTTTTTTGTGGAAAAAATTCAACTTGCCCAGCAGCTGAAGGTTAACGACAATAGACAACTGAGTGTTGGTTGACCTTAATTTTCATCAAAAATCATATTCATCGATGAGGCCAATTTCTAGGTGAATGGTACGTTAACAAACAAATGATAACAATCGACATGAGACACAAGAGCTTTCGATGCAACAGAAAAAGTCACTGTTTTTTGTGGCTTTTTGGCTGGCTGCGTCATCGGTGCATATTTCTTCGATAACGACGTTAGCCAGGCATAAACCGCCGATGTAGAGCCTTTTAGGTTGAAAGTTTTCAACCGCTTTCGGCCTAAGTCTGACAGGCCATACAGCTCATGCAAAATTAAACATTCTGGATGAGCGATTTGTAAGTTTGGTCACCTTACGTGGAGACAAGATGAACTAACCACCGATTACGTGCGATTTGACACTGTTAGCTATTTTCCTGTAGGGTTTTCTTAGATCAAAAGTCAGTGCGAAAACGCCACATATCATAGTGGCCCACAGAGTCAACAGAACCCATGCCATCGGTCAAATTCTGATTTCTGCACTGTAGTCATTAAAAATTTTATATTTCGAATACGCCCCTCTCAGCAAGCCGAGATTTGCACAATATCTTAGCCCATACATTATAGCATCCATAGGTTTTTCAAACGGATAAAAAATTCTATTAACACTGGTATTCTCATCATTATTTCACGGAAACTTTTGTCAATTTCCATATAAGGAAATCATAAGAAATAAGTAATGTCAACTAATCGGTACTCTGTTTTTTATCTAAAAAAACACACGAAATGTTTCGTTCAACATTCAAGCAACACTTTATTTTGTATAAAATAATATGAACAATAGTTATTCCGTACGAAATTCCGATTAATTTTTTTTTTTGGTTTACTCGATTTAAAAAATATTTTTTTATGTCAAATTCTTCCTGTGAAATAACTAAAGTTGCTCAATATATTTCCCTAAATAAAACATAGCACTATGCCTTACATAGAATTTATGTACGTATAACTTTTGCCTTAACCTTTAGAATCACATCCCACGTTAAGCATCTCTGCTTTATATTGAACATATACATCAAGTCTTAATATTGTATACTGGGTATGGGGGGGTATGAATATCGAAGTCATGTGTGGCAAATGATATCACATATTTCTAACTAAATAACTAATAATCTAATAACACCAATAACACATACATACAACTAACTATATTCTATCCAAGAGTATAGTGTTTGAATACAAATTTTGTTCATAATCCTTAGAGGAAGAAAAAAGATCATTATACACATTCTGCACACATTTTTACAACATCGTAATTAGAAGGGAGAAATGAGTAGAAACGGTAACACAAAAGTAGTAAATGGGATATTAAATATTATTGATTAAGCTCTAGGGAGTTGCAAAAAGAAAAATAAAAAAAAGTAAGACTGAATTTTAGTTTTCAATAGAAAATAGTAAAAAAAAATTAGTTTTAAAATATCTTACTCTGAAAGATTATTAAAATAAAAAAATCGTAGTAAGATTAAAATTTTATATTTTATATTTTTGCGTACATATACTTAAACTTCCAATAATTACTTTAGATTTAAGTTTTTGATAGAAAAAGCTTTAACAAAAATACATTGTTCAAAATATTTTTTTTTACTTCTTTGCTCTTTTGGTCACTTTGCTCGCTTTGCGCGCCAAACTATAAATATTTTTTATAAACAAAAAAAAATTTTATAACTTTAATATCCTCACTGCAATCAGTGAATTAAGTTTATGCTCGCAGTAGTTGAGTATAAGAACCAATACTCTCATAAAATACAACCATTTTGTTCGCCAAAGTTTAATCAAAATTCCTTAAATGAGAACAACAACATACAAATGACACCACAAATACAGACTCATATGTAGACACGTACACAGATTTACGTGCAAAAGTAAATAAATAAGCTTTAGCGAAAGTCCCTGTAGCTAAATTTTTAATATGTTAAGTTTTGGACCAGTCGTATAACTAGTTGTAATGAGACAGTAGCCAAAGTAAAGATCTCAATTGCATGGACTGAAGATAAACAAGCACACCATTCACTTATCTCACTTATCGCAAAATTGAAGAGTATTTAAACAAAAATCTTATTAATATCAAGCTAAATTAATTATCACAACGGGACCCTCGGAGAACCCAAGTGAGCTATGCCTTCGGGCGGCTGCCGGATCTAACCTAACCTAACAAATTAAAAGTGTACTAAAACTCAATTCTCGTTCTGTGAAACTAAAAAATTAAAAGGTTTTGGTGTGTTATATCATACGGTCAAAGTTTTACATTTTACAGTTTTACAGAACGGGAATCGAGCCTCTGGGGTAGTGATAAGAGCGTGAAGCTATAAAATCAAAAGACTCTGGTTCAAATCCCAGCTGAGACAAAAAATTTTCATAGCACTTGATGCTTAAATTTTTTTTCAGTGTGTGTGAGATGAGTACATAACAAAAACTAACAATGACTAGTATTTAAACTAGTATAAAACTATATACAAAATGGGGATCTTATGACAAACTACTGCTAAAATCGATAGTTTGATATATAAAAGAGACAGATATGTAACTAGTCTGAAATTAATAACAACTAATATGTTTTCAAATGCATACTGGCTACTTTATCTGCAGGGGTATAGACCATAGATAAGTAATAAAGATGAATACAGATATTTCTTATGGTACAAATATTAATGCCTTTTACAGGTTCAGACAGTATAAAAGAAAATATTTATACGATATGATAACCAAAACATATAGAGGCTTCAAATCGCACTACAATAATATCACGATTTCATTAATAAGAGCAGGTAGATAGATGTTGAAAAGTTTGTGGTGAATATGTTTTTGTTTTTGGAGTTTTGTGATCAATCTGTTGTTTATTATTGCGTAACTAATGTTAAATCATCTTGTCGAGTTTTAAATTAAGCAGCGTGTCAAAAGGACCAGTCCTTGCTTAGAAATATTAAAAAAAAAAATGTTGTTAATATAACAGACATAAGTTCGACTTTATACTGCACTAGAGTGCCCCTGTGGACAAGTCATTAAAGGACAAGTCAGTTGTTTGTTTGGTTCAATTCCTCCGGAGACTCTGTAATTGTCTGCTTCTCTTTCTCTTCTATTCTAAATATTTCTATTATTATTCTATTCCTCTCTCTATTAAGGCGTCACAATGGACCGTAATGGTCTCCGAGTGAAGGTGTTAGGGTAACTTTGCACCAGCCATACCTATCTACCCTACCTACCTTATACTGCACTAACTAGCATAAGTCATTAGACCGACTTGTATGGTAAAATTAATAATATGCATTTCTTGGATCCGTGCCACTTTACGAAGTCTTGGTGATCTCTTAAACAACATCCTGCTCCATACCACATTTATACATAGATCTTTAAAAAAAAAAAATTCGGTAATATCAAGCAGACATCATATTTTAATCTATGTTTTTAAATAGTGGACCATACCTATTGGGAAATTCAATAAAAAGGTTATTATTGACAATATAGCAGATATAAATATGGTTTTGCGTTAAACTAACTGGCTCAATTCATCACTATCAAAGAAGATATTTGATACAGTTAAGCCCAAAATTCCAGTTTTATTTTAATCATGACGCCCTGCTCTAAATTGAGTTGGATAATTTGCACTCAAGAAAACACAATTTTCTAGCGTAGAATGATGGGTATGCGTAGAGTATGTGCTTGAAGGTATTATCCCCTATATACAAAAAAAAAAAAAAAACAAAAGATCCAGCAAATGATAAAAATGTCAGGTTAAGAGTCTTTAAATCTTTCTTATAAAGGAAAAACCAGAACACCGAACAAATTTGGCTTGTCGTTGTACCTGGGCTTCATTTAAAAAAGAAAAGAACAGAAACTTTTATGCGCTGAAATCATTTTCTGGATATTGTACAGGGTAAATCGAGAAATGAATTAGGCCTTGTGCTTTGACCACCCGTTTCACGTTTTTAAAAGCGGTTCAGTTAGAAAACCGCTTAGTCATTGTACCTTGTCTAACAAGGTATAAATAGTAGCGATATTGTCACTGGACTCAATTTTAGTCAGCATCTCTAACAAGCTGAAATCTTTTCCCGAAGAGAATAAGAATGTCATCATTAGTTGTAGGAGCATTAGGTAGAGTGGTTATCTGTTGAAACAAATTTAGTTACTTATCGGCTCGGCCCGTCCAAAACTTGACCTAAATATGCCAGTAACATTATTCAATTGCTTGCAGACGTTGCCAGCCTCAATACAGAAAAAAGTCCTGACATTAATATATATCTGATTAAATAACGGATTCGTGGAATTTCATCCCCTTCCCTGGAAAAAGGATCTAGAACAAAATGTTCTGTACATTTCAAATAACTTAAAAAATTTGGATTTGTAAAAACCTTCATTGTACAGTACCCATGATAGATAAGTAAATTGGGAGAATTCAAGAATGTGTGTCACCTATGTTTCGCGGGCATCGATAACATGAGGCGTTAGAATAAATTTAAAAGCATACTATGATAGGACTTGCAGCTGTATATGTAACCATAGGTTTTATGAATTCGCTAAAATATTTTTAGACCATATCTGATCGAAATAGCAAATTAATGTACAAAAAAATTATGGAAAAAATTAAGAGTACATATAAAATCATAAACTTTTGCATTCAAATTAACAAAACAAAAAAAAATCCATTGGAACTTATTTTGCATTATTTTGCTGAGTATCCTTCACCGTGCATTTTTGATACAGAATGATATGGTTAAAATAAAAATCAGTGTACATTACTTTATAAAGAATTTTTATTTTTCCATAAGCATAAAGAACAACATGTTTTTTTTTTGCTTCTTGTATAATAAATGGTACAAATAAAATCCTCAAATTCCCATTAACCAGTCGGTTTGAAATCAACTGAAACCACATACACATATATACAACCAGCTATAAGTGAGTCTCTGCTAGAGTGTGTAATAATGATAAATCCTTATACCCTGACACAGTTGCTGGTATTGTCCTTTATATAAAAACCGTGCTTTCAACCACGACTACCAACAGTAACTGCATGAAAGCAACAGCAACAGCCACTCGCTGCTATTACCAGCATATACAGTACACTGGTTTCGTACTCAATTGCTGTATTAGTTGAGTGGCTGGTTGGTCATCATCAGACTTTAAGCCTAGTTGGCATTTTTATGTTATGCTCTTCAACAGTGGTTACCAACGCAAATTATTGTACTTTAAAAGTTGTTATTTTTAGTATTTTTATAATTTATAGGTTTAGATTTTATTTTAAATCAATTAATTTTAATTTTCAACGTATAATTATTTTAGGGGGGCGGTTAGGTAACTTTTTTGTCAGTCCTACTAATTTAAACACATGTAGGATGATTTTAGTGAAGTCGATAAAAATAGTTTTATTCATAATGTCACTTTCAACTTAATTGAACTATAATGTTGGAAAGGTCCAAAAAGTACTAAAGATAATTAAAAAAAAACTAGGCCATAAAAGAAAAGAGCCAAGTATGATTTCGTAAATATTGGTTTTATTCAAATCGGTCCTTATCAGGCAGATAGTTATTTATGATATACTGACACAGTGTTATAGCGACATCTAGTGTTATGTATTATATAAGTGTTATGTATTATATAAGTGTATGCTCGCTTTGGAAGACTCAGCATTTAACCCCTGTTAACATACGTATACTTCTTGCCAAAACTTACCTTATCCCAACTCTCCTATATGGCTGCGAAGTCTTCGCTAGTTGTGATTGCTTAAGTAAAAGAAAATTAACTTCCCCATTTAACGCTATACTAAGATATGTTTTTAATTTAAGGCGATCATCACACATAACACCCTATGAAAGTAAACTCTATGGAGTACGTTTTTGTGATCTACTAAAAATAAGATCTTTGTTACTTATGAACAAGATTATATTCACTAATGAGCCATCATACTTGTTTAGGCGCCTAACTTTTACCCGCTCAAGAAGAAATAACAATCTGATTCAAATTAGATATAAAACGCTTGTGTCTGAATGGCAATTTTTAATCCATTGTACTCGTCTTTGGAACTCGCTACCGTCGTCTATACAGTTTTTGAGTAATGCAACGCAGTTTAGGAAAGCAGTTTTTAATTATTTTAGTCATATCTAATAATGAGTATTTCAATAATAAAAATTCTACTTTTATTTTTAATGATTGTATTTTTAATATTCTTTTTTATACATGTATATATATTTTATTTTATTTTCCTGCTTTAAAATGTATAATTCGTTAGATTTTTTCCATTCAAAAATGTTTTCTCATTTTTTTTTTAATAATCATATTGTAATAACTTATCTTGTTCAATTTACTCATCCTGTTCTATAATTATAAGACTTTAAGTCTTGTTGTGTGGGAATACAAAATAAATAAATAAATAAATAAGTATTTAATATAAAATAATTGTACAACACTGACATATTTAATACTTTTTATTTAACCGCGAAGGATAGACATTGCTTTTAATACTTTTGCATCAAAGTGAATTCAAAAATAGTAAGACTGACATATTCGGTCGTGACGAATTTTATAATACCCTACACCATCATGTGTACAGAGGTATAGTGACCATTTTTTTTATTTTGAATTTCTACATAGTTAGCTTATTTTTACTAATCTAGACATTTTATTTTGTACCTTATTTTAATGGGATTGAAACAAAAAATTATTCGCCATTTTGTTTAGGGGCCCATCATGGATTTTAATTTATTCACAGTTGACTATATTCTACTGGTTAGACACTTTCGTTTAATACTAATACTGTGGGGCTGAGAAGAACAAAGCCGTAGTTTCTGTGTTTAGCCCATACATACGCCATTTTATTTCGAACGCAATCTTGGAATTTAAACTTATAATCTTTTACTGTATTCTACTCGTATTTTCCTTTGACACCAATATAAAAGGGTTTAAAGTGGGTACATTTTTGATTACTAGATTTGAGTCACATATAAATTTATTGTACGCCATTTTGTGGTGGTGCTATAAAGGATTTTAAAAATTTGTTTAGCGTGTTATATTTTACAAGTCAAGCTCTTTCTCTTGAAACCCATATCGCTCATCTCTGTTGTCCAGAGACTGAAAAAAATCGCTTTTCAATTTGACACTTTAGGAAAAAAACCAAAGCATGTTTATTTTTTGGCTTATATCTCAGTTAATTTCTAACCGATGTATTAGTTTTTCTCAGCAATAATTTTTGAGACTTAGGGTCATTATTACAACTTTCCATTAGTTAAAGGCAGGATTTTCTCGGACCGATAAATCGCTTTTAATTGTTGCAACTTAAATTTTTTATTGTAATTATCATTAATAATAATAATAATAATAATAATAATAATAATATTTAATGAATTAACAAATCATAAGTGAAGGCTTTATAATACAAGGCCATTTACCGGTCGGACAAAATCGTCCTTTAACTAACTGCAAGTTGCAATAATGCCCCTTAGGGTTGTATTTGGGTGTTCTTAGCATGTCCGAAAAATATGTTACTTAATATATTTAAAAAAAATTTAAATTTTAAAAAGATATCTTCTCCTTTTACTTTGCCCATTTATCCAAAATTTTTTTTCATATCTTGACAGTGGATCTATAGCAATTCAATTCGAAATACGTATTTGTACAATATGTGGGGACTTCTAAAAGTTGATTTCAACCAACAGACGGACAAACGGACATCGGTAAGTACCACTTATTCAAACGAAAATGTTTATGAATATTTAAAATTCTTTTCCCTCTTTTACCGTTATTCATGCGTTCAGAGCTTTAATGAATCCGTGGTAATAGTGGATGAACCAAATGATATACTGTTGTGGAAAACATGTTGATGTATATGGACACTTAAGGCGTACGTGCAATTTTATTTGTGTAAATATATACACACAGATTTTTTACAGACGACTATTTTATGAGCATGTATATGTTTAATTTTTGTTATTTTTATTCGAGACCCTTGTTGTTCATTGACCGAACGGTAACAGAAACCAATAATATTGTAGTCATATACACATATATATGGACAAACCTACACATAAGTACCACCTGGCATACGCTTATATTGAGAAAATTGTTTACATGTACCGGATAAACAGAAAGGATAATATTGCGACACACACATACAGTCAGACATGTACATTGTACATACATACAACCTCAACTGGTATATTTATAGATATTTTTGACCAGGTCTGCGTTAAAGGATAAATGGTTGAATGGTTTCATGTCTCAGGAAGTCTGTCAGTTTGTATGGACATTTGTTAATAAGTAAGTGGTAATTTTAAAAATATATTAAAGAGTTTTTAATCGGATCAATAGTTAACACTTAAATGTACAAACATAAATAAAACATTTCTGAAGAAACCTAAAGTAAGGAAAATATAAAAAAAAATGTTTAAATAAATAAATGTTCATATTAAAAACAAGTAAGAACGCTATATTCGGCCGTGCCGAATCTTATATACCCTTCACACCGTGTAGTCATGCAATAACAGTAGTTTGTATCACCATTTATCCCATATGAAATACGTACATACATATAAAAACATACATATTTAAAAACGCCCCATTGTAAAATTATAAATTCACGTATGTATGTTAAAAAAAAATTTAAAAAAAAAATTTAAAAAAAAAATTTAAAAAAAAAATTTAAAAAAATTTAAAAAAAAATAATTAAAATATATATAATTAATATAAAACAAAAAAAAAAAAATTAAAAAAAAAAAATAATAAAAATATAAATAATATATTAAATAAAAAATAAAAAAAAAATAAAAAAAAAATTAAAAAAAAAATTTTAAAAAAAATTTTTAAAATATAAAAAAAAAGTTTTTTTGGCTCAGGTGGGATTCGATGCCACGTTTTCTCTAAGCAGTATACACGTTTGTATGTATGTATGTTGTTGTTGTAATGTTGTTTTTGTGAAAAAAAAATCGAGGTGGTCGTGGGTTTTTGCTCATATCTCAGTTGTTTATGTACCGATGTTTCTGATTTTCAATAGCGATCTACTCCCGAATATTTCTGATATTTAAATACCTCACCCGGGTCCAAGCGATGTCGAGGGGCTTCAAAAAGTTGATTTCAACATACACACGGGCAGACGGACAGACTGACAGAGCTTAATCGACTTCCCTATTCATAAGCTTTCAGAAAATATATACTTTATGGGGTCGGAAATGAAAATTGTAGAAATTTCACACGGAATGACAAACCTATATATACCCTTTTTCACTGTGTGAAGGGTATAAAAATAGTGGAGATATTTATACAGTAACTAAACAAAGTAAATAAAATCGATTTTATTTTGAAGCAAATTGTCGTTTAGTACAATATTCTTAAGATTTGTATATTGTAAGATTTGTAAGTGCAATATTAAGATAAATAAGTCAATAAATTCTCTATTTGTCATAACAATCAATTAAAGAGTTTGAAAGTTATAATGTTTTCCGTCATTTAAAAAAGTCCTCAAGGTTTCGTGTGAATTTTAACAAAAGCTTAAAGAATTTATAATTTTTTTACAATCTTCGAAAATTCGAACTTATGTTCGAAATTTTTTTTTAAATTAAAAACTAATTATTTGATATACAGAAAACTTTAATAATACAGTCACAACCAGACTTTTAGCAAAAAATCCAAATTTTTAATTAATATATTACAAACATTCCAATTTTTTTTAAATAAAAAACTTTCTTTATAAATATGTTACCCAGAATCACGAACTTGAGATTTATTATCTTGTATAAAAATTATCTTATTAAATCCTCCAGTATCTCGCTACCACATCGGGTAGCTTTAGTAAAAAACAAAGCGAAATACTAAAAGTTACTAAAAAATAATTTTTATTTACAAATTAGAAAAGACCGGCGCGCGTTGCTACGCCCCTTAATGAATAAAAATCCATTCTAAATTAAAATTGAATATCAGGTGCAAAAAGCTAAAAATTATAACTTTTTTTAATGGGCGTGGCACTGCCCACTTTTCTAATCAAGAAAATATAAAGTCATGATAACTCAAAATGTGTGCAAAGTTTCACAAAAATCGGTCAAGAGCAAGTAGCTAAAAATGATAACTTATTTCTTATGAGCGTGGCACTGCCTACTTTTCTAATCACGAAATAGTATAATCATGAGAGCTCAATATGTGTGTGCAAAGTTTTTGAAAAATCAGTGAAGTTCAAGTAGCTGAAAATGACAACCAATTTTTATGGGCGTAGCCCCGCCCACTTTTTACCACACATAAACACTCCCGGAATGTGTAAAACAACTTGCCAAAGTTTGAGTACGATCGGCTTTACAGTTTCGGAGTCTATAGCTAAAGCTTGGTTTTCACTATGTCATTTTTGTTGTCAAATCGCCCAAATTGTTGGCAATTGTATGAAAACGGGTTGTCATATGGCGTCATCTATGTTTGCAGTCAGTTATGCACACAAACTGCCATCTAAACTGACAAATAAGTGAAAACGCCAAATTTCAGTTTGTCAGCAGATATGACAGCATTTTTTTCAAAGTAAATTTGACAACAAGTTGTCAATTATTTTTGCTTGTCGTTCGTCAGTTTTTTTGCCAGTTTTTAAAATGCAGTGAAAACGCATTTAACGCAAACTGACGAGAATTCATTTGAGGCAGTTTTTGTTGTCATTTCATATGACATAGTGAAAACCAAGCTTAACACACAAACAGAGTTTCACTTTTATATAAATAGATAATTGATCTTAAGCATACGTTCAAGGATAACATATTTTAAAGAATGTATTAAAATTTAAAGAACCGGTTCATATCATTCTAAAAAAAACACACTTGTAAATCACCCAAAAGTGATCCATAGAAAAGTTTAAAAATACTCCCATCATTGGAGGATGCATAACTCTACTTTTGATTCTTTGATCCTAACGTATGCCTTAGTAGTATGATTCTTCAGAGAAAAAGGTTAATAAAAAACCACTTAAAACGATCCAAAGAATAGGTGAATGGCTGGTGAGAGACAATAAAACCAGATATGAAGGAAAAATCTATATTTTAACATGTGACAAAACCCAACAAAATATGAAAACGTTACTGCATCACCATAATAGTAGATGAGGGAGAAAGGGATGAAGTAATAAGGGTAAAAAAGTGGGGACGAATCGAAGATTGGTGACCGAACTGTAAAGGGATAAACCCTTTATATTGCATTAACCAAAACAGAGGTAAATGCACCCATCTACCAGCCCAAAATATTGTTTTTCAGGCTGATATTATGGTATTTACGGCAGCAATAAATTAATAAAGGAGTCTGATAATGAAGCTCAGATTCATATCTTTACGAATAGCCAATCAATTTTAAACACCGTATTGAATTTTAGGTTGAATCTTGAAATGTGTTGCAATATAAGCTTGAGATAAAATAGCGCACGAATTGTGAACGTCTAGAGATAATACGGATATCAGGCCATAACGATACAATCGCATATGAAGAAACCGACAAATTATATAAAATGGAATCATTTTTAAATACCATCACATTGGAGGTTAAAAAATTAACTTAAACTTTAAGCGATAGGGAAACACTTCAGAAAGTGGCAAAATACCTCTGACGGTAAGGTGACAAACATACTTTCGGTGACCCAAATGTTGAAAAATCAAAGAAGATTTTGAAACTAAATGAACCAACATTTAGAAGACTAACTAGTGTAAAACCAGGTCACACAGACATGAGAATTCATCTAGCTGGCGTTAGATTGTTGGATGAAACGACTATAGAGCAGAAGAACATGATAACAGTTAAAAAAATATCTTTATTAATGTCCTTCATTTGGGGTATCTTTAACGTATACACTATGGCGAACTTGGAATACCCAAGGAATTCAAATTGGAATATCCAAGGAAAAACATTGTAAGGTCTCGATTTTTGACCTCGTCGAGAGATAAACACGTTTGGAGTTATGCTTTTATTAAATGAATTTCTCCCCAACTGGCATAAGTATATATCTGTCACGGGTTTGGGTTTTTAATGTCCCTCCTTTTCAACCCAACGTAATTATATCAGGCGTATCGCCTGGGTTCTGTATTCCGAGTGAAATTAAATCACTCGGAATTGCCATTGTAGTGTTATTGCTTATAACATTAATTTCAAATTAATTTCGAGTGATTTAATTTCACTCGGAATGCAGAACACAGGCGATAATTTGCCATGGCCCTAAACATTCTATAATTTGTGAACATGCATGAAAAATGGTTTGAAGTTTTGTCACTCCCATTTTTCTGCTATATTAAAATCTGAACGGCAAAAATTTTAACCACCCATTGGAGCCTGGAGAAAAGGTGTAATTTGACAGTAGAAAAATAAAAAAAAAGTAATTTTTAATAAATTATATTTATTTAAAATTTAAACAATGACTAAATTTTTAGGAAAATTTTGTGTCCAAGAGTCGCTACTAGTGAAGGTCCCATGGCGACAATAGATGGCAATCAGCTGTTTAGGATAGGATTTTGCTAAAGGCCCAAGCAAAAAAAGTTCAGCTTTGTCAAAATGTTTGCAAATATTAATTTTTTGTTTCTTAATTTTTGCGAGTTTTTTCTTTGGAAAAAAAATAAAAAATCGTGACAATTCAGAACATACTTAAAATATATTTGTTTCACTTTAATCGTTTCATGCAAACTTGTTATTTTTTTTTATTTGAAACGGAAAAAAGTTCTTTCAAGTTCGCTTATTCTTCTTTCTTCAGTGATCTATTGTTCTTCGTAAAACTTTGCATGACATCACCATATCCTTGTTACATTTCATTGTAGATTGATTGATTTCCCTAAAATAAATCAGTAAAATGTTTCATGTTTTCGCGTTGTTGATGCTTTTTTTTACTATTTTCGTTTAGAAGTTTGAACTAAGCTTGCGTTGTTTCAAAATAAGCCAAACATATTTTGTTTAGTGAAGTGATACCCAATTTTTGTTACTTTAAACAACTACTTCAAGAACTTTTTGATTTCCTAAAAAATTAAATACTTTTCATGGAAAGCTTTAAAAAATAAAGGAAAAATGTCTCTATGAGCTGTGAATATATAGATAGATAAGATGGTAAACCAAACTGAACACAAACAATAATCGACTTGCGGAAGCAGACAACCGCATGACGTTTAAATCAGTATTGAAAATTTGTGTTTAACGTTCTCGTACAAATTCTTTTTTTAAATATAGAGTTTGCGTAAATAAATTCTAAATATAATATTTACAGACATTTTTGTGTAACTGTGGCCCAGCATAGGGTTTAACAGTCGCACTTTAAACCCAGTGAAATTTTTTTTTTGTGTAAGTGCTAACTCTGAAGTTTGACAGCTATCACTATGAACAGCTTTACCAAAGTATATTGAAAATTTGGAAAGTTATGCTGAGACCGCTCTCAAACTTTAAAGGATTTTCAGTCGATAAAGTACAGCTAATGTATTATTCATTCGGAGAGTAGTCAAGCAATTTGAAAAAACTGGGTGGCTTATGGATAGCAAGACTCCTGTGTGTCAACGTGTTGGTCGGTGTGGTGAAAACATTGCTGTTGTAAACGAAAGAGTCGCCGAAAACCTTGAAAACATCAGTTGGAAATCGTTATCAACAACTTAAAATTCAAAAAACACTGCGCATCGAATTTTGACAAAAGCCATAGGTACAAAATTCAACTAACGTACAACAAAGCTGCAAACCATGGAAAGCGCCGGCAATTCGTTAAATGGGTAATGGCCCATAGTGGAGCCAATAACAATTTCATCTAAATGGTTTCGTGAACAGAGAAACTTGTCGAAGTTAGGTCTTAAAAAATTGTCATGCAATCCATAAAAAACAAATGCACTTACAACGAGCAACTGTATGGTGCAGATTTTGAATGGGCGGCGTGATTGGGACTTACATTTTAGAAGATGAGGTCAAAACTGCAGTGACCGTGAGCGACATTTGTTACAGGAACAACTGAACGGAATGGATATTAGCGACAGGCGGTGTCAAGTGCTACTGCGTACATTAAACAATCCACTTATCGCTCCAACGATTTACAGAACAAATTATCTTAAGAGCTTCTGAAGTCACCAGGCCACTAAGATTATGCGATTAACCGCGGTCAGAGAAACCATTCGATCGGCTCAAAGCCGGCTAAGAGCCGCCGCCGACTTTTTTTGGAGTGCTCAAGCCGCCGCTGACTTGTTTCGGCTTAAATCGGCTCAAATATGTAGCCGGTTAACATATCTTACATTCATTTTCACAGATATTTTTTAGATTTAAGTTTCTTTTTTTTTAACATTTTAGGATGATAAAAAGAAAAAATATTTTTCTATTTTATGTTTATTAACACAATTAAATATTTAAATGATTATTAAAAATATTTAGACATTGGCAACCTTGAAAAATGACAACGAAATACAATAATATGGAAGAGGTAAACCCTAATCACAAAGGTGACAATTTGAAGATACTCATTTTTATATTCCAGCTGTCAAAATACTTAAAAAAATTAAAATTAATTAAAATTAAAAAAATTAAAATTAAAATACCTAAAGCACAGCAAACTCGATCGTTCGAGTAAAATTTCGATCGTGATCAAATACCGTAATTTGGCCTCTGAGCTCTTATTTGAGATCCAACGCGTTATCGGTGAGATATCAAAACATCTTTCTGAGAAAGTTCTCGAAACTTTCATGAAAAGCCTTTTGGCGTGTCATCATAGCCGTGGAGGCCAATTGACGGCTATGTTTTCAGCCTTAATCGTATCATTTGTTGTTTGCAATCCAATAAAAAAAAACACAACAATCTCAAAAAATAGGTGTTATTATTTTAAAATTAAATAGTGCATTCTTACTGAGACACCCTTTATTTGTGTTTTAGTCCAAAATAATAATATAATGTCGTTTTTGCTAAAGATACGGTAAGGAGATATTTTGTGGGCCACCCTGTATAAAATTGTCTTTAAAGAAGAATTTTCTTAACACAAAAAAATGAAATGAGAAATAATTATGTCTTAGTGGGCATAATCAGCCACATTCAGAAGCACTGGTTTATTGTGTGCGTCGATGGTGAGAAAAACTATTTTCGTTCCAATTAAATTCAAAACAAGATTTTCCCTGTCAAGTTTTATTGTTTGCTCTGAGTTTTGCTGATTTGTTTGTCAACATTTTTGTATCTACTTGACACTTTTCCTCAAACTTGAAAAGTTTTCTTTAAGTCGCATTAGCGTATTGGCCGTCAAAACATTGATGTTTTCGAAAAAACGAAAAAAGAAACTATTTTTGCTTTCTTTTTGCCTGGCTACATTTTATTTGTTAGAAATTACAACAGAAAATAATGAAGATGAATGAATGACTAAAAGGAATTATTCTTTTGACATCTTTGAATAAGGTATTAAAGTTTTTCATTTGCAGTTAATTAAGAAAAAATAAAAAAAGCTTTTGTGCCTCTATTTAAAAAAAAAAGAAAAAAATTAATTGTATTCTATTGTTCTCACAAACACATACAGACGACAGATTCAGAAAGACATGTGTAGTTTAGTTTGGGCTTACCTACCTACCTGTCTTGTAAAGTGTACTGGAAACGAAAACAGAAAATTCATTTGTTATACATGATTTAAAAATAGAAATTCCATTTAAAAGTTTTAGGCTTAAATTGAGGAACACACAAAAAGACAACAACAACAGTAAACGGTACAAACTGTAGCCATTGATTGCACAACAAAAGAATCGACAAAAAAAAACGAAACCGAAAAAAAAGATAATCCTTTAGTGTCCTAGGAAAAAGTCAATTTTCCGCATGAATTACTTTTTGCCATTTTTTGTTGTTTGTTCTCTGTTTGTAACAGCAAAAGGGTTTAACTATTGTGACTCCATGGTTTAGCCGTTGCTTTAAAACGAATGGAGAGTAGAGTCCAGTTAACTTTTTACAAACATTATTTTGTTTTCTTTTCTGTTTTTTTTTATGTCGTTCCGTTTTACCAATAAACTCAATATGTGTTATCTTACAATTTTCATTATATTACTAAAATTGTTAACACAACAACAAAAATATTTGCCAAAAATTTGTATGTTTACTTTTATTTATTTTTAAATAAATACTAGCATAAGGTGTCCTTTAAGGGGATTTGAGAATGTTCACAACAGCAACAGTGTTCATATATGCATGTGTGTGTGTGCAACTTTTATAATCGTTAATTAAAATTTTATGTTTTTGATTAGTTTTCATTTGTAGCTTGTAACTTTATATGCATGTTGTTGTATTTTGTTGTTGTTGTTGTTTTCGTTTTTTTTAAATTTTTTTTTGTTGTATATACACTGCGGTATGATCACAAAGTTTGTTTAGTTTATCTGTAAATTTAAAGCATGAGCAGGTAAAAGGAGTTAAATAGTGCTTTACAGGAGGTAGAATTAGTCTTATAAAGATGCAGTAGATAATTGTGTAAATTTACAAAAATCTACCTAAAATAATTTGGAGTAGCGATTCTCTACCTTTAATGGGGAACCATATAATTCGAACTGTTATATGCCAGTTGGCCTAGGGTGCCCCGGTGGACTAGTCAGTAGTGTGCTGGTCTGCTAGTTTGGGGGTTGCGGATTTGATTCCTGCCAGAGACTCTGGACTGGTCTGCTTCTCTTTCTCTTCTATTTTAACTATCTCTCTTATTATTCTATTTTTCTCTTAATTTCTATATTAAGGCGTCACAATGGACCATAATGGTCTCCGGGTGAGGGTAACTTTGCACCAGCCTTACCTACAATGTTAGTTGGCTTAACAGCAGACCTTTTTTATAGAAATTAAAAATTTTTTCAGGCGCGGATCCAACTTAAGGGTTTTCGGGGAAAGCGACGGGGTGTGGTAAATTATTATTAAAATTTATGAATTGTTTGTTTAAATGGCTGCCAAAACTATTACTTATCAAAAGAAAAGGTTTGGTTTGGAGGGTGTGGAAAATTACCTTTTTTCATACCCCTTGCATCCGTGCTTGTGCAGAGTAGAAATATAGTTATTAATAATAGAATAAGATTTCGGTTAAGTCTCCACCTCTTATCGGTCGGCAAAAGGATCCAAAGAAAATATTTCATCGCCGTCAAATTACCAGAACAAAACAGGTAATTGACATTGTCATGCCGGAAAGTTACGCAACTGGAAAAATTTTGCTGCAATAAATGAGTTGTTTAACTAGATTTGTGACTACACACAGAAAACAGATTCATTGTGGCAACCGAATTTTTTGCCAATCGAATTCATTCGGTTCCACGTACTATCTCTTAATTCGTTTGTAATAATAGAAAAATTTGATTCTTAGCATTTTAGATTTAGTAGCAACAGTAGAATTTAAGTAACCCAACGGTTGTGTTAGCAGATTTTATTAGTCGGTATTATTGATATTTTTTTTAATATCTTTTTTTTATAAAAAAAAGACATAATATACCTATAAAATAAATATCTACATACATACATATATAAATACATCAACATTTTAATACATAAATAAAACTTGAAATTGCAAATATTATTAGGATAAGTTCATGGTTTCTTCTTAGTCTCTAAGATTGTACTGGTCTTGTTCAACACGGGCATTACGCGGCGGTGCAAACGCTGCAAAGAAGTAAGCATCGATAAGTTTCTTCGGTTAGATGTGGCTCGAAGATACTATACCCATATAAACTTACTTACTACAACTGAATAAATGTCCATATGTACATATGTATGTATTTTGAGTGACTTGAAACAATTTCGCATCCCCAGTACAGCACCATCTATGACGTTAGTATTAATTGCAAATTTCCGTATTTGAAAGTTCATTTTGCTTACTGAAATACATAATAATATTTTGAAATGTAAAATTGAGTCCTTACCTTACTAAACAGTCTCTTGCAGATTTCGTTTTGTATAACAAAAAAGTGATTGAAATATTTTTTTCATTTCATATTTCTTCATTTTTAAAATTATTTTCTCAAAAAAAAAAAAAATATATTAATTTTGATTTTGAATTTTCACACTGACAGATAAATAAATTTTGTTTGAAAGATAATATTTGTATTAATTGTTTGTAACAAATTATTATTATATGTAACAATTTTCGTTTGTAAACACCAATTATAGCTTAATTCTAAGCATTTGTTTAATGTTATCGAAATGTATTAATACTAGTAACCAATAATTGTTTGCAATAACTAAAATTTCATTTTTATTTAAAATAAATTATTGGAATATAGGATTTTTTATTGCATGAATTAAAATTTAGTTGTGAACCCTAATACAGAAAATAAAATTCGGTTGAGATATAAGTGAATTTAATACTAATCTTATTAATAAGGCTAATTGGTTAGGAGAACTAATTTAGTTGTCCTGAGCAATAAATTTCTAATACTGTTGTATTTTTTCGTTTATAAATATATAATATCGGTTCTTTTTACAAAATTTTAATATTTGCAACACTAATTTTATTGTTTTTACCGTTTTCCTACCAAATTTTTTCCTTAGTGTAGTGGCACCGCCTTTCCAAAACATTCATAAAACAGTGGTCGGCGTTGATAAATTTGCATTGCAACTGAAATTTTTTGCTTGTTTTCCAATTATCACTAAATATTTTTGATTTAAAAGGGTGGTCTAATCATAATACATGAAGTCAATTGTGAGGCACCTTAATGTCAAGTTATTTGCCCAACTTAATTTGGCACTTCTTTGTAATAGTGTTTGACGAATTCAACAATGGGGAGGTGCACAACTGAGTAGCGCGTTAAGATTGTTAAAGTCTTTTACGAAGATGGGCGTTTAGATTAAAATCAATTTTGTGATTTTTTTGGTCAGCAAAGTCGGTCAAACGTGTGCAAAAATATCAGCAAACCGAGTCTGTAGGAAATGTGAAAACACCTGTGCCTGCTCGCCCAGTTGGTTCTGTGGAAAGCATTGCTGTTGTTTGCGATAGTGTGGCAGAAGAGCCGTCAACCTCGACTTGACGTCGTGTGCACAATTAAACATCAACATTGTCACTGAAAATATTTACCATCGGATAAAACTATGCCGCGGAAGCCGTGGCGAGCATTTGGCCGATTTTCTGTTTCACACATAATTGTCATAGATTCTTCTATCATAATGAAAAAACAAATATTAAGATTATGCTCTAAAAACTTTTTGCTTTATTAACATCGTGCGTTTTGGTTTGATCACCCTGTATAAAAGTTTTTAAAATAAATATGTATCTAATTTGTGATTTAATAGTGTTTAGCTTGATATTAAAAAAAAAAGTATCACTAAGCCTAGATCATAATAAACCACTTTTCTAACAGTTGGCATTTAAGGTAACGTGCATGTAAATTAACTCCTTAAAGATAAAGAGGACAGCTCATTTCTTAACCTCAAAATTGTCTCAAATTTGTTATGGAATTAAACAAGGAAATTAGAAAAAAAAATTCAAAAATATTTTTTCCATTATTGAAATTAAAAGCAAATCGGTGGTTGGAAAATTTGTTTGTTTGCTTTAGCCGTTATATGCAGAATTAAAATCATAGATTACATTAACACTTACTTAGTACTGGTCTAGGTCTTTGAAATTACCGTTTCCTAAGAATTTAAGTTACAAATAAAGTGTTTACGAGTACATACCTGAAAAGAAAAAAAAAATAAGAAAAAAACTTATTATTATAAAAAGTTAAAAGTTAATTTATATAAAAAAAATTGTGTACAAATAATTTATTTTTAATCAGCTCATAGAGCTAATTATATATTTAGTTCCCAAATAAAGTTGTATGCAAGATCTTCTATGAACTCTTTAAAAATAAAAAAAAAATAATAAAAAAAATTGAAAAACCATTAATTACTATTTAAATGCACTAAGATTTTAATCTACTCAAAAAAGAGTTACAATCAAAAATAATTTTAAATCGATACTAAAAAATTAACGCAATTAACTACAGCATAAAAATACATCCAAAAATCATTTCGTATGGGTGAAGGTTATGTAAGAAACATTAAGCGTTGAAATCATAATGATACTAAAATATGCTGCCCTTGCCACGACAATAAAAAGAAATACTTTATTAATTAATTAACCTGCCAGTGTAATAGCATGTAGTATACTTTATCATGTTTCCCAGCAAACAATAACAATAATATTGACATCAGTGATGTTTAGGTTCAGGAACACATTCTCACAGTCGGTCAAATAATGCAAAAAAAGTAACTAGTATGTGTTAAGAAATTTTCTAGTTTCTTCTAGTTTAAGAATAGTTACATATCTGACATTGTTTCGTATATCAAACTATTGATTTTAACATTAGGTTGTCATAGGACCCCAACTAGTTTTATACTAGTTATTTTATGAATTTTACACACAAATTCAAGCATCAAGCTCTATGAAATTTTTGTTGTCTCATGCTTCTTTGGATTTGAAGTTTTACGGTCTAAACAAAACAATATTATATTAAATTGATACTAAACAAAAACAAAGAACTCATCAATTTAGCGAGGGTGAGTTTATTTACATTACAACTAGTTATATGACTAATTTAAAACGTTACTAGTTAAATATTTAGCTAGAGGGATGTTGCATTATTTTTCGGGAGCTTTTAAAAACGTCAGGTCTACGTTAACGGAACATAAGCAACTGATGATTTAAATGATGGAATGCGGCACTGAATTTAGGTCAAAAGCGAAGCATTCCAACTAGATGTATTTTAAGAGTATGTGACGTCCCATGACGTGTTAGAGGTGAGCAATTGGTGAAATCATACTCTTTTGACAAATCTCACAATTCTATTATATATTGCTATAAATTAAAAGCGAATACAGGGGATTGGGAAAGGATATTAAGCAGAACATCCAACTATTTTTGATAAGTAATATGTTTGGACCATAAAACCAGATACTAAAGAATAACCGATATCCTATCGAAGGGAAATATCACAGAAGTAACATGTGACAAAATCCTAATGGAATACGACAATATTAACTGCATCAACATAATACCGGAAGAGAGAGAGAGATAATGGGATGAAAGAAATTAGGTTAAGAAATACCCAAGACATCATTCTTTATACGAACGGATAGAAGATTTGTGACCGAACTGGAATGGGTTTATATCACAAAAGCCGAAACAGAGTAAATACTTCCATTTACACAATGATATTTTCCAAAAACTGAACGGATCAATTATCAAAATACTAATGAGCGAAAAGGTTGAATCTCGGAATGTCCTGCAATAAAAGAAGAAGATAAACTGGCATAAAAATTATGAACGTCTAGAGAAAATACGAATACCAGACCATCATGGCATAACCGAAAACGGGGCATAATTTTGAATACTATCAACGTGGAATATGCTTAACCCTTTCAAAAACGAACTTAAAGTTTGGGTGATGTAGGAACACGTCAGAAAATGGCATAACACAAAAGTCATAGAGTTCGAAGGGGATTCTTAGAAGAATAACTAGAGTATTAACGGATCACACGAAAAAAGGAACTTATCTAGCTCGAATTGAGCTATCGGATGAAACTTTTTGTAGAGCATGCAAGGAAGGGAACGGGACGGGACTTTGGAACATTACCTTTGTCAATATCCTGTATTTAAACATATCAGACGCGTGAACTTTAACGTGGATACTATGGCAAACTTGGAATGCCTAAAGAATTCGAATTGGAAGTCCCTAAGGAATAACTTTGAACGGGCTGGATTGATCTAGTCGATATATAAATGGGATTTTGATTTGTTTCTATTAGAAAATTTCGTTCTTTTTGAGCTCGCAACATGCCAATTGGGCATACGTGTATACCTCTCACAGGTCTTGGCGTTTTGGTGCAACTTTTTTCAATCATAAACATAATATTTAGTTAAGGCAGCCAAAAAACAAAAAAGTTCAGATGTTTTAATAAAAACTCATTACACCAAACGCGTTAGCCGGATACGCGCTTATTAAAAAAAAAATAATATTATATTTTTAAGTCAATTTACTTAATTATTTATTTATTATTTTTTAGAGTAGCTAAGGTCATTTGCTCGTTAAACAGGAATGCCAAGTCTGGCGTTTTCTCGCCAGACGTGCGCGATATTAAAACTTGTTTCGCTTTTTAATGTTTGATTTCGAGACACAGCGGTTTTTTTCTCTAAATTTAATACGAAAAAATATTAATTTTATTTTGGTGTTTTAATGTATGAAATTTGAGGCATTCATATGTATGCGAACAAATTGATGGCTCGTGTAGAGCGTGTGTTAAAAACATTTGACTTTATCGTCTGTCACAATAATTCACTTTATTATATGCATACATAAATGCATATCTACATGTCAGAAAATAAAAAGTATTTCCAATAATGAACTACACAAAAACTCGCTTTCGGAACATAATGCAATACGAACTTCTTGAAGCGTTATTACGAGTTATAAATAACATGCATTTAAATAGAACATGTTGCACTTTCTTTGTACATTCGCAAAATATGTATACAATTGCTCAAATCACAACCTGTCGTAGCTGTCGTAGGTTGTAAGAAATTCACTTCTTGATATTCCCAACAAGAAGATAATAACGATAAGGTGTTAGGCGTTTTAGATACATAATAGAAACTATAGAAATACGATCTACGATGTTTGTACTATATCTTAAGTTTGTTTAACACTAATGCTATAAACACAATCAAGTCCACCGACCATCGACTACAAGATGTCAAAAATAAAATACATGCGAGCTTATGAGAATAATTCTTTTTGCCGCTACACGACTACCGACTAAACGGCTACTTTTGTAGCCCGTAGCCAAATTAGGCTAATTTCTATTTTTCTTGGCTACAAAAAACAGATTAGTGCTGCCAATACAATAAATGAATGAAATGGTGGTTTTAAAAACGCAATACATTAAATATCGCTATTAAAAACGCGAAAAACTATTATACGGGGACCATTGGTTAACTTTAATACATATGTCAAAACAGATGTTAATTTTTTGTAGTTAGTGGTCGGTAGTCGTTAAAAGAATTAAGTAGCTGGCGACTTGGATATTTTTGTAGCCAGCTACTCTTGTAGTCGGTAGCCTTTGATTGTGTTTATAGCTTATACAAAAACAATTTTTTTCCTTGTTTAAGTAGCATTTTAAAGCAAAAATTTAAATTTTTTGTGTTTGCTAATAATTTTAATTTGTTTTTGCCTTCAGATAAATTTGTTTTTTAGATTTATAAAAAAAATTTTATCGTTTTAAAAATCAAACTCAAGCGCTGCTTTGGTTAAAATAAAAAAGTATAATAGATAAGAGTCTGCTCAGGAATCAAGCCTACAGCCCTCAGTGTAGCGATTTTTTTATTTGTGATTTTATTGAACCTTTTAGTTAACTAGATAAATCTGTTTTATTGACTACAAGTTCATTAATAAAACAATTCTATGGAATTTTAGTTTCCCGACAATGGCCGAATGGAACACATTTTCAAAACTACCTACGGTTTTATCATCAGCACTTTTCTGATTTAATCTATTTTTCTGCTGACTAATTATTTATTGCAAATAGAAATAAAAACCTTGACAAAAAGTTGGGGCGATACACATATCCTTAACAAAAATCTATCTTAAGTTGATAAGTTTTTAATATTAATTTTAAAAAAAATATTGTTTTTCGCAAATAAACGTGAATGCTAAAACAATGGAACCACAAATGATTGTTAGAAAAACTAACTCCAACAATAATGGTAAGCCCCACAACAATATTTGCTAATATTGGAAAAACATATATCCATATGAATAGTTTATGGTTTTTCTGTACATGTGAGATAAAAGCTTAAATAACAAAAAAAAAATACAAACTGATGGCCCAAAAATGTGGAAAAAAGAACGTAACTATGGCATCATCACTCAGACCTGAACAAGTATAATTGAATGGATGAATAAATAAATGAATGAATGAATAAATGTACAGGTGGATAAATGGGTGAATAGACAAATGCAGAGTAGGATTTTCAAATGCCAAATAACAATAACACAAATTTTTGTTATAAAACAAGTTTGGAAAAAAAATATTAAAAAAACCAAACCAAAACTCCATGAAAATGAATGTTAACGTTGTTGGGAGATGAAACTTAAAAACAACAACAGCATAACTATGCTGAAGTAAACAAAAATATAACTGCTGTTTGTTTGGGGAGGAGAGTGGTTTCAGCAATTGTTAACTTCATAAAAAATCATTGAATTGAACTCAATGTACATTTATATTTGTATGGGCAAAACGTGCGTTATTAAACAAAGTTTTTTTTATTCACAACTTTACTCTCTGTTTTCTCGGGATTTTTGGTCAAATTGATTACCAACTGTTTGGCAATTTGTTTTTTCAATTCAATAACAATTTGCACAATTCATTTATTTATTTTTTTATTTTTGCTGGTGTTAATGGTGAGACTGTTTTTAGGCAATTCCATGTACATATATGCATACGAAAATACAACTTTGTAAAAAAAAGAAGCGAACAATAACAATCATTGAAGCCACAATAAAAAAACAATTTTATTACTACAACAACTATAACAACTACTACAATCTAACCTAATAATGTTAAATGTAAAACCAATCTAATAAACTTTGATTTTTCGCTTCCCATTCCCCTCCACAATTTTCATACTTTCAAGTGCTAAAGTTTGTAAAGATTCCACTTGCCGTGGCGTAGTAAAGGGTGATTTTTTTTGCTATCATGTTTTTGGCAGCCCTGGTTTAAACAGCTGACGCACGTTTCGTGTTTTATTTCACTGTCAAACATCTTCATTTTGGTCTATAACTTAACCATGAATCGGCTTACAAACGAACAACACTTGCAAATTATTGAATTTTATTATCAAAATGCGTGCTCTGTTAAGAAAGTTCATCGCGTTTCTTATCGAAACATTGTGTTTAGCGACGAAGCTCAGTTTTGGCTCAATGGGTACGTTAGTAAGAAGAATTCTCGATTTTGGAGTGAAGATCAGCCAGAAGCATTGCAAGAGATACCAATGCATCTGGAAAAAGTCACAGTATGGTGCGGTTTATGGGCTGGTGGCATCATTGGACCCTACTTCTTCAAAGATGATGCGAATCGTAACGTAACTGTGAATGGTGAGCGCTACCGTGAGGTGATATCCAACTTTTTTTTGCCCAAAATGCAAGATCTTGACTTGCATGACCTGTGGTTTTAACAAGACGGCGAGTTCGGTGAACATTTTATTTCACGTTCGGGACCGGTAAATTGGCCGCCTAGATCGTGCGATTTAACGCCTTTAGACTATTTTTTGTGGGGCTATGTTAAAGCTCATGTCTATATACACATGCCCGCTTCAATTGACGCATTGGAAGACAACATTGAAGCATTTAATCATGAGATACCGGCCGAAATGTTGGAAAGAGTATGCCAAAATTGGACTAAGCGGATGGACCATTTGAGGCGCAGTCACGGTCAACATTTGCATGAAATAATCTTCAAACATTAAATTATATGGACCGTACTATCAATTCAAATAAAAATTTTAAGCATTTTTCTGAATTTTATGTTTTTTTTTTTTAACTTTCCTATAGCTCTTAAAAAATTACGCTTTAAATCCCTGGATGTTGTTGCAGCTTATTTTCTTGTTGCTCCTCTTTACAGCGTTCTTTTGATTGTTGTTTTTCTACCAGCACTTTAATTGAATTTTGTGCAAAACGAAATTAAAACACGATTTCTAAAATGTTCCAATACATGACTCTTTCATTTGCGAAATTTTGTTTGCATATTTTTAGGGGCGAGAACATTTAAAATCTATTGTAGGGTTATGAAAAAGGGGCGGGCGATCTTGTACTTTTACGTGACATTTGCTAATGCATAATTGCAAGACTGATTTGTCACGTATAAAATTTACATGAATCTAAAAAAACATTCTCTAGCATCAATCCTAAATTGTGAAGGTGCAAAAAAGCAATTTTGTGAAACTTGATATATTTTTCTCTTTTAATAACATCAAAAATTATTATGATGTATGCAAAATAAATAGAGAATTTATTAAAATTATTAAAACGAAATGGCAGTTACAGGGAATGTTTAGAAATTTCGTATAAGTAGAGAATTTATGAAACAAATTTTGTAAGACGACAATTTAGAGATTTGTTTAATATTTAATACAAAAAAAAAAATAATAAATTAAATATTATTTAAAAGAAAAGTTAGAGATTCCGTTTTTAATTACAAATTCATTTCAAATTAGTTTAAAAGTAAAATATTTATCATTGGTCAGAAATCAATTTTTTTTTTCAAAATGTAAATTTTTATTTTCCTCTTTGGCAGTTTTTATTTTATAATGAGATTAAGAACGCCTCAAATCAATAGAATATTTAGCTATTTTTTCGTTACCGTTATGTATTAATGTAATCACTGCAGATAAAACTGGACTATGTGGTACATTTAAGCTGAAATTAACTACTTACAACATGGTTCTAAATATGTAGCGCAGTCACGAACCATATCATTTTTAAACAAGAGTTTGTAGTTAAACGACAAGCATTCGTGTTTTAACGATTACATAAAGTGTTGCCAAGAGGTGTATAATGGTCGTGTAGTTGCTTAATCGAGTATTAACAAACGGTAGTTTTGAGACTATTCCGATGGGCTATATGGTCCAGCTCTAGGACATCGTAATGTTCAATCGACCATGTTTGCTCCACACATTTGAGTGACCTTTGAATTAGTCTTAGTCCATTAAGGAGCATACTTTACATGCGTATATGAACTAATAGCCTTATCTGCAGGGATAGCAACAGACGTAATAATTTTTAATATTGTTGGAGAACTTAGGGGCAGGGCATTTTAGATGTTGGGTCAACCAGTTTTTTAGGAATTAAGAAAAAGAAATATAATTAACGTTTTTATGAATATCCAAATCGAATTTAAGTATTTTTATTTATAGTACGTTTAAAAAAAGTTTAATAGATATAACTATAGAAAAAACTTTTTTTTTAAGGGCATAAAAAAAATTATTTATTTTCCGAATTAATTTTAACTTTAAAAAAATTCCCGAATGTGTCCGGCACGGAACAAAAATCCAAAGAAATTATTCTTTATTTATTTGTAATAATTATTTTCAGTTATTCAAAAGAAATTAATTTTTGTTAGGCAACCTTAGCATTAAATGCTGGGATGATATTTTTTAATATGGATGCACAATTATTTTAGAGGGAGGAAGCAAAAGCTTTCTTGACTTATTAGGTATGGTAGAACAGGCAGCTGTTATACAGCTTACTTGGGTTCATCGTATTGATCCCTTTGTGATACCTGATCAGAATAGAAAGAATACGAAAGAAACAAAAGCAGACCAGTCAGTCCAGAGTCTGTGGCGGTAATCGAACCAGCAACCCCCAGACTGGTAGACCAGCACACTACTGATTAGTCCGCCTAGGCACTTATGGTAAAGAAAACTGTCGGAACATTGCATTAAGCTGTCAGAAGATTGCATTAAATAATTAGAAAAACAAATACGACTTCTTTGCATTAAGTTGCTTAAAATATTTTAAGTACCGCAATGGTAACTGGGTCGCAATTGAACTGTTCAAAACCTAATAACTGCAAACCAGAGTACCAAGGCACTTCTTTCACTATGTAAGCAAAATGAGGCAGATCTATAAATTCATGCCACACGTATTGCAACGCGCAAAAAAGAAAAGGGACTTACTGCGCAATGAAAAGTCCAACGTGTTTAACAAAAATTAGAAAGATATGCTCTGAGAATGCTCAAGAACCTATTGCACTTTATATTTCCGCCCTTTTAAAGCATTTAGGCAATATAAGTTCTCTGCAACCTAAAAATAATTTGTAAGTGAAAAAGCTACAAAAGTAACTTTATAAATGCTCTGAATATTTGACAGACGAAAAAGGATTTGAGAAGATAATTTAACGATACTGAACAAGACGAACATTACCATCAATTGATTGCTATTCATTATGTATTAAAACAAAACATTTTTTTTTACTTTTATGCATTGAATTGATAAAGAAGAACAAAAAAATCGTATTATATACATGCCTATTTCAAACAAACTGCTGTTTGTCTAAGGCCCATACCTAAACAAGAGCGTGGAGCGTCAAGCGTTGCTATTTTGCATGTATTTTGTTATTGTAACAAAAACAAAACACATGTAAAACTCCAACGCTTGACGCTCAACGCTCTTGTTTAGGTATGGGGGTAAAGCACACTTGAACTGCCTTGAACTTTAATAGAGGTCTTCAATATTGTTGTTACTTTTTGAAAAATTTTTTTGTTATTCGACAATCCATTGTTTTATTAATTAATAAAAACTAATTTACTAACAAAATAACTTGATATATTTTACATCAATTATTTTGCCCAGAAAAATTGGATTTGCGACCAATGTGCATTGTTTCTTTCATGTAAGAAGAAATGAGTTCCTTTCAAAACTTGTAAAAGTTTCCGCGTTGAATTGTCCAAAAATGTTCATGTCGGCAGGATTTGTTTGTCTTAGTATTTCATTTGTTATTCTTATATTTTAAGCAACAGCAAAAGTTAATTGGAAAACTTTTAAAACATAATCTACATACAACAAGGGAAAACATTGTATATAAAGGGTATTTGAATAAGAGCGGGTAGATGTTGACAGTTTATTTTGTTATTTGTTTTTTTGTTACAAATGCCAAATCAACATGACAAAGTTTTACGACCGAACAGCACGTTTAAAGATAAGGCTCGATTCTCAAAATAAGTGTACGAGTACCATTGTGAATTGACAATGTTGAATTCTACGATAATATCGATGTCAAATTTTTCAATTTCTGACAAGTTACGCGGCGCACAGATACTAAATCAAAAATTGGATAAATCGTGATAAAGCGTAATTTGACAATAATATATGCCAGCAGTCACCAACTATTTTCATTTGGGGTCCGTTTTTTAAAAAATCACGACCATCACGGTACGGAAGGTAATAAACTGAACTATTTAAATAATATGCTTCGACTCTGTATCAATGGACAAATGGGTTTCGATGCATTATTTTAATAAATAAAAAATGCTTTAAATAACCAGAAAGTACTAAGGGTTTTTACAATATTAATGAGAAAAATTAAATTTGTTGTCTTGGACTATCCGTCTGAACTTTGAAGTAGAGCTTGTGCAGGCTATTCTCATTAAATGTTAACCCAAACAAACTGAGAAGTTTTAAGGCTAATTCTTTTAATTTATTTAATTTGAGTGTATGTGTAAGATTTTGTTGCATCTCACTGATGACATGAATACAGTGCTGTCTGGGTAGAGTGAACTTATTTTTACAGAGCGATTTCACCATACCCAGGTGGTTCACTAAATTAAGGTTGAATTTTTATTTATTTAAAAAACTAATTTATTTATTTTAAATGCATTTATTGGTTATAAATTGTATTTATTTCCACGTTATACTAAAGTTTAAGTTTATGACTTGAAAGAATTAAAAATTAACGTTGAGATACGACCTTAATGGAACATGCGCGCAGACTTAAATAAATTAACACTTCATAGAATGCGTATTTGTGAGAGTAACTTTTCAACATAATCTTAAAGAAGAATGTTCTCTTTAATTTGTATACACTTTTTCATTGTTTTTCTCCTTTGCCAAACCAAAAAAACTCACTATAAAGTATGTTTACTCTATTGAGGTTCATGAGTGTTCACTCTACAGAGTAGTCAATGTAAACATTCTGGTGTTCACTATAACGAGGTATTCATAGCATCGGGGTTCACTCTGCTCAGACACCACTGTATTACTATTGTTTTAGATTTTATTATTTATTTTCTTTATAGTGGAGGTGTTTTTATAATATTGCAATAAGGCGTATGTAGGTTTATAGGGATATAATGATTATTCTCACTCGCAGTAATCATTCCAAGAAAGGCATGTACATTTTGGATAGCAATAGAAACATTTTCATTACTTTCTTTCAACAATATGTGTAAAAGACTGGTAAATACAACTGAGAGCTGGAGTTTTGTTTGTTTTTTGATAGAGAAGGCTTCTTCTTACATCTCAATTGACAAGTCGAGATTATGTGGTAGTAACAAAATTAAATTATTAGTGAAGCTCGGGATTTTTAAATTATAACAGAAATTTATATTTAGTCTACATGCTTAGTGTTCAACCGCGATAACCACTTGCTGCAGCACCCTTCCCATACGTATAAGTGTTTGTGTAGACATTTTTTGAGGAAGAATTTTCCATTATTGCTATGTTAGTTATAAACTGATAAAACACTTCACTCATTTTCGTTTAAAATAAATAATAAACTTAACAACGTGTACACCCTAAGTTCCTTCCTTTCCTACCTCATCCTTCCTTCCTGTAACGCATGAAAACAAACAAACTACACCCACCTGAAAATCTAGTCCCTAAAATGAAAATAATAATAAAAATAAAAACGGAAACTATTGCTACAAAAACTAATTTAGGAAAATGGTAAAACAACATCAACAACTGAAATCTATTTGTAACAAGACTTAACAGTTTTCACGCATTTCATGCCACACATACAGTTAAACACATTCCCTCGCATATACATACAAGTGTACGCTGATTCCCTTTTGCGACGTTGTTGTGTCAGACTTGAAAGGTTTTTTTTTGTTTTTTTTTTTGTGTCGTGCTAGTATTTTGTTTATTTTTACAAGTAATCCTTGTAGTTGTACAAGAACGATTATAAAATTGGCACCTAAACTTGTAACTGACGTTGGTTTCCATACACTCATCTTATTGCTTTGTGGGTGTATGAGTGGGCGGTTGTTTACCTCATTGTCTTGGGTTTTTCAGAGTAACATGCAAAACAGTCATTCATGCAAGTCTCTGTCTAATTTTAATAGGTTGGCAATTAATTCGTCTTCATATCTTTCGATACGATACGATTTGACTCGAATCTAGACTAGTTTTATTAAAAGTTTAAAGTTTTTTCATTTCTTTCCTTAGTGATAGGGGTTCTGGTAGATATAAAACTAAACCGTACATGGCAATTTTGGTTAATGTATGCATGTTTATGTTTATGTGCGAGTGTGTGTAACTACAGGTTAATTTGACAGGACTTTAAATGAATTCAGTTTACTGAAGCGGAAAGAAGAGCATTCGAAATAGAAATAGAGCAAAAAATTAAGTTTGAAGTAGTATTGGTTTAAAAACTAATCCATGATAGTGTTGATGTTGAAGAAAGTTAAATTTTTAAATTTGTTTAGATTATCGCTTTTTATTAAACAAAAATTCATTTTATAGCAGATAAATTTAATTGAATTTGTTGGCACAGAAATAATATAATTATTATTAGCTATCATGAAGGTGGAGTGTATATTTGTAAAATTATTTTAATGGGTAGGTAAATGTTTCTTCGAACTCTGCTTAATATCATAATAAATTTAAAATGTGAATTTGTAAAACGATGTCTTCAGGAGTATTCTTTTTTAATCTTTAAAGATATATTTTTCAAACGCGATTTCACCTCCGACATAAACTGTCAAGTAAGTTGGCATGTTCAATTATGTAAAGCATACATAAGCTACATCAATGTATCATTAATAAGAGTTTTAATTATAGAAATAAAATTAACTTAAGAGCGTAGGTCTCCTGGTTTTTTTAAGTGCAGAAACTTGATTATATGAAGTGTTAGGTTAGGTTAGGTTGAACAGGAGGGGCACTAAAAGCCCAAGCCTACGACAGGTATACACTTATGCCCAATTGGCATATTGTGCGCTCCATATGAATGGAATAGTTAGAATGGAAAGAGAATAGCAGAGAAAGAGAAGCAGACAAGTAAAGAGTCTCTGGCGGGAATCGAACCCGCAACCTCCAAACTAGCAGACTACTGACTAGCCCGCCGATGCATTACAAACTAAATAATATAAAAATGACTGGTTCAACATATCGTGGATATGTGTGATAAAGTGGCATAAAATTTCTAACTAGTAGTTTTGCGGTTGAACCATTCGACTGATATATTTGCAGGCATGTTTTAGTAGCAAGTTTAAAAGCTTATAACTCCTAAAATACTGTTTATCAAATACAGTATTATCGAGTTTAAGATTATTGAAATTTTATAAATGTTATGTTAATTTGTATTATGTGATGGATGATATAACTTATGTACTGGCAGACTTTTCACAACTTCCGCACAAAGATTGGTATAGGGCTGATGGACGAGGTAATGTTCAAGAACAATACGGGAAAAGAAAACAAAAAAGATTCCTCAAGAAGTTTCTTGTGTGACAAGTCATTTGCCGTTTCGCCAAAAGAAGCCAATCATTGTGACATCAGGTACGAGAAACACCGAAAAATATATTACGGAGTCTTCAAAAAGAGTTCTCTTAAAATTTCTAGCCCGATTTGGCACCATGACACTTGAATGGCACCATGACCCTTGAGTGGTATTTAAACAATAATGTAAATTTAGTACCACGGTAGGCAGCTCCATCCAACTGTCAAGAAGTTTGGTCTTTGGAAAGGTATTGGGCTCTTAGTACAAAAAAAAAAAGAATTAAAGACCACAGGTAAGGTAACCCAGGACAAGCCCGATTTTGAGTGTATGTAAAACACCTCGTTCAAAAAGTTAACGGAAGCAACTATAAAATCTTTAGTGGAGGGATATTCATGAAAAGTTGATAAATTTATAAATTTGAAGAAATATGCAAATATTTTTTAATGTTTAATGAACTTGTATAATATTCAAATAAAATACGCACTTTTGAGTATTTTTGTGTTGAACGATTTAAGTAGTATTGAAGGTAAAACATGTATAGTTTTTTTCCAGTTCATTCTTTGCATATAAAATAAATTATCGCTAATGCATATTATTGAATTTCCTTTTTAGCGTTTTATTGTTTATTTTAATTGTTTGTTTAACTTTTTGTATATACATATTTTGACGTGACAAATTTTAATATAATAAAAATTTATAATTTGCACAGGGGTTACACGATCAAGTTTTGTGTATCAAGTTGCAATACACTCACACTTTTTTTACCAATACACTCATACTTTTAGAACTTGATGCGAACTTGCTTTTGAAATTCCCTTTCCATCGAATGTTTCAATTTACAGTCAACTAAACAGCTGAGTGCAATTGTTGTAACGAATTTTTGGTTGGACAAATATTCTGCAGCCATAATTTTTTGTTTTGTGTTTTACAAATATTCTGCCGCAATTTAAATCTTTAAATATAAAAATCAATGTGTGTTTGTATGTTTATATGTTTGTATGTTTGTTTGTGCTTTATAGACGGTTAAACGGCTGGACCGATTTCCTTGAAATTTTCACAGAATCTTCCTGTATGTCTGGAAGGAACTATAGGCTATACTTTGGTTTGAAATTGTAAGTGGGCGGGGTGCCACGCCCTATTAAAGAATAAGTATTAAATATTATATATCACGAAAGTTAATGCAGCTAGAGTCTTCAAATTAAGTACGGTAAACTTTGACATCCACACGAACATTTGGGTAAAAAATGGGCGGACTTGCAATAGTAGGCGTGGCCACATGAATTGAATACTAAAATTCGTATATTTGGAAAACGATATCGATTAGAGTAGCAAAATTTTGCAAGAGCAACTTTGACACCCAAATGAACATTTAGGCAAGAAATGGGTGCATTATCAATAGTGGGCGTGGCACCTACCATATGAATTAAATACTAAAATTCGTATATCTGGAAAACGATATCGATTAGAGTACTAACATTTGGCAAAAGCAACTTTGATATTCAAATAAACATTTATGGAAAAAATGGGTGCATTAACAATAGTGGGCGTGGCACCTGCCATATGAATTAAATACTAAAATTCGTATATTTGGAAAACGATGTCGATTAGAGTAGTAAAAAAAGGTTTTTATGAAAAGTTAACACTAAATGATAAAATCAAAGAAACGTTTGGTTATCGCGACGAAATATATGGTAAATGATGGTAAATCAAAATTCAAACTTATACTTATTTTCGATAACCAAAAATTGTCATAGAGAATAAACCAATACAACCATAGTTTTTCTTTGAGTGTATCGCGCCTAAGTTATATATTTTTGCAGGGCTTAAAAAATGAAATTTACTTTTGCTTGTATTATAAATATTTAGGTTAAGTATTTAGACGAAAAGCTACTTTTCCACAGATGTTATATCCGTATCCTACATAATTCTAGCTATTAAATTAAACAACACCTTTATTGTATACCTTCCAAACAGTACAAAAGTATAAATTTATTTAAATGTAAGTGGGAGTTGAAAGAACATATTAATGTAGCGGCAAATTACAATATGCTAAACGATATTCGTAATGTGTTTAAATAAATAAGTTCAAACTGGGATGATCCTCTAAAACAACTAAAAGATAAAGATTTAATAAGTGTTTCAAGAATAAGTGTTTCAATTAGTTTTTTGTGGTCTTGCGACAGAACATCTTAAGTAGAGATACTATAAATTTCAAGTCTCTAAACCATTCAAAAATAATCAAAATGCTTTATTTGCACTAATTGGCGTCTTTTAACGTTTAATACTCTAAGGAGGTTACGTGAAAAATGAACTAATTTAATTGTTTGTATCTTTTGCTTAGTTTTTTTTTTTTTCTTACCACAACACTAGGATTAGTTTACAGACTCCCGCGTGTTGTTAGGAATCTTAAAATAAGAGCTAGCATATCAAACACTTTCAGTTGTTTTTTTTTTTTTGATCTTTTAAAATATATTATAAAATTTGACATAAGTTGTTTTGTCAAAGGTCCACAGATATAAACTTCTTCCCATACAATTAAAGCTGCAACTGCTTAAAACGTCTTAAGAAACATATGAACTATAACTTTATGCACATGCGAAATCTTTGGTTACCGCTAAAAGCTGAAAATGTACAAAACATGTCTCACATGTGTGCTCTGTCGCCATTATTGCTTAAAAGGGAAATACACACCCTCCAACCACATTCATTCCACCAACAACTAAAGGAGGAATACACTTACAATACTCGGCTTTGCTTATATGTATTTGCGTAAATAATGTGAAGTGTCTTATTTGTCTGTAATAGAAATTTCACTTCATTCGAAAGAGTTTTACACATAAAAAAATAAATGCAACAACAAAAGAAAATAGCTTCTGCAGTCATATGCAGTTAATAAAGTACATTTATCATGTATATTGGTCTTAAGAGAGTCGTATTATTTAATGAATTTAGTTTTTATTGTCTGCTAAAAACTTCTTTATTAGCGTAAGAAATCTACAGTTGTTGGAGAAAAAGTGAAAGAAGTCTTAGTCAGTTGTAATAAAAATTAATATAAAATTAAAGGGAATGCATACTGAAGACAAATTGTAGAAACGCAAAGGATTTATTTATAGAGAAGTTTAAGCAAATGAAATTGGGTGGGTGTTAATGAACTTTTGGCTAAATTGCTCTTATGTTTGTATGTATTTATTCTACAGGTTGTAAAAAAATATATAAGAAACGTATTAATAAAATTTATTTGTACGAAAAAAAGATCCTTTGAACCCAAAAAATAATTAAACAAGTTTTGTTTTTAAGAACTATACATATTTTTAGGACACATTACTTATTCATAGTACAAGAGTGCTTTTAATTTAAGTCCTTTGGATCATATTCAATCCGTTTTACTAGCCAGAAAAAAGTAAATTTGGCCATTACGAATATGATAACACCCTTTCCGATTATGTATAAAGGTATAATAAGAACCTCGTAGCATAGCCCAGATTTAATATTCTAAGCCATTTTGCTTTATTATTACCGACGCCATTGTTGACTTCTAGTGTCCTTTAAGTTTAATAAAACAAAGTATTTACAATTTTTGTTATCAAAACTACGGCTGTTCGTCTGTTGAAGCACTATCAAGCTCAAATAAAATAAGGTAATGCGGTGAAATAATATTGTCAGGATATTTTCTATATATCGAAAATGTTTGTTATTGAAAATGGGTTAATTCGGTATACTATGAAGAGGCTTATATCTTGTAATGCCAGACTAGGTCATAAAATAATGTCTTTCGGACATCGAACAAAATGCAATTGGGTCTTACCGCATGACGTAAAGTGAAACAAACTTCCAAGTATAATCCTTAAATAGAAAATATTTATCCCCAAAAATTGCTTAAATCCTTAAATTACGAAAGGAGTTATAGATCAAAATGTACGAAAGTTTACACAACTGTTTTTTTTAGTCTATTTTAAATTTAAAACTTAAATAAAACCTACAAAACTAAAAACACGATTCTGAAATTTCGCAAACATTGCTTTTTGGTCCAATTTATTGTAATAGCGGAAAATTAAGGTAACACGCCCACTTTAACGCCCAGCTCTCATATAACTTTTATACGGAAAAAGATTTTGGGAAAATAATAGTTTCTGTCTAAGTAGAAATCATTATTATATTATTGATTTTACACGCCCACTTTAACCCCTACCTCTCATAAAACGCTATATTTTGAACTCATATATATATATATGGACAATGATTTTATAGGTATAAAAGACTATATCTAAGTTGAACGCATAAGCAGAAATTTCTTTGGCACACCAACTTTGACGTCAACTTCAAATATAATCTACAATTAATAAAATTTAAAGCCCATCAAAGAGATAGCAATTGACGTACCATGGTTTGCAAGAGTAGCTTTCTAGTCAACCTTATTATAATACCAGAAATTAAAGGTAACACGCCCTATTAAACTCACATCACCCATATAACAATTTTTTCCAAAATACATACATGTAATTTTTCTATAGACAAAGATTTTGGAATAATAAGGGACCCTATATAAAAATATCAAAGTTAACGTCATTAGCAGGAATTACTTTGACACCCCTACTTTAACGCCGACTTCACATATATTAAGGTAATAAGAAGTCCTACTGTTAATATTTTACTTTGACATTAAATATTAAAAAATAAATTAATAGGATTAAAACAAAGGAAGTAATACATATTTTAGTATAAAAAAATTATTCTATATGGAATACAGTTGGTAACAAAATAATTGAGTAATTCGCAAGGTGTCCTAAGTGTTGTATTGTCATAAAGTAATAGTTTTTAAAAATGTTTAACAAGTTCTTAAAGTTTTACAATAAACAATACAAAACTTTTTAATGATTTTAAAATTATTAAAAAATTTTATGAAAAAAAATAAATACGACACTTAGAACACCATTGTGAATTCGCCAAATAAATTTTGTGATATAAAAGCACCACACAAATTTGGTGTTGGGTATGAAAAATTCGCCACAGCCGAATAAATTGCTGTTATTTGTTCCAAATTAATTTTATAAATATCTTTGCCGATTGGTAGTGACGCATAAGTTCAAAATTGTTTACGAATACCCCTAGAGACATATCGTATCCATAAATAAGGTTTATAAGTTATTTAAGATATATATAACGTTATTTTTTATGGTAAAAATATGAAAAAAAAACAAAGGCAGTAGAGTTTATTTGTGGGCGGTTGTGGTGGATTAAAACACGAAGCTTTACAAAATAACGATATCACATTCAGGTCTGGGCAGCATGTGAGGTCTTCTAAAAGTTTATTTCAACCAACATAAGGACATTGTAAAATCGACTTTCCTAGTCATAAGCTGGCCGCAAATGAATAGTTTAGAAATTACAAACGAAATGACGGAGCTGCATATACCCTTGGCGCCACAGGTGAAGGGTATAAATTCACCGCTGTAACTGCTTCCGCTATTCGCATGATGCATTTTTTTTTTTAACCATTCAGCGATGTATAAAGACTATAATTTATTTAATTTTTCTTTATCAAACTAACTTTTTACTATTTTTAATAAGATCAGTAAAACTTTTCGTTTCTTTTTCCTTTAACTTACATATGGTTTAGTTTTTATGTGGCATAAAACAGGCTTTAATTTTGCAACATTTAGAAGTTTTTTTTTTTTGGGTCAATAAAAAAATATCTTAAAAATATAGTGATGTTACAAAAGAAATTCTATCTATGTATGCTAAACTTTTATATCTGTTTTACGTTTTATGTAGAACAAACTAATTTTGCAAGTTTTTTTTTAGATTTTGCTCTATATGTTTTTAACTTTGGTTGTTGTTGTTGGATAAGTGTTCTTTTTTGTTCGAAAAGAAAAGGAATAGAAACTTTTAGTTGAAGCTTGAGTGAATGAGTTGAAGAACATCAGAGTTTTTCTGTAACAAGTTCTGTTTAATATGTAAAAAAATTTTGGCATTTTCTTTGCAACTTGACAGTTGCTGCATCGACAAGTCAAATACTTCTGTGTTGAGTTGTGAACACAAAAGAGATAAATTTAGATTAAAAAACATAAAAGTTTATATTTTAATATCTTTATCAACAAGGAGATTTTTGCATACGATGTCAAGTTTGAAAGTGAAATGGGGGGATAAATATGAATTTTATGTTATTGATTCGTTATCCCAAAACAGTGCCTAAAAGAGGGCAAATTTAAGGTTATGCAAGATTAATAGAATTATTGTAAAGAAAAAAAATTCATTTAAACATGTAAAGGAAATTTTAAATGTATTTTTATAATAAATTTCGAATTAAACAACACTGGGTGCGGTTTTTTCGATCAAACCAAATGAATAAAAATTAAAAGGAGTGGATCCAATTCTGATTTTGTTCCACTGACAAAAAAATCTATTCAGATATGCTCTCACAATCGAGTTAAAGTAGTTGACATATACACATACTAGCCGTTTCATAAAATTGAAAAAAAATTTTTGTTTTTGCCTGACAACTCTCAAGTTCGTGTTCCGTTCCAAAAACCAAAAATACAACGCAATAAAAAATAGCACGTACTATAAAAGTGAAAAGTACATACTTTCGTATCTCTACTTTCATAAGGAAATTGTCTGTGTATAAAAAATTTTTAGACTTTTTACTTGTTTGTCTTTCCTTCTGTCTTTCTGGCTCAAAAGCTATTAGATGGATTTTAATAACATTTGGTACAGAAGTACCGTGAAACCAGGTTTAATATGTAGGATACTTTTTATCCCTTATTTCTAAGGTAAAATAAAATAAATTGCAAATAGAATGGTCTCTGAAACGGTACTTGAAGGTTGGTAAGAAATAAATGCATATATGAAAAGACAGACGAAGGAATATAAAAGAAATTACACTAACAACATTTAAATATTTGTATTGAATAAATACAATAGAAAAATTGTGTTGGAGCACACAATGCGGATCGAGATCAACTACAGTGTAAATAATGAGAGAGGGTGCAATAAAGAAATACACAAACAGTACTACGTTTAGAAGAAATTAAATATATTAAAATATAATTCAGGCGACTAGAAACGAAAAAAATTAACCGAAGGGTAGCACACTGCACAATTTGTTTATCAGTGTGCTGTTTTATTCACCTAACAGAATATGAACAAGAATTTTTAAACTTGAGTTATACAAGAAAATTTATGAAATCAATATTTTATGGCGTGAAAATCTTGGCATTATAAAGCTGAGGTAGTTTAAAGAACAATTTTGTGAATAATAATCGGAGAGAACGCTTAAACCATATTTCGTGTAGAGGCAATTAAATTGCCGCACGCGAGCAATTGCAATTTTTTCGGTATTTGGGGCCCAAGTTTAATTTCTGAGACAATAACTTTTGAAAATAAATCTTGTTAAATAAATAAATAATAATAATAAATTTTGTCTATTCAAAAAGCGACCAGAAATAACCTCCTTTTCTTTTAGAAAATCGATTAGATTTTGTTACCTTCCCGGTATACAGGTAAATATTGAATATCACACACCCATGTCCCTTTACTATAGATTGTATCAAAGTCGAAGAGCTCAAGTACTCAAGGTCAAAACCCAAAACTTTTTATTTTTAACTCATTGCTTTTAATTGCATGACAATTGTGTGTATTTTCCAGCCTTATTGGGGTACATAATTAAGGACTAAATCTCTCGTGTTCAAAGTATTGTATTGGTTGTAGTGATGACATTTCACTGGCCCAAAAATAGACGTGGATCCTAAGTGTGTAGCTCTTATGTTACTATGCTATGTGAGAAAACAGAAATTGGATCAGATTTGTCTAAGTCTAATTGCTTCAGGGCTTGTACAGTGCCGGTCAAAATAATACCAACAGTTACAATTTTGTTCTTATAAAAAGAACAAATTAAGATGAAAGACAAAGTTTATTTAAAAAATGTCTAAAAAAATTCTATATTTTAAGTCCCCTCAGAGCGTGGTTAGTTTGTGCAAATTTCATAACTGACTGTTATTTATTATCGATGATTTGTCAACATATAAAATTTTGTTTTATCAATATAATAGTACCTTACCTTTCGTTTATTCCTTGAAAGTTTGTAAATAAGAAAGAAATTAAAATCGAAAGGTATTAAATATTCAATTTATCTTTGTAACATTTACTAAAGTTATCGGTTAAAATAGCAATGGGACCGCGTAGAACACTTCACCACATAAAAAGAGATCTTTTAAAAACACATGGCCAAATGCGGATTATACTTCTAATGTTGAAGCGTTTAGTTCAAACATGCAAAAATGATCCTTCTATGCTAGCTACGGAACTCAAAAATGCACTGTACATGGCAAATGTGCAAATTATTCGCGGTAGATTGCAATAGAGCAATCTCAGCGCTTGCAGTCTACAAAAACTGACACTAATTTCCTCTAAGCATGTGGCCAAACGAATATTTTTATGGATATATAAATTAAAAATTGTCTTTTTAAATGGAAAAGGTTCCAGATCTTATGTCCAAAGATCAACTAATAATAATAAAAGCTGCAGTTTGTAGCAAAAAGTATAAAACGTATTGGTTGTACTATAATGGTATTAAGGTGTTTCTAAAATCAAGGTGTGGGTCACATAGATTAAAACAACTAAAAATAAAGCCGTTTATGTTAAAAATCTGAGAAAGGTTATTTTACCATATGCCTGCGATAAAACGCCAATGATGTGGGGGTTTCAAAAGGACAATTATTTCAATTACACCAGCGAAAGAACAATCAGGTGATTCATGGAGAACATAATCAATAGAAGGTGTGGTCCGCACATTAGCCGTATTTAAGCTCCATTGAAAATCTAAAGGCAGACGTAAAGAAGACAGTATCTGCGATGAAACTAACAAGTAGTGCTTTGATTTTAAATAAAATATGGAATTTTATTCCTGCAGAAAGACGTCAAAACCTTATAAATTCAGCAGTAAATCATTGTGCGGCGTTAATTGCAAATAAAAAGGATGCGGAATAGTATTACAAATTTACTTCTATATTATGTAGAAACACACAAATGTGAAATGCTTTAGTTTAACACATTGTTAAGGAACAACCTACTACTTTTTTATTTTATCCGATTATTTTTAAAGTTTTACTATAAATAATTTGACGTTTTTAAGCTATTGAAATTAAAAAAAAAAATTTTTTTTATTATAATAAACAACAATCACTGGCTTTTAATTTTGTTTTAGGAGAAATCAAAACAAAATTGTTTAAGACATAAATAGATTTATTAAAACTTTTAGGTTAATGCTATTATTTTACTACCATTAAAATCTACCTTAAAAAATTTACATTATTTACATGAAAATTAAAATCTCTTGGATAATAGTCGCATGAGAGTAAAACCCAAATAAAAAATTTTAAAGTGTCAAGGATCCACTAAAATATATTTAGTAGAGAACCTTGAAATTAATTCTTTATATAATTTTTTGATGATTGTAACCCATTTCTTGTTGACTTTTTACAAGGAAGTTCATTTAAAATACAAGTTGAGCAAAAAATGAAAGCAACAGCACAATTTTTTTCTTCGTTAGTCGTTAGTCATCAACAAGAAAATATCTTATTTTTAATTAAATTTTAACTATTCTTTGATGGGTTGAGACTACAAAAAATATTTGTAAATGTGTGCTTTTTCTGTGAACTATAGACAACGAATGATACATGTGCCGTATACCACCATTTTAACACTAGTTGCAAGATGATGTCTTTGATATTGCAACAAACAACATTCCTGTTTATTTTAATTTTTTTTTTGTGTTACCAAAAGGCATTTGCATTTTTTTTTTGTCAGCGTTAAAGCTGATGACGAGAAGGCTATAGCAGCAAATGATAAAAAAAGTACCCCAAAAGGACCCAAATGTTGTTAAGAAATTTTTCGCATAAATTTACATGTTGTGTAAATATTAGATGATGATGGCGGCAATGGTGAATAAGATATTGTCGTTGCTTGTTCTGATGCTTCTGATGAGGGGCGATGACAAAAATGTAAAATGACAAAAACAAATTAATGCAACCGAACGTAGAAATTTAATGCTTTTTATTTGAATTTAACACCCGGAATTTACAAAACACAGCCGTAAGTAAGTTTTAAAGATGGCGCACATATGTTGGTAAAAAGCGTAAATACTAATGCTAACATTAATAAAAGCAAGCATGATACACTAAAAAAAATTATTCAACGTACAAGAATTAAATTATTTGTAATCAGAGACTACGAGTAATATTTAACTGTTGACGAAACTGTATTCGAAACTATAGCCGACAGTATAAAAAAATTATAGTCGAGACGATAATCAAGGATATAGGCAATACTATAGTCCAGACTATAGGCAATACTATAGTCCAGACTATAGGCAATACTATAGTCCAGACTATAGGCAATACTATAGTCAATACTAAAGTTCTATAGTCCTAAACTATAGGCAATACCTAAGTGCACACTATAGGCAATTCTACTCGTATAGTCAAGAATATTGGAACTATAGACTGGGGGTGAAAGCATAAAAAAATGTATGCTCTGGAATATATACTACGTTATTGACACCTGTTTACTATTACTTTTGTATTTAAAATAGTCAGTGCTTCAAGTTCTTTTCTTATATAACTGACTAGAAAAGCCCAGCGCGCGTTGCTACGCCCCTTAATGAATAAAATTGTATTCTGAATTTAAATGGAATATCAAGTGCCAAAGCTAAAAATTATAACTTTTTTATGGGCGTTGCCCTTCCCACTTTTCTAATTACGAAATTGTATATTCATGACAGCTCGATATGTGTGCAAAGTTTCAGAAAAATCGGTCTAGCGCAAGTACCTCAAAATTATAACTTTTTCATGGGCGTGGTCCCGCCCACTTTTCCTATCACGAAATTATTTAGTCATGACAGCTCGATATGTGTGCAAAGTTTTAGGAAAATCTTTAAAGTGCAAGTAGCTAAAAATTATAACTTTTTTTATGGGCGTGGTCCCGTCCACTTTTCTTATCACGAAATTACTTAGTCATGACAGCTCAATATGTGTGCAAAGTTTCGAAAAAATCGGCCCAGTGCAAGTACCACAAAACTATAACTTTTTTTTATGGGCGTGGCCCTGCCCACTTTTGTAATCACGAAATTATATAGTCATGACAGCTAAATTTGTGTGCAAATTTTCAGGAAAATCGGTAAAGTGCAAGTAGCTAAAAATGAGAACTGATTTTTCATGAGCGTGGCCCCGCCCACTTTTTTCTACCCATAAACACTCCCTGGTATGAGTACAACAACTTGCCAAAGTTTGAGTCCGATCGGTTTTACAGTTTCGGAGTCTATAGCTAACACACAGACAGAGTTTCACTTTTATATGTATAGATTTACATTTTTCAAAACATTTATTTTTTTGTGAGTGTAAGACAGCTATAAATCTTTATAATTTTTATTTCACACTAACTTTTAGCTTTAGCAAAAAAGAGAAAAAATCTCGACTGTAGTGTTTATTCTACATACAACTAATATCGTTAACGTAAGTGTAAAACCATGTAGCTAACAAAAAATCGGAAATCGATGTTTTGGGTGTTTTTTTTCAAACAATGTAATAGAAAGTTGAGAAAAAAATACCGCAGTCACATATGTATATGTTTACAGGTAAAAAAAAAGATTATTTTTGTAGCTTTTTTGCATTTTGTTTAACGATATGTTTGTATGTCGGATTCAACATAAATGCATGTGAATCCATCTTTCTACATTTCTCGACTTCATATGTACGAACATAAAATAAGAATTTTATGCCTGTGGCATAAACAAACGTAATATATATTTAGATGTAACTCAAACGTGGAGGTGATTTATATTTTTGTGCTGCTATTGGGAGTACAAACCTAGTTTGGGCCGTTTTTAGGGGGTAAAAACTAAATTTAGTTTAGAACAAAATTAATGCGAAGAACTAAAAAATTTTTATCAATAGATGGGTAGACTTATTTATTTTATTTCTTTTTAATTTTTTATTTTATTTCTTTATTTATTTATTTTATATTGTATTCCAATACAACAAGACTTAAAGTCTTATAAATATAGTACAGGATGAGTATATTGAACAAGATAAGTAATTACAATAGGATTATTAAGAAACTAAGAAAACAGACTTGTCCCCAGTTATGGGTCAATTTTCTTATGTTATTTTAAAAATATAATCAGTACGATAAGTAGGCCAAGCTTTGACATTTGTAACAGCGCAACAATGCTTGTCATTGTCAAAAGGAGAAGATGCAGTGATCGGCGAACGCAGTAAAATCTCATACTTAAATATTTTCAATTAGTTTTAAAGACCTTTGTGAAGAAAGGTCGACCGACCTATCATTCAGGAGTCAAAGTATTTACGATCTTATTCTTTTAAACATTTTTCTTGTAATACGTGGATCCTGTGAATCGCATAATTAAAGAACTGCTTTGTTTCTCATTTAATTAATGCGGACAAATCAAATTAACAGAAAGTGTTACCTGATCAACTTCGAAATTAACATTCATATTAGAAAATGTTTACAACAGAAGCTTTGTATTACATTTAAAAAGCTATAAAACGTTTAAAAAATTTCAGAATAAAAATTTTTTCTTTTTTTCAGCAACGGACAAAATAAATTTTTACACCTAATAGTCATATGAACAACATTAATGAATACTAAGTAAATTGAGCAAAACAGCAGTAGCGGTAGTAGAGACAGTTGATGTCGCACCCAGCAGTAACAACAAATGCAATGCTTTACATATGTATGTAGATGAAAAGGGTGATTTTTAAGTATTTAGCTTTTTAATGTAAAAAAAAAAGATTCCCCACATAAGTCCATGCCAAAGATGTTCGGTAAAGTTTGCCCTTAGAAACAAACAACGCTTGCAAATCATTAAGTTTTGTTGTGTAAGAATTGTGGTTTATAATTTACGTCCATTTTATCACCAAACAGGCTGTTCAAGCTACACTACTTTATCGGACATTAATCCACCAACCCGTATAAGAGTGAGTACCAAGAGGAATATTGCTGCGGTACCAACTAGGATAATAAAAATTGTATTTCTTCAAGGACGGTGAAAACCACAACGTTATAGTTAGTGGAACAAGGTACCGTGCGATAATTACCGATTTTGTGCCACGAATGGAAGAATTGCCATGTGGTTGCTACAAGAAGGTGCCTCACGTTTTGGACTAGTCCACTAGCCGCCAACATCGTACGATTTGACCCCATTTGACTAATTTATGTGGGATTTCGAGAAGTCTCATGTCTTCAAGTACAAGCCAGGCATGATTTAAGCCCTGAAAGACAACAATACAGCTACCATTAGATATCGGCCGAAATGCTGAAAAAGGATGCCAAAATTGAAGCCTGTATCATTTCTATGAAATTATCTAGAAAAGAAAATAAATGGCAGGCCTTCATTAAACGCCTTTAATAAAGATTTTTTTCACATTTGCAAGTTTTCAGAATTTCCTTTTTTTAATTTTCAAAACCCACACGGTTAAAAAATCACCTGGTATATTAAATAGGACTACACCAACGACAGCAAAAAAAAAAAGAAAACAGCCAGCATTACACACGAAGATGACAACATAACGACATGATACATTATTACAGACAATATTTCATAATAAACACTCATCATCATCATGTACAGCATAATGATAATGCAACATGCAGGAGGCATTATTTTAAAACACAGAGCTGTAGCAAATTGTGGTCGATAAGGAAGCAAAAGTTTAAATCGTTGTTTTGCTAATTAAAAATTTCTAAACACAATATCAATATTATGAAATATTCAAGAAAACTGGTTGTAATTTATAAAATACCATGAGTATTTTTTAACTTCTACCTCCCTGCTAAAATCACTTTCCTTAATGGTGACAAAACTAAATTATTACATTGAGTTTATATTCTATGCCATACCCACTCTGCTCTTTAGAGTTCCCGGTTGCCATTTTAATTTTTTTTTTATGCACTCAAACAAACATATTTACATGAACGTTTCGTAGACAATCTCAGCCAGCATACACCTCATCAAACATGTTGCTCAACAATTCTCTGTTGAGTTTTTAGTGAGTGCTGGGGTTTATTTTCGTGTTTTTTTTTTACATTTCAGATGGCAATTTCCTGTAAAAAAATTTTTACCCGACTAAAAATCGTAGACGAAAAAGAAAAAAAAATTAAATAAAAATTGTCAAGTGTATACACAACGAGCATAAATAAATAAATATACACTGTAAGAAAATATATGTAATGAAGTTAGGAAACACACGTGTTTGGTTGATATTGCTATTAAATTTATCTAAAAAAAAATTTGGTTTGTCCTTGTAGCTTCTGCAATAATGTTCTTTTTTTTCAGTTTTGCAGTAATAAAAATATATTTGGAGTGTGTTCGGCTTTTTGAGTATGTAAAATCATGAGTGCGTAGCTAGAACTATGTACAAATGGATATTATTACATTAACGCCACACAAATTGAATCTGACACCGTTATAAATGAATATTTGTCTTAAAGTCAAATCACAAAATTATATAGAAATCACACACACACATACATATGAGGTACACTGTGCCCTTAACGTAAAATCTAGAAGATACACACGAACAACATTTACTTTACTGAAATGTATGTACTTTGTATCATTTCAGACACGCATTTCCTTTGTAATTCAAATCAAAGAAAATTGTCACTAAACATTTAAAAACCAACATCATTTCATTATTTAAAATTTTCAAAACTTTATGAATTTAAAAGTTTATATTTTTTCCTTAAATTGGTAAAAGTCGAGATTTTAGTTTAAAACTAGTATCAATCATTGTGGAGAGCACAGATTGAAATTTTATTGAAACTACAGGCTTAACAACTGTCGAGATTAAACTTTAGTTGATATCATGAAGTGGACTAGAGGTTAGGCTATAGGCGTTTGACGAAACCTTGGCTGGACTATATAGGGGCTATATATTTCTTGAGACGAGTCCAATGTGGCGAGTATAGACTAGACTGTAGTCGAAAGTATAGACCAGAGTACAACCGATAGCACGGACTATATTAGGAATATTGAGATTGTCGACAGTACACTTAGGCATTCCATTAAATAAAATCTACTCGGAACGATTAGATGTCATGTCCGAAGATTTAAATATAGGCTTAATGCTAAGATACTGGGTGTTTATAGCCAGAATGACATCTCCTGAGGATGAATCCTCACCGCACCAAGTGGCTTTTGGGAGTTGACAGGAAGCGGCTGAGGGACATTGTAACCATGCTGACTGATCAATGCAGCTCTGTCAATCATGTCAGAAGTATAGGAATATCCTATAATGATTTCTGTAGAAGTTGTCTTGGCGCAGAGATGGAGGCGACTATTTATCACTGTTTTGCACTAGAAAATATTCATTATCAAGATTTTGACGTAAATTTTCAGTGACATCAACTAGAGCTGTACTACAACTGTGATTCGCACGAAAGCCAGATTGTCTAACAAACAAAAGAGTATTTTTTCAATAAAAGCGCTTATTTGAAAATGCAAAAAATATTTTTAAGACAGAAAATTGGAATATGTGACATATTATTGTGTAAGAAACTTGGGATAAGAAAAACGAACTGCGACTAGAGACGCAAGAAGAGGTACTAAACCTAAATCAGGTAATCCGGGCCAGAGATACAATATCATTGTAGATCGAGCCGCAAGAATTTCCGGATGAATAACCAGGTGCCTTAGTTAGTTAGCAACCAACACAGACACTCACTGCCTACTATGGAATTAAGAGTATTTAAAATAATATTTGCACCTGCTAATGGAAAAAGGGCTAAATAAAATAAAAGAAAATAATCTGGAGAACTTTTTATACCCTGCACACGAAAGTTTGAGAGGGTATATATAAGCTTTCCATTCCGTTTGTAATTTCTCAAATAGTCATTTTAGACCCTATAAAGTATAGATATTCTGAGTCCCTATAAATTGAGTTAGTTATGTCCTTCTGTCCGCGCATATGTTGAAATTAACTATTTGAAGCCCCCTTAAGGGAAATTTATTATTGAAAATCAGTTATTTATATGAGCATATTACGAGCTGAGATATAAGCGAAAAAACTCGATTGCCTGCTCTTTTTTACCCAAACAAAGTCAGATTTTGCCGCTGCTACGGAACTTCTTGTAATGTTTGTTACAGATACATACCTTCGGCATTTGTAGGTTTGGCAACATTTAATTACCGACAAAGATATTGTGGAAAAAAATGTATATGCCAAATTTAAATTATTTAAATAAGGTTTGGTCACAGTTGAACCATACAATTGTCAGTTATGGTCATTATATAATAATACAAACAGTATGAAGGATATATAAGGTTCGGCATAGCGGAATACAGCGCTTTAAATCAAAAATACAAAAATAAAATATTTTCTAATATAGAAAATTGTTAACTTACACTTGGATTCACAGTGAGAATAAACATATAAACATTTTTGTAATTAAAACTTAAAAACGATACCGCCCAAATGTAACTTACCCATGTCAGTTCAACTGCAGTAATACCATTGACATTCAGTCATGCCATTTTTGTTTGCCTTAGAGATGCAAGTAAATATGATGATGTGTGTTTAAGCTTTAGCTAAGGGCTGAACCACAAAGCCACTGTACAAACTTCAACACACAAATACATCCACACTCTTGGACCAAACTTTTTCATTCTTGTATGGTATATTTTAGAAGATTTTAATGTTTTTATCGTAATTAAAAATTTTTATATGTACAAGTGTAGGTACGTCTGTATGTATGTATGTGCGGTTTGACGAAGCCGCCTACTGCTCATATATTAAAAATCTTCACACACAAACTGTTGTCTTTATTTTTGTGCTTTGTAAATACATATTTTTACTTATTTCCGTTTGTTTAACCCTAAAGAGGTTTTAAAATATTTTTTTTGTATTTAAATTAAAACGACAGGAAAAAAGATTTGAAAGGCTTTTGCAGAAATATTACTGTTTAGATTTGCCTATTGTTAAGTATGCTATAAAATAGCCTTTAATAAAATATCCCTAAAGTATGCAAGGCAAGATTTACAACTGGCCCAAGTAATAAAAGTAGTGTAATTAAAAATGCTACTATATTTGTTATATGAATTAAGCACTTCATCAAAAGCAAAATGGTTGTGAAAACGTTTTGGTTTAATGGTAGCGCTATATGATACAAGATTTAAATTTTTAAATGAAAGTAAAACATTAAAAAGTTTTTTATGTTCAAAGGATAATAAAAATTCAAAAATTGTAAGTGTTAGGCTTTAAATAATATTTTATTACAAATTTTTATGTTGTAAAAGTTGGATATTCTCTAAGCTTGTGAGCAAAACTAAATAGTTTAAAATTTTAAAATTAGTTTTAATAAAAGTTTATATATATTTTATAACTTTCCTTAAAATTTTTTATAGCCAAAGTAGTCGATTAAAGTCACTAGTCACATGACAAAACAGTGCAATAGTAAAAAGTACACGTCCACTTTATGTTAAACAAGCCAAGCCCGGCGCGCGTTAATAAATAAAAATACATTCTGAACTTAAATTGAGTATATTAAAAACAAATATTTTATTAAAATTTATTGTAATGCAAGTGGATATACAATATTTTTGGTTTTTTTCATTTTCAGCTGTAAAAATGAACAAATGTTTTGGTGTTCCCACTCTGGAGCATGCGAAGTACAGCTGGCCTTGTAAAAAACATGGATTTTCCAAATTAACTCCTGCGACACTCAGATATTGTCCTTGTCTTTTGTTAATGGAAATAGCGAAGGCAAGGCGAACTGCAAATTGTAGTCGCTTGAAGTGGAAAGGCAAACCGGTGGGAACCATTGGAATGCGTAGAAACAGCTGCAAATAATAAGTTATTTTTAATGCGCCTGGCACTGCCCACTTTTCTAATCACGAAACTGTATAGTCATGACAGCTCAATATGTGTGCAAAGTCTCAGAAAAATCGATCTAGTGCAAGTAGCTAAAAATGATAACTTATTTTTTATGGGCGTGGCACTACCCACTTTTGTAGTCACGAAATTGTAAAGTCATGCCAGCTCAATATGTGTGCAAAGTTTCAAACTTTTTTTATGGGCGTGGCACTGCCCACTTTTCTAATCACGAAACTGTATAGTCATGACAGCTCAATATGTGTGCAAAGCTTCAGAAAAATCGATCTAGTTCAAGTAGCTGAAAATCATAACTTTTTTTTATGGGCGTGACACTGCCCAAATTTCTAATCACGAAATTGTATAGTCATGACAGCTCAATATGTGTGCAAAGTCTCAGAAAAATCGATCTAGTGCAAGTAGCTAAAAATGATAACTTATTTTTTATGGGCGTGGCACTACCCACTTTTGTAGTCACGAAATTGTAAAGTCATGCCAGCTCAATATGTGTGCAAAGTTTCAAACTTTTTTTATGGGCGTGGCACTGCCCACTTTTCTAATGACGAAATTATTTAGTCATGACAGTTCGTTATGTGCGCAAAGTTTCAGAAAAATCGGTCCAGTGGAAGAACCTCAAAATTATAACTTTTTTTATGGGCGTGGCCTCGCCCACTTTTTTAATAACTAAATTATAAAGTCATGACAGCTCAATATGTGTCCAAAGTTTCGGAAAAATCGGTCCAGTGCAAGTACCTCGAAATTATATGGGCGTAACCGCGCCCAGTTTTTACCACCCATAAACACTCCCTGGAATGTGTACAGCAACTTGCCAAAGTTTGACAGAGTTTCACTTTTATATATATAGAAGACTTAAGTCCATGGTTAAGAGAAACCAATTACACTGGATTAAAGCCACAGATCCATAAGGATTATATTTGTAATTCTTGTTTTAATTTCATTTAAAGTGCTCACAGGCTTTTATCGATGGAACCAGTAGCTTAGTACACCATTATTAATTTAATTTTGTTTTGAATAATAATTACTTATTGCAAATCATAATAGATTTTTGATAATCACTGATTATGTAAAGTTTATGCAAAACGTAATGATTTTACAATTAAAAAATGCTCATTAGGGAGGTCTTAGATTGAGCATTTGCTCACTGTTTAGTAATAATTACCACGAATTGAAAACTTAATTATTTTGGGTTAAAGATTTACAAATATTAACTCAACAATTTTAAAGTTTTTAGTATGAAATATCTAAAGTGTCTAAGGTTTACATAAATACAAGCTATAAGTTCATTGCAGAGATGTGCGTTTAAGGGTTTTTTTTGTTCACCCGATAGAACATGAAATTGTAAATAATAACACCAAAAAGTAAATTTTACTCAAAAAAAAACTGTTTATTTTAAAGATCAATACTTAGCATCATCACTTCAAAATTTCGGGTATATGGCCGCCACGACTGTTCTTTAGAAAACTTTAAAAAATAAAAATCAAAAAATAACTTATTTTTGATCGAAAAAATAAAAAGCAAAAATAACTTTTATTTTTGCTCAAAAAAAATAAAAATCTGGTCGTCCAATTTAAAGCCAATTTGTCAAGCATTGCTTCGTGTACAAATAGCACGAACAACCTTGTCGTCCAAGACTTCAAATGTTGCTGGCTTGTCAGCATAAAACATTGGCTTCAACTGGTACTTCAGAAAATAATCGAGAGATGAGCAATCTAATGACCTTGGAGACCAACTGGCAAGGACGTTCCTCCAAATCAACGATGGACGCACGTACCTTCATTCTTTTAAAATCACATCTTATTAGAATCAATGTCATCCATTAAAAAAGAAAGAAAATATTATGGATCATGGTGCGGTAACGATCTTCATTGAATGTAACGCGAGCTTCGACTTAATTTTTTAAGAAATACCGTTCGATAATGTCAATAGCGTGTACACAACATTAAACGGTGAATTTTTCTGCACTAGGATTTATTTTAAATTTTTATCACTCCATATGCGGCAATTTTGTTAATTAACAAACCCGCTATACAAAAAAATAAGCCTGATAAGCCTCATAGGGAAATGAGAAATCACGAGTAATTGTTAAAAAGCCGATGTATCCACCGATGTTTGGTACGGATTATGGGCTGGCGGCGTCATAGGGCCGGCCATACTGCTTCAAAAATGAGGTTTGTCAAGCATTATTATTACAATATGCAGATTTTGTTAGAGAATGAAGATAATTAAGATATTTTAATTTATACGACATAAGTATATCAAGTCCACTCGTTGTATGTATTTTTTTTTTGTTTTGGGCACTTGTAATTTTTTTCTAGTGATGCCATTTTTTTGCAATAATATTTTTTTCCTAGTGAAGACACTAAAATAATTGAAAGATGTTGGGTGGAACAAAATGATTTACGAACATCTTTAAAAGATGTTGAGATATGTTGACACACAAACACGTACAATTCATATGGGAAGATGTTAACATCTTGTTGATTTGATGAAAGATGTGAGCAAGTGTAAAAAGGCTATTAGGAGCCAAAGTATAAGATAACTCGAAATATATTCAAGAGATTGAACCTCAATAATGTCTCAGTGTCATTGAAAATATGCACCATCGGATAGAAGTATGCCACCGAAGCCGTGGCGAGCATTTGGCCAATATTATGTTTCACATATAATTGTCATAGATCCTTCTCTCATAGTAAACAAATATTAAAATAATTCTCTGAAAATTTTGTGCTTTATTTACAGTTAAAATCGTGCGTTATGGTTGGACAATCCTTTATAATTGTTACAATTTTGGGCAATAATTTGTACTAGGACCGTATACAACCAGATCATGATCATGAACAAAAGAAAAAATAAATTCAAGGCCTAAAATACCTCTTCCGTATACATAACTTTGATCTCTTTAAAAAGATCTGCGTGATGTAATTCAGAGATTTCCTTCCGCAGATGTGAATTAAGATATGAGACCCAAAGAACAAAATCTCTCCCTAATATTAACACACATACCTACATTTGTAGTTATGTATATGAACTGTCACTATTTCATTGATTTATGCTAAACAATGAACATTTTCTATTTAGTATGTAAATTTGACCAATTATAGAATAATTAATTATTATTTGTTAAAATGCTGCCACGGGATATGTACGTTAAATATTCATTCATTGGATATTTGCGATTGTGTATACATCTGTGTGTTAGCAGAGTACATATATTTAATGTGTTACTGTGTATGTGTCCACTTGCTTTTTTTTGTATCGCGCTTATGTCGAAATGCGGGATTTCGTTTAAGCGTATAATTGTTTAGATTAAAATCAAATTTGCTTAAACAAACAAATACATATACATTATACATGGGGGTAACATGAAAGTTATGTTAAATAAAACTTGTATATATTTTTCCCAATAATTAATACAAGTATTTTAATCGCTCTTAATATACATTCAATATTCAGCTGTCAAATTTCAAAACACAATTACTGCAAATTTTTTGAAATCGTATTTTTATTTTTAGTGCTAAAAAAAAAACATGTTTTCCATGTTATACAAATCTAGTTAGAACATTGTGTTCTTTAAATTAGGAACTAAAATAATTTTTTCTATTCAGTAAATTTTGAATCTGCCCTCGTAAAAATTTAACCATAAAATTGTGTGTTTTTTATGACATAATTGAACAAAAGGTGTTTATTGCGATTGTTCTGAATTTATCCACCACTAATCCTTATTGTAGCAGGGAATGATCAGGTGAAAATAAGAATCTTAAAGGCAGGTAATTTAAAGTAAACAGAATTTAAAAAGACTTAAATGGCCTTTTGTAGCACAATAGCTTTTTTATAGAAACCTTTATTACAGCAAAGGATTATTAAATACTACATATTTGAAAAAAAAATTTTATATGATGTTTGCCAATTGAAAATATAAGTCACCATTGGGTTTAAAAATTTAATAACTTTTTCGCAAAATTTTATAAAAACACCTGGAGAACAAAAAAATAGAGAGATTCACAACAGAACGAAAGACCAGAAAAACAGAATTTTATTTTTAAAATCAACGTGAAATTATTTTAACGCAAGGGCATATGTTAACGAAAAACCAGAAACACCTACAAAATGCGTTATGCTCAACTAGGAATGTCGCGTCCGTCACTACGCTGAATAAAAAAAAAATATTTGCTCATATTTCAATATAAGCTGGAATTGGAATTAAAACCTGCAAATCATTGGCAACGTCTAAATGTTGCAATTTAATTTCAACAGTTGGCCAAAAGTGAAATAAACTCTAAAAAAAATATGATTATGAGTGACGAAGCTCATTTTTACTTGAATGTCTTTGCTAATATAAGCCGAACTGTAGGTTCTGATGTTCATATAAAAGTATAATTGGGATTTATTTCTTCGAAAATGAAAATAGAAGCGCTTTAACCGTAAATAGAGAGCAATAGCGGTTTATGATAGAACATTTTGCTTTTAAACGTACTGCTTTTAAAAACAGAACTTTAATGTGGTTTCAGTAGGATGGACTACCAACAGTGCCCGAGACACAATGACAGTTTTAAAACAAATTTTTGAATAGAAAATAATTTACAGAAGTTCGGAAATTATTTGGCCAGCACACGCAACAGATTTATCAGCATTCAACTATTTCATTTAGGGTTATTTTAAGAAGCGAGTATGTGTACAGAAGCCCCAGAAAATCCTTAAACTCAAGCCTAACATAATAGCAGAAATTCGATTGCTACAGCCACAAATTTGGGGCGATGTTATGGAAAACACTTTAAAACGAGATCATTATGGCGAAGCTAATTAATTGACGTCGTTTGCCACTCATAGAGCAAAAAAATTCCATTTTGTATATTTTATAGTCGCAAAAAAAACTAAAAAAATATATAGATGAAAGTTCTGTGGTTTTCATGGGCAACCGCGTATATTCATTTTATACGATTTTGAGTTAATAATGCCATATTGCTTAGTTTTAAACGGCCTTTACTTGGTTTTAAAAATTTTTTAAATAAGATGGACCCATTCCGATTATTTTAATGGCATAAAAACGTAACTTCTATATTTATTCAAAAATTGTTCAGCACTAACACGGTTTTGTAGCTCTCCTGAAAAATTTGATTTTAAGACATACGTGGTTGCCCATGAAAACCACAGAGTTATACAAGTTTTAATCCCCATGGTAACATTTGGTTCATCCTGTCTTAGAGATTTTTTGTGTTTCTACAGAGATTCTATTAATAAAAAAAATTCAATAAATTTATTTTCTTAAAAATAAGGTCTCTTTTATAGAATTTTTCTGACTATTGCAATTTTTTGTCCGTAGAAAATGTTCTATAGTTTTATAAAAAAATTGTTGTCTATAGAAATTTTCTGTCTATAGAAAACCTTCTGTCTAATGATTTTGAGATTTTTTGTATTTCCACGGAGATTCTATTAATAAAATAAATTAATAAATTTCGTTTCTTAAAAATAAGGTCTCTTTTATCGAAATTTTTCTGACCACTGAAAATTTTTTGTCCATTGAAAATTTTCTAGTTATAGAGAATTCTTCGTATAGAAAATAATTTCTGTCTATAGTAACTTACGTCTCGAGAAATTTGCTTTCTACAGAGACTTTTCTGTTTGCGAAACATTGCTCTGTAATAAAAAAAATTGTCTGCTTGTAGAAAATTTTCAGTCTATAAAAAATTTTCTGACTGTAGAGAATATTCTATCGATACCAAATTTACTTTTATAGAAAAATTTTTGTCTAGAGAAATTTTTTTTATAGAAAACTTTCCCTCTAAAGAAAACTTTCTGTCTATAGAAAACTTTCTGTCTATAGAAAAGTTTCCGTCTATAGAAAACTTTCTGTCTATAGAAAACTTTTTTTATAGAAAACTTTCTCTCTAAAGAAAACTTTCTGTCCATAGAAAACTTTCTGTCTATAGAAAAGTTTCCGTCTATAGAAAACTTTCTGTCTATAGAAAACTTTCTGGCTATAGAAAATTTTCTATCTATCGAAAACCTTCTGTCTATAGAAAATTTTCTGTCCTTAAAAAAACCTGACTATAAAAAATTGTCAGTTTATGGAAAATTGTCTGTCTATAGAAAATTTTCTGTCCAAAGAGAATTGTCTGTTTATAAAGAATTTTCTGTCTAAAGAAAATTACCTGATCAAAAAAAATCGTATGTCTATATGAAATTTGTTTTTCGTACAAAATTTTAAATCAGGGAATGCATATTTATTAGGGGGGGTGATCGATTATTCGACATTTTTAAGAAACCGGTTTTTTAAATAGTTTGAAATTTAAAATTAAAAAAAAAACCGGTTGCTCTTTTAAAAATTTAGAAAAACCGGTTAACCGGTCAAATACATAAAATATAATTTTTTCTTATATCCATGACAGAGATGCATATATATGTAGGTATAAACTAGTTTGTTCTATGGTTCAATTGCATTTTAAGTTGACACACATTCAATGGCATTATTATAAAATGCCGTTATTTGAAATAAAGATTTTAAAGGACAGACACTTTTTACCTAAAAGTGACCGGAAAGATAAGTTTATGCTTAAATTACCTTTAATTTTTAAGGTTAGGTTTATAAATTTAAAAATGTCATTGTTTCTCTACATGAAACAAATTGTGATTTATATTTTTTTTTCTACTTCGACCTTTTTAATTTTTTTATATTTTAATAATATTAGTGACACAAAACAGTAAATAAATCATGAAAAATGTTGCCACTACATTTTTTAAGAACTATGTAAGTTAATTTTTTAAAAGTAATCGGTATTTGCTCTGGTACTGCCATATTAACAAAAAAACTTTGTTACAAGGAGGTTGTAAAAATGAAAAATATTAAAAAGTCACTTCACTGCTCACGGTAGTCAAATTTATCTGTTATTAACATTAGCTTTATAGGCAAGTTGTAATAATGACCAAATTATTTTAGTATACAAGTCATATGTTATCAGAGATATTAGTTAAGATATGGGTAGTCTTTAGTACAAGTCGCTACATTTCGTAAAAGCAAAATATTATGAATATCGAAGATGAGATCAAAAAGTATTGAAAAGTACAATAATTTGACCAAAAAACTTAACTGAGCAGCTGATTATCACAGCAGATTATAAGCGCAACAACGTATAAAATACCTGATCTCCATTAAAAACAAATAATATTTTAGCCTAATTATTTTTCTTATTTTACATTTGTTTTTGAAACTATAAATAAATTTCTTACAATATTATGGAAGAGTATTTTATAAATTTTTTGATTTTTTGAAAATTTTTTTAATTAATAAATATACTATGGTACGTTTGGTTACAAAGATAAATGAACATACAACTAAAAAGAAAAAAACAGCTTCTGTGAGTAAAAAAACCGGTGTATTCGACATTCGAAAAATTAACATTTGCAAAAAAACGCCAGCTAAAATAGTAAAAAACCGGGCTTTCCATCGGTTGTAAAACCGAATCGATCACCCTAATATTTATGCTCTGTATCTGGGCAAACGCATGTAAATATTGTCTAGTCTAGTTTGCTGGGTATCAAACCCACAACACAAAGATTGGCCGAATAGCACGCAGCAACAATGAGTAAAAAATAGGTTGGTGTATAGTTTTAAAAACTTTAAACAAATTTTTTTTTAATAATATTTAAATGGATATTTTTTTTAAGGTATAATATGGGAGCAGCCTAATAGACTGTCAATCCAACGAGCTGTAGTATTCAATTTAAAGATTAAAAATGAAAGATATCCATCCAGCTTATGGGAAAAACAATTTAATATATTTAGTTAGATCTAAGAGAAACAGAAAAAAAAAAGAACACAACATTTTTCCAACATGTGTTTATTCTATACTTAAAGCACTTAAATAAATTAAATACCTTTGATCTAATGCCTTCAATTACGTCTAAATTACATTAAACACATACTTCGCACTCATCCGTGATACAACGATAAATATTATTTGTTTATGTTTTTAAGTTTTTATTTTATTTATTTATTATTTTTTTGTTTACATACAAGTGTGTGTGTAAATATGCTTTTTTGATAATTTATCAGCACAACTTAAACATCTTAGGATTAAATTTAAATGCCAAGTGATTAATCATTTTGAAAAAGATATAAGAAGTGAAACTTGTATATATGGCCGTGGCGAATCTTGTAAACCCTTAATATGTTTTCGCCACATAATTTACAGACTAGTTTTTGGCATGTAGTGTATATAAACTATACTTTAGAGGTCAATTCTAGTACATACATATACTAGTTAAGGTACCGGAAATGAAATCAAAAGTGTAGCTGAAATATACTTGTGATAAACTGAGATACACTTGTGATAAACTGAAATATACTTGTGATAAACTAGTCTGTAAGTTACCAGGTTGCCATTTTCTTCTTAATAAAAATGTGGAGTAAATAACTAAAGCAGTTGTAGATTTTTTTTTATTATACTAGCCAATCCCGGCGCGCGTTGCTACGCCCCTTAATGAATCGAAATGCATTCTGAATTTTAATTGAAGATCAAGTGCAGAAACCTAAAAATTATAATTTTTTTCATGGGCGTGGCATTGCCCACTTTTATAATCACGAAATTGTAAAGTCATAATAGCTCAATATGTGTGCAAAGTTTCAGAATAGTCGGTCCAGTGCAAATACCTCAAAATTACACCTTTTTTTATGGGCGTGGCACTGCCCACTTTTCTAATCACGAAATCATTTAGTCATGACAGCTCGATATGTGTGCAAAGTTTCAGAAAAATCGGTCTGGTGCAAGTACCTCATTATTATAACCTTTTTTTATGGGCGTGGCCCTGCCCACTTTTCTAATCACAAAATTTTATGGTTATGATAGCTTAGTATGTGTGCAAATTTTCAGAGAAATCGGTCCAGTGCAAGTACCTTAAAACTAAAACTTTTTTAGGGGCGTGGCCCCACCCACTTTTCTTATCACAAAATTATTTAGTCATGACAGCTTGATGTGTGTGCAAAGTTTCAGAAAAATCGGTCAAGTGCAAGTAGCTCAAACTGATAACTAATTTTTATGGGCGTGGCCCCGCCCACTTTTTTACACCCATAAACACACCCTGGTATATGTACAACAACTTGCCAAAGTTTGAGTCTGATCGGTTTTACAGTTTCGGAGTCTATAGCTATAACACACACACACACACAGAGTTTCACTTTTATATATATAGATAGATAGATAGATAGATTCCAATCGATTAGATGCAGACTTTGATGATTTATATTAACAAAGGTCCCAAGAATATAGCTCACACTCTAAATGACTTAGGGCCATTATTACAACTTGCCGTTCGTTAAAGGTGGGATTTTTGTGCCCGATAAATGAAAGCTTTATAATGCAAAGCCATTTATTAGTCCTACAAAATCCTGCCTTTAACTAACGGCAAGTTGTAATATTGGCCCTTAGTGCGACAAGTAATGGTTTCGATAACTTGATTTGCACTTACACATTGAATGGCGAACATCAATAAACCGGTTCCCAAAAACTAATATCGTAAAAATCCCAAGCGTAATAACAATTATAAAATTCTTTGTCCCTATACAGTGAAGGGTATACACAACATTTTGTTCCTAGTATAAACCAAAGAGCAAACAGTAAAAATTGTACACACAAGTGTAGACACAGAGAGCATTTTTTGCCTAAAAATCTGCTATATGGAAATAATTGAAAAAAAAAACAACAAAATATGTATGTAAGTATGTCTACACGTATGTGTGTACTAAAAGTATTGTAAATTTTTCCCTTACCTGACGCTTTAAATTTGTTAAGTTTCATAGGCTAAGAGAGTTTGATGAGGGTTTAAATTTTAGTGACTCGTATTTTTATTTTTTTTTTTTTTCATATAAAGAAAATGGAAAATGTTATTCTTTTACGTTTATTGTTAGATTTTGAATTTTTTTTACTGACATTGATAAAGGTAAACACGTTATTTATATGCTAAAGGAATTTGTGTATATTTTTTGTAATTCTTTTAGGTTAAGCCTTAAAATATGCTTTATAATAAAAACCAAAACTGAATGCCTTAATGTAGACATTGATTCTAAACAATGTTTTAAATTTTACGTAATCAACTAGTTGTATTAGAAAGATAAAGTAGAGGAAATTATGCCAAAAACATGTTGAATGAAATGAGCGCTGAGGTATATTTAGGGCTTCGTAGTATATATTATTAATAAATGTAATTTAATTTAAAAATAAAAACGGTTCGTTAACATTTTCTTTAATAAAAAAAAGTATTTTTGAATTATTTTGAAAGTTGTGTAATTATTATGTAAATAAGATTTAATGAAACTTCAATTTAAGCCGCAAAGGACGAAACAAATTCACATAGATTTTTATTAAGCAAATTATTATTTATATTTAAATGCAAACGGTTTATTAGGAAAATTAATTCTAGAACAAAACATTTGTGAATTGTTATATTTAACTTAGCCCAGTATAAGCTAGTGCTGCAGGTATTGCCATTTAACATTTAAACAAATTAAAATTACCTTTTTTTCCATAACACACCAAAGAGCAATGGTAATTTTGACTGAATCAGAAAAGTGGGAGTGGCACTTTCCATAAAAAATAAATTTTAAGTCTTGTTGACATAAATATTTATTAGTAAGCTGAGAAGTCCTCTTAAAAGTCGATGGGATTTGAATGACAGCCTCCATAAAAAGTAGACATTAGAAATGAAAACCTTGACGTTTTGTGTAAGTAACATTGCTATCCATCTTATATATTAATAGGCAAGTCGATTTTTGCTTACCCAGTTTACGCTCTCATTATACAACCTTTTAAGCGATTTAAGTTGCTACCAACACATACGCAAACCATATGCGTTTAACAAAATAAATAAATAACAAAAAACAAAAACGAATGATGGTATAAAAAACAAAGACTGTTGTCTATAGATGAAGCGTTGTCAACATTGAAATTTCAAAAAGCACCTAAATATAGAAATGTCGCGTAATTAAAAAAAAAAATCACTGAGTTTAATATTTGCAACTTTTTATTCTATTTATTTTATAAAATTATAAATTTCCATATAAAAACATAATTAGTTCCCACCGCTCATATCAAAAGCGTAAGGAGCAGATAAATTTAAAAATAATTTTATTTTAAATAATACATTTTTGAGCAATGTGGCAACTTCAATTTCACAGTTGCCAATAAAAAATCACCATTTTACAGGAAAATTTACAGCTCTTAGACGCCAGTCCAAGTACCTTTTTTACAACTGGCAACGAAACCGAACTTTTATTGGTATCGACAATCAAAAGTCTATAGATATTCCATTATAATAAACGACATATAAGTCTATAGATATTCTATTACTAATATCTTCTGTACAAAATACCACTTGAATTATATATTATAATACTATCATTACGAAAACTGTAATAAATTAAAAATTTTTCCTCAATTTTGTTGGGTGTCAATTGTTGGTCTGTAAAATAAAAAGTTTTTCTTTAATCAATTTCTTTTTTTATTTTCACTATTTTAGTGCATCTCCATACAAATTAAATTGTAATTTGTATATTTAATAAAAATTTTCGGTGACAAAAATTTAAAAAAAACCCTTAAAACATTGCTAGAATCACCGAGTTGACCACGCTGCATAGATGTAAAAAAAAATGTTTTACAGTCAAATTGGTGAGATAATTACGGTGACACAGACTTTCATTAAGATAATTAATAATAATTGTTTTATTTATACGATTTTCCTAATCAGACTTTCAAAGTAATGGAAAGGCTTTATATTTTCATTATTAAATAGTTTCGACGTTTTGTTGGTTGGTCTTTTTTTCCAACTTCTTGAGAGAAAAAGGTCGACAAAAACTACTTTACTAAAAATAGTTTTGTTTGTAAAAATGCATAACAATGCAGGTCGCACTAAATTGTAAATATCTGCATTAAAATTTAAACACAAGAAGTTGCTTTGGTTGCAAAAAGTTAATAATAATGCAGTAAAGATTAACTTTGTACGTGGTAAAATGGGAAAATTTTTAATAAATTTTTCTGTTTTAAATTTAAATATTTGATTAAATATTTTAATAATTTTATCGTATTTTTTTACGCACTGCATTTTTAATGGACCGACCACTTTTCGGATAAAGTATTAGGCATTACAGCAGACATAAAAAAGTATGTAATTTGGTAAAACTTCATAACGGTTAGAAAGGGAAAATTTTAGAAAAACAGTTTGGTACTTTTTAAAACAAGTTTGATTTTATAAAAAAAAAGTAAATTTATTTACTTGAAATTATTTCTAATTACATATTTTGTTATTTAACAAGTTTTCATATTTTAAACTTGGAATTTTTACATTGATACCAAAAATCCAAAAAGGTACCTTTTTCCATTTTTATACTTCTTTTTGTGTTATCTAAGTTTATGAATCAAGAATTCAAAAATTAGGAAATTTTAAAACAATTTGAGCTTGAAAATGATGTGGATGATCAAAAAGGTACTATTTTCTAATGTTTATGGTACTTTTATATTTTCTTCGTTCACAGAACTGGATTTTTGAAATTTGGAACCATGGATCTAAGTTGAGACTGAAAGTTATATAGTCGACCCAAAAAGGTATGTTTCATATTTTTATATCTTTTATTTCCTACGTTTGTGAACATATATTCTTTAAATTGGTGACTATCGATCCGAGGTGAGACATAAAATTATATGGGCGAAACAAAAGGTACTTTATCGCATTTTTATGGAACTTTTCGTTTTGTATGATTCTGAATATATAAAGAATTCTGAAATTAGGTTTTATTATTTAAAGTTGAGTTTGAAAATTAAAAAGAAGAACGAAAATTCAATTTTCCTATTTTTAAAGTTATTTTTGAGAGTTTATAAATCTTAAAGAAGCATTTCTCTTTGAAATAAGAAATACTTTATCTAAATTATTAAATAAATTTTATTATTGAAATAAAACTAATTTATTATTTTTATCGAAAAACTATTTAGTAATAAAAAAAAGAACTTGAGTATTAACAAGTAAGACCGCTATATTCGGCCGTGCCGAATCTTATATACCCTTCACACCGTGTAGTCAAGCAATAACAGTAGTTTGTATCACCATTCCATATGATATACGTACAAACATATAAAAACCATACATATATAAAAACATCCACATTGTAAAATTATTAATTTACGTATGTATGTTAAAAAAAAATAAAAATAAATTAAAAAAAAAATTTAAAAAAAAATAAAAAAAAATTTTTTTGGCTCAGCTGGGATTCAATTACACGTTTTCTCTAACCAGTATACACGTTTGTATGTATGTATGTTGTTGTTGTAATGTTGTTTTTGTGAAAAAAAAATCGAGGTGGTCGTGGGTTTTTGCTCATATCTCAGTTGTTTATGTACCGATATTTCTGATTTTCAATACCGATCTACTCCCGAATATTTCTGATATATTTAATACCTCACCCGAGTCCAAGCGATGTCGGGGGGCTTTAAAAAGTTGATTTCAACATACACACGGACAGACGGTCAGACGGACAGACTGACAGGGCTTAATCGACTCCCCTATTCATAAGCTTTCAGAAAATATATACTTTATGGGGTCGGAAATCAAAATTGTAGAAATTTCACACGGAATGACAAACCTATATATACCCTTTTTCACTGTGTGAAGGGTATAAAAAGTAGTAAGAACTGCTATCTAACGAATATTCCTAGTCACTAATAAACATAATCTAGCAAAGGCTTATATCAAGTATCAAAAATATGGAAAAATATAGGAAATAAAAAAACTCCCAAAAAATATTTGATATATGAGCCTGATATTTTTATTTGAGTCTTTTAAAAAGCTCAGATTATTTCTTAATAGGCTCACGCGGTGACACGGAATTATATATTGTTATACGGCACGACCAATGTTTGTATTTCACAATCTCTTACCTGATGCCAGAATCTTAAGGAAAGAACCGAGATTTTGTCGGAGTTAATTTTTTGGCTTCTAACAGCCGATAAATATAATAATGAACGTCCATTGCTGAGCGCGTCACCAAAGAACGGCTGGAGCTATTTGGTTAATTTTTTCCAAATGTTTAAAATATTCCGAAAAAGTTTTTAAGGGAGGAAAAGTTTTCTCGAAAAAAAATGTGTTTTCTATGGCAATTTTGAATTATACAATAAACCAAACCATATACACAACCTTTAATTTTCGACCCTATAAGTGGCTCTGTAGTCGTATAAATATTCAATTTTTCGTATACAGGGTGGGCCAACTTGGAGTGACTTATTTGAAATGCTTTTATTTTTTGTACTTTTTTTTTTTGTAGATAATACAGAATTTTATAAAATTTTATATTGTCATCATACTCAGTGGAAGAACGTGTAAAAATTGTTGAATTTTATTATGTTTCAGGACGATCAATTGTTACAACACAAAGGAAATACCGTCAGCATTTTAATACTGCAGAGGCTCCCATTGTAAACACGATAAGAAGTTTAAAGACCCGTTTTGAGAATTAGGGTTCAGTGGGTAATGAACTACGAAGAAATGTTTATCGTTCTGTTCGCACTGAACAAGCCATAGAAGCTGAACGCGAAAGTGTTCACACAGATCCAACTGTGTCTACTCGTCGACGAGCTACTCAGTTGAACATCTTCAAAACATCGCTACGACGTATTCTAAAAGTTGATCTGAAGATGTTTGCATATAAAATTAAGTGGCCCCGGAATTATTGCCGAGGGATGCACCACAACGGCTACATTATGCCAATAGATTAGTTTTGCTAGCGAGGGAAAATGCCAATTTTTTAAATAATCTGATTATAAGCGATGAAGCACATTTTTATTTAAATGGATATGTTAATAAGCAGAACTGCCGAATTTGAGGTACGGAACGGGGACAATTACACCCGGTCAGATACACTGTTTGGGATGGAATCATGGCTGATAAAGTTTTTGTAAAGACTACAACGATATATTCAATATTTTTGTTGGGACCAACAATGCATATCGGGTTCAGCTAGTTTAGAATAAAACCATTTAATAGCATGTTCTTCCGACGCTGCTAATTACTGGTTGAAACATTTTTAATTGGCTTTGACAATTATTTACACATTTTTCAATTACTTCTTCTGTATATCCAACATATCGTCTGAGCACATTTTTGCTTCGTCTATCATTTTCTATGCCAAATAACTTACTAGACATTATCATTTGCCTTATATTCTTTTCCATTTTTTAATTATAATTTAAATATATTACTTGGTTTTCGTTTTGCTTTGCGTTTCTTTGGCAGCTCATTATGACAAAATACCGACATAATTAGAGATTATACTGATTTGGTAGTAATTCAAATTAGATGGTAATTCAAAATGGATTACCCACGGAAGCGTTAAAATTCTATAATTTTGCTCATTACTGGGCTGTATTAAGAATAAGACATCAAATTACGAGTACTGTTTCTCTAACATTTGTTTATTTTTTAACAACTTTTTTCATTAAATTTATTTAATCGAAATTACTTACGTACTAATAGAAGGCTTAGAAAGAATTGCTTGTACATACCTAAAATGAAAGGAAATACAGAGAAATATTAGAAAAATCAAGAAGTTAAGTAATTTTAATAAAAAAAAATGTAAAGAATATTTAGTTTTGTCACTTAACGAAAAGAGCTAAATCTCGCTTTTATGTATGAGCGAATTTACTTTAGGATTTGGAGTCCAGTAAGAATTTGTGTGTGTTTGAAACTTAAAGAAACAATTACTTCATGTTGTTTGCTTTTATACCCCTCACCTGTGGTGTACAAGGGTATATATACCGGGTGTTTTTTTTCAGTGGTATAGAACTTCGAATTGAAATAAAACAAAAGAAAATCGTTTTAATGACAATCAATTTGGCTTTATTGGAAGGATAATTTTATGCCAATAATGTTTAAATATGATTTCAGGCATGTGGCCGCCGCGGCTGGTTCGAATAAAGCCAATTCTACAGGTCCAATTTTTAACCACTTTTTCGAGCATATGGGGCCGTATGTCGGCAATAACGCCACGAATGTGAAAATAATCCAATGGTGTCAAATCACATGATCTTGGTGGCCAATTGACAGGTCCATTCCGCGAAATTATGCGCTCATCGAATGTTTCCTTCAATAAATCGATTGTGGCGTGCGCTGTGTGGCATGTAGCGCCGTCTTGTTGGAACCACAACTCATCCACATTCATGCCATCCAATTCGGGAACAAAATAGTCGGTTATCATGGCTCTATACCGGTCTCCATTAACGGTAACTGCCTCTCCAGCATTATTTCGGAAGAAGTATGGCCCAATGACTCCACCAGCCCATAGAGCACACCAAACAGTCAGTTTTTGTGGATGTAATGGCGTCTCAAGGGTCGCATGTGGATTCTCTTCACTCCAAATGCGGCAATTTTGCTTGTTGACGTAGCCATTCAACCAAAAATGAGCCTCATCACTGAACAAAATTTTGCGATGAAAATCAGCATCGAGATCGATCTCAATTTTCGAAATAAATTTGCACGATTTGCATGCGTTGTTCTTTTGTCAACCTGTTCATGATGAAATGGCAAACCAAACTGAACATAAATGACATTAGAGTTGCCAGATTTGACCACAAAATGCCAGTTTTATCTCTATTCGAAAAACAAACCTGTAAAAAAACACCCAATAGCTTTGTGATTCCGTTTGTAATTTCAACAATTTTCATTTCCGACCCCATAAAGTATATATTTTCTGAAAGCTTATGAACAGGAGTCGATTAAAACCTGACCGTCTGTACATGTGTTGGTTGAAATCAACTTTTAGAAGCAACTATATGTTCCTCAGATCTCTATATGGTATCAATCTCTTGGAAATATCCAGGAATGAATCGCTATTGAAATTCAGCACAATCGCCCCATAACGTTCTGAGATATAAGCAAAAAACCAGGACCACCTCGTTTTTTTCACAATTACAACAACAACATATATGTATATACTAGTTAGAGTAAACCTGGCATCGATCCCAGCTGAGCCAAAAAAATTTTTTTTTTATTTAATGTATTATTTATATTTTTATTATTTTTTTTTTATATTTTTTTTTAATTTTTTTAAAAAAATTTTTAAAAAACTTTTTTTTTAATTTTTTTTTTTTTTAATTTTTTTTATTGTTTTTTTGTTGTTTTTAATTCATTGCTTTTATTTAATTTTGTTTTAAAATGTTGCAAGGAAAAGTTGTAAAATTCGCCTTTAGAGGTACAATTTAACCAGTTTATTTTCCCCTACCTCCACATTCATAATTAATTTTTATACCCTTCACCTGTGGTGCACAAGGGTATATATAGCTTTGTTATTCCGTTTGTAATTTCTACAATTTTCATTTCCGACCCCATAAAGTATATATTTTCTGAAAGCTTATGAATAGAGGAGTCGATTAAGCCCTGACCGTCTGTCCGTCTGTCCGTGTGTTCGTTGAAATCAACTTTTAGAAGCAACTATATGTTCATCAGATCTGTATCTGGTATCAATCTCTTAGAAATATCCAGGAATGAATCGCTATTGAAATTCAGCACAATCGCCCCATAACTTTCTGAGATATGAGCAAAAAACCACGACCACCTCGTTTTTTTCACAATTACAACAACAACATACATACATACAAACATGTTAAAAACATACCAAACAAAAAAATTACAAAAAAAAAATATTAAAAATAAGAAAAAAATAATAAAAAAAAAACAAAAAAAAAATTTAACAAAAAATTTAAAAAAATTTTTTAAAAATTTTTCTAAAAAAAATTAAAAAAAAATATAAAAAAAATAATAAAATATAAATAATATATTAAATAAAATAAAATAAAATTTTTTTGGCTCAGCTGGGATTCGATGCCACATTTATTCTAAAGTGTACGTATGCACGTATTTTATATGAGATGAATGGTGATACAAACAATTGTTATTGCATGACTACACGTTGTGAAGGGTATATAAGATTCGGCACGGCCGAATATAGCACTGTTACTTGTTTAATTTAAAAACTGATTGTGAATTCTTTAACTTTGTAAACTTTTTAAATAAATTTTACGATATGGCTACCTTGGCTGGCTGAGTTAATGGTCAATCCGAAAGACAAATTTTAGATCGGAAATGAAGACTATATGTTAAGTAATCAAAACGTAGTTAATGTTGTCTTCCAGGATGTAAATCGTCTGTTGCTTGGCGACGTAGAGCGAAAATTTGAAACAGTCCAAAGGGGTTAAATCGAATTTCTTCTCAGAATTTTTCTTTCAATAAATTAGCTAAGGAACGCGCTTCCATATTGTGGTACAACAATTTAGTTTTCATGGCCCTAAAGGGGTCACCATTAACCGCAACGCTCTATTTACCCACAAAGCATACCAAATATTGAATTTCTCTGAATATAATTGCTGGTGGATTAACTTAATTCCAAATGCGGCCTCTTAGCCCACTAATGTATCCATTTAACCAGAGATTTATATTTTCTTATTCGTTTATTTTATTACAATGCAATTAAAAATTATTTTTTATATTTATTTTTCGAGCGAAGTACCCAAAACCATTTGCCCGTTGTAGCCTAACTCATAACCCTGGCAGACGAGCACACTCCTGACAAGATCACTGGGTCACCTTATATATTCTATATATATTTCTATACTTATTTCAAATGCATAAATTATACCATTTTCAAAACCAAATCTACATTTTATATTCTTTTATTATTTATTGTGCTTTTAAAATTAAACAATTTATAACAATTATCATGATGTAATGATAATAAAACAAGGCACGAGTCTTGTTGTTGATTAAAGTTGAAAATACGATTTTTGGTGGAGACAAGTGCTCTTCTATTAAACCAGAAATGTCAAGAACAGATTAAGGATTAGGTAACAAATTAAACAAAAACTGTACAGTCATAGCCAGAGGAGAAATAAAAATATCAAGTAAATATTAACTGCTTTGCCCAGCAAACAATTTCATATAAATATTATTATAATTATTAGCGGAATTCACACTTGGTAGCATTTTTGCTATTAGTGCAAATATGCACTAATTTTTTGCTACCAAGCGTGAGTGCATTTTTCATGTGTGTTGCAAACTTATGGCAACGAGCTGATTTTTTAGGTGTTTAAGAAACAACAAATATTTTTTTAAATTAATAAGTAAGATTCTGTGTTTTAATATTTTCCGAAAAGAAAATTAATAAATTTTAAATAAATTACAATGCCTAAATCAACGGAAAAATATAATATCAAAATTTTTTTGGTAAAAAATGCCATGTATGAAATTGAATTTGTGGAGATTTTAAATCCTGAGAGTAAAAAAATTGTGTATCTGTTGTGCAAATTTGTGAGACATTACTTTGCACTGATTTTTAGTTGTTCATATTTGCTCAAGTGATGCAAAATGCAATTTAATAGAAATTGTTTTTGTAATCGTGCACAAGTTAAATTGTTTGCTAGGCTTGCACGGTCTGCACGACTTGCAAGGGTAGTTTGCAACAAAGAGTGAGTTCCGCTATTGTTTTATAAAATCCGTAGCAACTTTAATCAGTTTGATTTCACCTTTTGGAAGCAATTAGGGTTTTAGGTTTCCGTAAATATACACGTAAGCAAGCGTTATATCATGTTATGAGATTGTTAGCGCTTTTGTCGGTCAAAAATAACTATCAAATAAATTTAAAAAAAATCGATTTCAAATATTTTTGCAAAGCAATTTTGTCGCCTTTTTTAATTTGACTTTACATTTACAATGGAATTGGATTCTAAAGCTTGATTTTTATGTCTAATAATGACGAATGTTTTGCTTTAAGAACTATTAATCTTAAGAAAAATTTAATAAAATGGAAACAAAAATTTATATCAAAAGGTGCACGACGCTCGTTTTTCTTGTAACGTGGTTAGCTCTAATATAGAATTAGGATTAGCCAAAATAGACAGAATTCTACCAGGTGTTGTAGTGTGAAAACTGGGCGGTGAAATCTTTAAAGGATTTTCAATACAAATAATAATTCTGTGTTCATGAACAACTGAGTATGTATTTTTAAATCAATACATATAGTAACACAAATACTTACAAAAAATAATAAAATTGATTTACTATAATTCAAATAACTTAAGACTTATACAAAGCGTACTTAAAACAAGTAACAGTGCTATATTCGGCCGTGCCGAATCTTATATACCCTTCACGACGTGTAGTCATGCAATAACAATTGTTTGTATCACCATTCATCCCATATAAAATACGTGCATACGTACACGTTAGAATAAATGTGGCATTGAATCCCAGCTGAGCCAAAAAAATTTTATTTTATTTTATTTAATATATTTTTTAATTTTTTTATATTTTTTTTAAATTTTTTTTGTAATTTTTTTAAAATTTTTTTTTTTTAGTTTTTTTTTATTATTTTTTTCTTATTTTTAATATTTTTTTTTTTTGTAATTTTTTTTGTTTGGTATGTTTTTAACATGTATGTATGTATGTTGTTGTTGTAATTGTGAAAAAAAGCGAGGTGGTCGTGGTTTTTTGCTCATATCTCAGAAAGTTATGGGGCGATTGTGCTGAATTTCAATAGCGATTCATTCCTGGATATTTCCAAGAGATTGATACCATATACAGATCTGAGGAACATATAGTTGCTTCTAAAAGTTGATTTCAACCAACACACGGACAGACGGGCAGACGGTCAGGGCTTAATCGACTCCTCTATTCATAAGCTTTCAGAAAATATGTCGGTCGGAAAGGAAAATTGTAGAAATTACAAACGGAATGACAAAGCTATATATACCCTTGTGCACCACAGGTGAAGGGTATAATGAAGCAATTTCAAATCAATAATTTGAAATTTAAAAAATATTACTCCCACACGATTATCCAAGAAAACCAAGAATTATGAGGGCTTTTGTAGCATGCACACTGCATTTTAGTTTACTTATTACAACATAGTTTTTTAACTTTACTTTAACAAGTAAGAGTGCTATATTCGGCCGTACTGAACCTGACGTACACTGGTAAAATAACCTCATCGAAGCATAGCCTAGATATTAGATTTAATATTATTTATACGCCAAATTTGATGTTGAATTTAAATAAGATAAACTGTCTACTAGTCAATCACTTTTATGTTATAATTGATAGGGTTAAGAAAAAAATTATCCGCCATTTTGTTTCGGACCCTATCTTGGATTATAACCTTTTCCATAGTTTAAAATATTCTAGTGATGCAGGCCTTTCATTTAATAACAATATTGTAAGGGTTTGTGAAGGGTACAGAGCCGCAATTACTATATAAAACCCATAAATCCGCCATTTTATATAAGACGCCATCTTAGGTTTTAACTTGTTCATATTTTGCTGTATTCTGCTTATCAATACCTTTTGTTTGATACCAATGTAAAGAATCTTAAAGGGGGTACAATTTTAAATAGTACACCCAGAAAGCACAGAAACACATTCACTGCCAATCGAATGGTTCTGTTCCTGCAATCGAACTTTTCATTTATGATTATAAAATTTCTATTGCAAGAATCATAATTTATTAGTGATGACAACATATTTATATTCCGAAAGCAAATTTTGTACATATAACCGTAACATTCTACTATCACAACTAAATTATGCCATTGGCAACATTTGCTGTACTCACAACCGATACTGTTTTTTTTTTTGCTGTGTAGGTTTGACTCATATATAAAATATAAAGCCATTTTGGTAGTGGCGGTAATCATGGATTTTACGTTTTTTAGTGTATTATTTTCTGCTGCTTAATTCTCCTAATTAAATAGCCATGTCAACCCTCTCGGTTATGCAGAAGTAAAAAAAAAAAGATTTTTCGTTTGTTAATTTTAAGGAAAACACTGAACCAATTGTATTTTGCTGCTTATGACTCCGTTAGTTTCAAACCGCTTTGTTAGTTATTCTCTAGAATAATTTTGGAGACTCCGGTTTTTAATATTTGTCATTAATAAATTAATTTAAACTATTAATTAATTAATTTAAACTATTAATTAGTTCGTTGATGTATTAAAAAAAAAAAAAATGTTTTTACAAAATATTTTTGCCTATAACTTTGCCGATTAGTGATCGATCTGTCCAAATGTTTTTCGAATAACCCAAGAGGCATATTGTATCTTTAAATAGTAAACCTATCTGAGGGCTACGGAAGTTTATATTAAAAATATGGGAACAAATAGAGGCAGTCATGTTTATTTGCTTAATTAAAATAGAAATTCATTCCCGTATATTTGCGAAAGATTGACAGCACATACAGGTCTGTGCAACATGTGGTTGCTTCTAAAAGTTTATTCCAACCAATACACGGACATTGTTCACATTACTGCTTTAATACTTTATGTGGCCGAAAATAAATATTGTAGAATTACTGAAAGAGAAATCTAATTGTAAACTTTTTACAAAAATGTTAAATTTGCTGGGCATTGAATGATTTCCCTTTTTCTTTAACAATGATTTTGAGTTTTTGTGTTTTATAAGAAAATAAAATCATGTGAAAAATTGGTATTGTTCTCTCTCGAACGATAGATGAATATTAACTTTTAGCAACGTGTACTCATATGGATGTATATTTTATTTTCTTTAGCATTTTTTATTATTATCCGTTATTATCGTTCACAAAAAATAAAGAACAGAAGTGAAGTGAAGTGAAAAACAAAAACCCACATAGTCATTAGTTATTAAAAATGTCTAAAGAGGTCTTGTGTGTGTTGTGCCCGCCCCAATCATCTCGTTACAATTAGAATTTGAATAATGATGTCGCATTTATTAGCACATGTTTCAACAAGAATTAACGTGTGTGTTCCTCCTAATGACTTTCTTCATTTACAATGTGGGAGAAAGAAAGTCTTTTTCTACTACAAATTATAGGTATGTTGTGTGCATGACTATATAGAAAAAGCTTGTATTCCCACCTTTAATGATTTAAAACTTAAACCGACAACAAAAACAACAACAACAATTCTATTGAAAACACAAGGAGCAACGAAGCATCTAATAAATGAAATGCGAGCTAAAGTTATCTTTTTTGTTGTTAGAAAGGAATGTTGTTCTCTTTTTTGTCCAGTTATTGTAGATTAAAACATACATTTTATAGTAGTTGACTTGTTTCTTATTTGCTCTTTTGCTCTTTTAACATGAAAAATTTGTTCATTTATTTCCGGTGTGTAACATTTTATTGTTACGAGCAATTTTTGTATAACAGAGCGTGTATGTATGTGTGTGTGGATGTTTGTTCTGTTGTCTGCGTATTTGATTTTATTCTTCTTTCGTGCGCTGTTAGTTAAACAATGTTGCTGCCATTTTATTATGTTAACTATATGATAAAATGTTTATTGTCTGTAATTTTTCATTTTTCAGTTCATATTTTTATGCATCTTTCTCGATGAGAAATATGGGGCACTCTACAGAAACCCGTAAGGATAAAGAAATTTCTAAAGACCTGCATTTTATTTCCTTAAAATATTTAACTAATAAACACATTTTTGATTAACGGCTTAAAAGTAAATAGCAAAAAATCGTTTAAGGTTTTAACATTCGAACGTACATACAATTAACAATCCTTAAAAACTCTTAAAATTTTAAATCCGCTTTTAGTACCAAATTAGCAAAAAAAAAAATTTTCCTAAAATAAATAATTAGAAATTGAAAAAAACAAGAATTAAGTTTTTGTCGGAACGCTCTACAGCTTCTAGCTTCTGCACTGCTTTAGGTAATATGTATGTACAGGGTTGCCCATATTCGACGGACCCATGTTTTTTTTAAAAAAATCAAAGAAAAAAATAAAAATTGGGCGGTTGGCAATCTTAATCATTTAATTTTTTCCAAGTAGATTTGTTTACATCAATTTTTGAATATGATATCTCTCAAATGGCCGCCTCTGGCGTTGATGGCGTATTGTGCCCTTTTTGCAGCATTTTCCATCGTTTTCGCCAACATTTCGGCCGGAATAGCGGCTATTTGTTCACGAATGTTGTCCTTGAGCTCTTCTAAGGTCCTTGGCTTGTTAACGTAAACCTTTGACTTCAAATATCCCCACAAGAAGAAGTCAGGCGGCGTCAAATCGGGCGAACGCGGTGGCCAGTCCAAATCACCACTTTTCGACATCAAACGGCCCGGAAACAAATTCTTCAGAAAATCGATTGTTATGCGACTTGTGTGCGGTGGAGCGCCGTCTTGTTGAAACCAGAACTGCCTCATACACTTTCGACGAATAATTGGCATCACAAAATTGGTCATCATGTCGCGATAACGCTCCTGGTTGATGGTAACAGCATGGCCATTTTCATTTTGGAAGAAAAACGGCCCAATGACCGTTTTCGCACTAACGCCGCACCAAACTGTGACTTTTTCGTCATGAAGAGGCACTTCTTGAATCTCCTGAGGATTTTCAGTGGCGTAAATACGGCAATTTTGCTTATTTACGGTCCCATTCAATGTGAAATGGGCTTCATCGGACATGATAATTTTGTTCCAAAATTGCTCGTCATCTTCGGCCATTTCGATGACTCTTTGGGCCCATTCCAATCGACGAGGCTTGTCCACAGGCAACAATCTTTGCGTCAATTGAATTTTGTACGGGAACAAATGCAAATCAACGCGAATAATCCGTTGTAAAGTGGACCGAGCCATGCCCAACTGCTGAGAACGGCGTTTTTGGGATGTTCTTGGGGACCTCTCAACACTGGCTCGTACGGCAGCGATATTCTCGGCCGATCGCCTTGGTCGACTTTTATTTGGCCTCTTCGGATTAGAAAGAGCCTCAACAGTCGAAAATTTTTCGTATAAACGCTTAATGGTGTTCTTAGAAGGCGCACTTCTCACATTTTTTAATATTTTAAAAGCACGTTGAGTTTTCACAATTGACTTGTTCTGTTGAATGTAAATTTCAACTATTTCAGAGCGCTCGCGTCTCGTGTATTGTTGCATGGTAAAAATCTGCTTGGACTGACGCTTCAAACGCGGTATGTCATTAAGCGATCTGACATCTCTGTCAAAAGTTATGGCGTTGCCAGATGGGTCCGTCGAATATGGGCAACCCTGTATGTAAGTATATCTCAACATAACGAAAATCCTGAACAATACTTCACTTAAAAAGCTTTTAACTGCTGACACTATTTAAATGTTTGAAAGCAATAGCCTGTCGCTATTTTTGTAGTTGATCTCTTAAACTTTCATTTTATTAAAACTTCATTTTTCATTTCTCTATGCTGCCACTGCTGCTCACTGGTTTATTCGTCATTTGTTTGCATTAATGTACTTGAGTTTGTTTCATTCTTTTGTTTTCCTTGAAAGAAGCAAAATACAGACGGCAACAACAATAAGAACAACAACAAAATGAAAAAAAATAAAATAACAGAACTTAAAAAAAAATATTTTATTTCCGTTTGCATTTAAATTCTAGTTAAAACGTTTATTCAGCACGCATGCATTAACATGCAATTCTTAGGTCAGTAGTATGAGCCACAAGCAAAAATGTATGATTCTATTACTTTCATCATTGCGTTTGTAACACATAGAAAAATTGCCTTAAGACGCTATTAGGCATATGTTTGTAGGCTTTTGACATAACAACTTAAAACGAGATAAGAAAATTTTCAGCTTTCTTAATCGCAGAATTAAGATCTTAAAGACCCTTTGTTTGCATTTATCGGCGCACTATGTTGCGGCTAGTGGAAAAGTAACTTTTTTCCGATTATTTTTTTCAGTGTTTTTAATGATGCAATTTTGTCACAGACATTCCAAGTAAACAAAAAACACATAAAGCTTATTTTTATGTTGGCCCGTTGATTTTTAATTGATTTTAGAAGTCAACTATACAAAATTTTCACGAAAAGAGGGGATTTCAGGGCTGTATTCAAAATTATCTCATTTGATTTAAGTGACAGATATTTTGATTCGGAAAAAAAATCTGCTTTCGGACAAGTATCTTCTGTAAAAAAAAAAAAAGGAATGTTGTTTGATACATTTTCATATGCACCTTTTTTAGAGCGAAAACCCGACTAAAGGTCTATTTTTCCTTAAAATTTGGGTTAGGTAAGCAATATCTAAAAAGTCCCAGAGAGTCCCAGTTCCAAACCACTACAGAAATGTTACATAATTTGTTTTCAACGAACTGTGAAAAAATCAGCTGCCCATACCTGCCCTCCTGGGAGTTATAGCGATTTTAGTATATCACTCTCAGTATTTATTCCATAGAAATAGAACGGAAATTCTCGGAATCAGTTATTTTTTTATTCTACATCTATTCTAGCACTCCACAAAAATTAGCATAACTCTCTTAAAACTGAAGCTATTGACTTCAAACCGGTATCAAATTAAAGCTTTTATTGCCACCTTTCAAATAAGAAATTAAACAGATTTTGGTTTTATATAAAATTTCAGAGTTATTCAACAAATATCGAGAAATCATGAAAATTTGACGTTTATAATTCTTGTTCGGACCACCCTATAATTTATTTTAAAAACTAATCATAGGGTATTTATCAGAAATAAAAGAAGAATTAAAATACATTTTTTTTTAAATTTTTCGAAAAATTTTTTTTTTATTTTTGACTTTTGTTGAAAATTTGACCCAACAATTTCTTTCGGTGTAAATTTTTTTTCACTCATTCTGACCAATCTGTAGAAGTTTCTCATCGATAAATTAAAATTACAGTTTAGGCAATATGATTTCCAAAGAATTCTGGTTTCGCAACACTGTGCGGCGTCTTGTTATGTAATGCATTTAAAAGCATTAACTATAATATTTTTAAACTCATAGTTGCTTGTGTGCTTTTCTGAAAATTTTTAATATTATATTAAAAGCTTTATCTTAAGTAGACAGTGCGCAAAAATCTCAGTAGTTTTCACTTATTCGCGTCTTGCTACGAGCTATGGAGAGAGAGAGAGATATCAGAACAAAAAGAATCAACTTCAATTCAATTCCTTTCCGATTTGTTGTACATTTTTTTTACACTGAATATGGTAGTGAAACTAAATGTTAATTTTTACCCATTGAGGTTTCAGACTAGCATTTTCTCAGCGATAGCTCAGGTAGGTCCGAACTCTCACACTGACCTTCTATACGACCCGGGGCCAAATTACGGCATTCGATCACGATCGAAATTTTACTCGAACGATCGAGTTCGCTATGCTTTAGGTATAGAGATTCAAAACAGAATTTTTAAATTTCGATCACGTTTAAATGCCTTAATTTGCTCCTAGAAAACACAAAAAAAAATTATAGCAAATACTACGACAAACTCCACAACATGAAGAATTCACAAGAGATGAGTATTTTTTTTCGTTTTATCCACCCAACCTTGTCGTGGCAGCATCCGCTATAAAATTTCTGTACAACCCAAAAATTATTCGATCTCATCTTTACCATTCCTTCAATTCACTAACTATAGAAATGTAGAAGTACTGCAGTTATTAGTACGGTCCACGTATGATTATGTTGCAATGTCCGAAGCACATGTTGCATTCGTTACAAGCACAATAGATATCCAGAAAGTTATTTTTAAGAGGATATTACTACACAACCAAGTATGTTTTCTTTACTGGTTAATTTTTCAGCAGTAGAAAAAAGAAGAAAATTTTATTTTCAAAGAAATCTTTGTCTATATTTCTGCCTTACATGTTGCTATCTTTTATATGAGAGCGTAAGACGTTGACATCCATTAGGCTACTTTTGGTAGGAATGAAATAAACGTAAATTTACTAAGAAGTGGTATATAAAAGTATTGCCATCTACAATCGCTCTTGACAGCAGGTAAGCACATTTACGTGAGTTAAGAAAGGATTTTTGTTTAATAAGTTTTCTGGAGAGAATGAAGTTCGTAGGACCAAATAAATATTTAGAGCCATCAAAAGATATAAAATACTAAAAGAGTGCATGGTCTGGCAACTCCAACGGCCACCTCCCGGAAAAGGTAAAATCTTAGAACCACATTTTATGTTATTCAAGCTTCTTTAAAGAAATATGTGTAGGACGCCCACTGGAAAAGCTAAAAAAATTAAACAATTTCACTTAAGACATTCACTTAAATTAGTTACATTAAATTAAATTAGGTACATAAGATTCGGCATAGCCGAATATAATTCTAACTTATGCATAAATTCTCATTTTATTTTTATTTCCTTCACACACTGTGTTGAATACAGTGATATTTACAAAAAATTATTTGTTTTTTTTTCATGTGACTTAACCTCATTCTACTGCCGCTGCTCTTTATTTGAAGAAATGTACTTTTTATGATGGAACTTTCTAATAGAGCATGCATTTAGCTGCTGTGATAGATACTTTATTGTTGCATAATGACAGCGCAGAACATGCGAGTATATTTGTGAATGTGTAGTTAAGTATAACTAAAAAGGATCTCATTTTTATATGTGTAGGTGTTTTGGTAAGTTGTTTCCGCTAAAGTCTCTATATTTTTTAAAGTCTAAGAGGGAAGTTATTCAAACTGAATTAAAAAGTATGACAGAAATGTTTTTTTTTCTTCGTCTTTTTGCGAAGTGTTGTACATTTAGTATGAATGGATATACTTAAAAAATTTTGTAGAGAATTTGTTGAAAACTTTCGAAAAATATGTTTTTTTTTTTAAATCAAAATTTTAAAATTTTTTTCAATTATTTTTAAAATTGAAACATTGAATTTATGGAATTTTTTTTGAAATATAGCCTTACACCCTTAACAAGTAATAGTTATATTTAGTTGATTTCATCATAGATTTTTTCACGATAATCGAATCGATTTAATAATACTTACTTTCGTATAAATTTGGATATGGTTGCGGTTAAAAAATAGTATGATTGAAAAAAAAAAAAATAATTCGACAAAAATAACATTATATTCAAAAGCATTAAAAATTACAAATAATCATCAAATAATAAGTGAGACAACAGTATAATTACAAAGCAATCAAGCTATGATTTTCCTTAATAATAATTTAAATTCAACCGTTCTTCTTCTGGCTAAATAAATTTTTACTGTTTTAATAGTTTGAGATGTCAAAGAAATACACAAGAATTGTGAACAAATTGGATAAACTTGCAAAGAAATAAGAAAATTTTTAAAAGATATTAGTATAAAAATTGCAATTGAAAGGGCAAGTAAATCATTATATGCAACTAACAGTTTAAGACAATAATTTGCCGTCCAAAAAAAGAAAGATTGTCGATTTCAACTGTAGTCATATATATGATTATTGCATTATACTTTAATTAAACGTACTAATGATAAGTAGCAACTTATGTTTTAACCACAATAGTAGTATGTATGTTGCTCTTCGATTATGGTTACCACACACAGAAAAAAATCATTGTAAAATCAAATAAAACAAGATTTTTTAATAATGATGTTGCTTCATTAGCTTTTCATGTTAATTTAACGTGATTTTACAATAAAACAAAAATTAATATTTTTCAAGTAAAAACAAATGGAAACGATGTTGAGTTAACATTTTATTCTAGTAAAATTTAAGGGATAATCATGTAAAAAGTATGTTTAAATCCTTTAAAAATAACATTATAAAATGTAAAAATAACATGAATTTCATGTTAAATCAACACGAACTTACTTTAAAATTTACTATTAAATCATTTAGTATTAAAATGATGGCCATATTGAATTAACATGAAACCCTGTTGAAATAACATGAAATTTAATGTTAATATGAAATGATTTCTATATTAAAAAAAACTTTAAAACAATTTCTATTTCATTTTATTTTATTTATTAATTTATTCAGAACAATCTTTATGGGAAATCGTATCTGATTCTTTTGCACAATCTTGGATTTTTACTGATGAACGCATACGCTTGCCCTTTGGTTTACATATTTGTCGCAAAGTTTACCAGCAGGATTCGCTTTCTTACCTCTTGGTATAAAGTAGTATTCCTGAAAGATTATAATATTTAAAAATTGTGTGTAGTTAATTAGAAAAAATTATATACGTACTTTTACTTCACAAGAACAGTTTTCTATTATGACAAAAAATGTCTTCCCAATAATATTTATTAAACCTCCACGAAACGAGTCGGTTAATTGACAATTTTTTTCATAAAAACTTGTAATAGCATTCCCTTTAAGGCTGTTTTCTAAAATAAGTTTAAGGCTCTGAAAAAAATAAAAATGGTAAATATAATAATAATGATTGATAATGGTAAGCAAAAACGTGAATTTTTAAATTACCTTAGATAGCTTGGAACTCCCATCTGATGTGCAAAAGGATGAAGTCGGAGTGTTTGTTGTCCTAACAGTAGATTGATTTTGTAACCAAGAAACTACTTTATTGGCAATCGTTTCAGACAAAGTATCGTCATGAATGCCATACTGTAGAAAAATTATTGAAAATTAAGCCAAAAATAAATTAATACATTATTAAAATTTCTGTCTTCACCTCACTTTTCCACCGAATAAATAGTTTTTCTCAGAAACAAGCAAGAAGGCCAATGGGTGGTATAGCTTTCTTTATGTCCTTTATGTATTTAAGGCTTTCAAATGTAATTTCAGCTCCTTAGCAATAATTTAGAGAAATAAACAAAAAAAAAAAATAATATATACTTACTTGTCAAATAAGACTTTACTTCACTTAAATCAAAAGTTTTCAACAACTCGTCTAATTAGGAAGTTTGATTTGAGCCACCGGAATATTTAAAATTAAATTTCCGTCTACGTCGCTCTCGAAATTAATAGTTTCTCCTAGAGACCCAAGGTTTTCCACCAAGTTTTCTAAATTCATGTTATTATTATTGTAAGCCATAATTTCACTTTTAAGAATAAAATTTGTACACATTGTTAACCACACAATAAGAATGTTTTTTTTTTTTTTTGTTCTAAAACAAGCTACACTTTTTGGTTTTTTTTTTTTTGATATACATGAATTCATTTAATTTTTACATTTTTCATCTTATTTTTACACTTCTTAGTTGTTATTTTTATTTAAAAGTAGTGTTGATTTTACAGTGGTTAATATTGTTTTTAAATGAACCAATATTAATTTTACTTGAAAAACTTTGATTTTTACTAAAAAAATGTAATTTTAAAAATTTAACATGAACCAATGTTATTTTTACCTTGGAAAAGGTTCAAACTAATGTGCACAATTTTATTTTTACGTTAGCAATTTAAAATTAACATGTTTAACTGTTAATTTTATATGAAATAAAGTATATATAATTTTTTTTTTGTTTTTTTTTTTTTTTTTTTTTTTTTTTTTTGCAAAAATTTAAATTTTTTAATGTTAATTTTACATTGCGATTTTTTTCTGTGTGCACAACCATATTTTTTCTTGGCGTGTATAAGTGGAAGTCACAAATGAAAATACTCCCTTAAAAATTTTAAATTATTTTTACGTTTATATTATAAATGCCAACCAAACATTTATTTTATTTTTAAAACAAAATAAATTTATAGTCCAACTAATTGACCATAAATTCAAATTATTTAAAAAAAAATCCAAGTTAAAATTATATAATTTTCTTTAAAATGTAAAACACGTTCTGGCAACAAAATTGTTAAAATCTTATTAGAAAAATTGATTACACTTTAGAAAATTAAAAATTTCTAGCGAGAAGAACACAAAAAAGCTAAAAAAAAAACGACTACAAAATGAAATGTAGCATGATAAAGTGTATTTTTGCTCTGGCCGGCATTCAGTTCCAAGAGAACTGCACACTTAAACGGACATATATAAATGATGACTTATGTATGATTACGAAAAAAAAAAATAGATAAACACCTGAACGTAAAAAATAAAAGAAGACAAGGTGTTTTTCTTTTTCGGTTCTGTTACCACTATACTATTATACTTTAGAGACATGTTGATATAAGTTCTTTAACAATAGAAAAGTTGTAAGATTTAATATAAAAAATGTTCTTAATACTTCAAGTACTTACGTTTTCATATAAATTTCTTATTTTTTTTTCCTTTCTTTTTTGGTACTTTTAGGTATCCAAAGGTGAAAGGCTGTATGTATGTTTGTTGTGCTATAGCAGTACAAGGTTCGTATGAATCAAAGTTGCAAGGAAAGATATATGGCAGTAATTTTGTAAAGCATTGAAATGTACTTTTCGGTTAAGAGACTAATACAAACACATATTTTATGGTCAATAGGAAATAGCAACACGAAAAATGGGAAATACGTGATGTTACAGAAATTAGATAAATCAGCAGTTTTTTTTAAGGAAAAATTTGGCCACGTAGTTAAACATGTAAGCGATTTAGTTGAACTTGTAGATAGCAAAAATACAATTGGTTGGTCCTTCAAACAGCAATTCTATGTGAAACTTGTTTTGAGGCCTGATTAAAGCAGCAATCAAATTTTTGGTCAATCACATTATTTAGTTCGTGCCATTGATTTTTTTCTTCCGGAGTCATAAAATTCATAATGACTAAACAAACGAAATTTCGGTACTCCTTTAAAATTATATTACAAAGATTTAAACCCACGATCGACAACAATTCCGGTTGTCGCAATCTTAAAACACAACTCTTTCAGCTAGATTCGGCTGTGCCAAAACAGCCTTCACAAAAGTGTAGATGCGCAACTATAATCATATATACATACATATGGAAATTGCCAAGTATATCAACTACGACTGTAAAAATAAAAACTCTTGAAAGTTTTCCAATATAAGATTATTGATAAAACATACTCAAATTATTATTAAATAATTTTAAGAGCAATAATAAGAGTTTAATCTGATTATATCTTTGACTTATTTTAAAGAATCGCAATCAATTGTTTTTTTAGCGACTAAATTGTATAAATAAATTGTAATTGTAAAAATGCTTTAAAATTCAGGTAACAACAACAATTAACACGATCCATAAGAAAAAAATATAGAGTCCATTTAGCGTTATTTTTTTTATTTTTATTTCCCTTGGATGTTATTTTAATGTCACGTACGTAGTGCAAAAACATTATTTGTCTCTTTCATTCGTATTTGAACAGTAGCAAGTGCACCTGATTTAGAATTTAACTTTTTTTCTTAACATCATATAAATTTTATTACCTAAGAATACTATTAGAGAATAATTTGTCACGTACGATATGTCACGAACGACATTTAATTGAATTTATTATTATATCATTTAAAGATTGTTTTCAATTAAGTTAGATGGATTTTAAATGAAAAAAATATTTGGTTTAGTGTAAGAAATTAAAAAAAGCAAAAACTGCCTCCCAATGTTCGCAGATTTTTTCATATTTCCAAATATACCTTATCACTACTGTTTTATGTCACGTACGATATATTCTTAATTTTCTGGATATTTCAGACAACAGTGATTCGAATATAATTAATTTTTATTTTTTTAAATAAAGTACCCTTTGAATGGAACATAAAGATCTAATTTAGTTTCAGTTACTCTTACTTTTGCAAAAATTACTCCACTTTATAGTGGAGTAATGGAAATGCCCATATAAGTTATTTGTGAAATAGATTTACATAAAAATACAAAAGCTACAACATTAACCCATATATTTTTTACCATCCTGTACAACACCGCCTGCATTTGTATTTGTTTTTTTTTACGATTTTTATCGTTGCAATACCAGTAAAAAAACAGAGGCACACGTAGTTTTTACTTATATCTCAGTCGCTAATTAGTCAAAAATGCTGATTTTCAATACCAAAAATTTCGACATTTACATACAACATACAAGTACGTAGGGTATATGGGGACTTATAAAAGTTGATTCCAACTTTTACACGAACGGACATACAGACACAGCTACGGCTGTTATTTCAGAAATGCATAAGAAGAAGGCATGAACAAGTTGCTTCTAGTAGTAATGAAAAAAGCCCTTATTAATTGAGAGCTTTGGTGTTTTGCGTTAAAGTAATGCACATGCTCTTTTCAGTATTTCGATATCCTGTGAATTTGTTATCTCGAATTCCAAAGTTGTATAAATGGTTTTATAATAAGATTTAATTTGAGCTGAGCACAGATTTAAGATGAAATACGTCAGTGACAAGTTCTTCAGGTCAGATTGCATTTTTGATAAGGAACTCTACAAAATTTGCCCCTAAAATACAGTGTTTTTCTGTAAATTGTTTGAGGGTAACGGTTATTACAAGTCGACTTTTTAAACAAATTCAAATATCGGATACACATCTTGCAAGAGGCAAAAGAAACTGAAAAAAGTTTTCAAGTTGACATTAAAAACTTCACTTGAAAAGTGCTCTTTCGATTTTTTGCAGACACAAAGACTAAGTTAGGAGGTTAAAAAGTTTTAGGAACACTTTATCGTGTCCATTTGGAAACTATTCATGTCGATCAAGTTTAAAGTAATTACGGCCACCCAATAAAATTTGGGGCTACATTAAAGTGCGTGGTTTTCCTAAAGTCTGCTTGCAGAAATATGTTTTATCCATGTTTAATATAATGACGTTTGCAACACTTAAATGCCGTAGTTGTCAAACTATCGAAAATGGTCTAAAATTTAAAACAAAAATAAAATAAAAGAAATAATTTTCCCGGCTTTTTCGAAAAATTGTTTTTAAATAATTTTCATATTCTTAATTGTTTTTAATTGTTTTTTACCCAATGTGGCAGCAAAATAATGACAAAAAAAATTATTTTTATATAAAGGGTGGTTAAATTTTAAGGGCCGATGTTGATTTTGAATAAAATGCAAATTATTTAGGAAATTATTGTAATTTTTTTTATTATGATGATATTGGTTTGGTTTAATTATGTATGGAATAAGAATCGGCAAAATGGCCGCCGCGACCTCGGCAGCACACCTCCATCCCATGGTCCAAATTTTCAATGGCAATGTTGATGTTCAATTGTTGGGCTTGATGATGAGTCGAGGTTGACTACTACGCTATTGCCAAAAACAGCATTGTTTTCCCTTCAACGAACACTAAGAAGGCATTCACAGATGTTTTCACATTTCATGCAGACCTGTTTTACTGAAATTTAAATATTTTTCACAATTCTCCCGATTGTGGACGAATTTGAACGATTATGTTGACCAAAAGAATCACGAAGTCCACGAAATGCATTTCGATTTGAACGCTTATTTTGATAATAAGTATGAATAACTTTAACGCGATGCTCGATTGTGTATCTTTCCATGGTTCAAATTGAGTTAGTGTGAAATTGAGAAATGTCAAATGAAATGCAGAAAAAAACTTGTTTAGGTGTGGTTCAAATTCAACATCTGCCCTTAAAATTTAACAACCCTTTATAAAAAACTAATCTCAAGCTAAAAAAAAAACGTGAGTCTCATATTTGCTATGATAACCTTGAGATTTTCCACATTAATTGATTTTCTCGTACAAATTTCCTACCAGCCATTACGAACAAATTTATATTTTCGGTTAGTTTGATTTATAGGTTTTATGCTTAAAAACTAACAAATGTTATAAGCAAAAAACCGAAATAGAATTTATGCGTTAAAGCAAAAGGTAAGTGCGGAAAAGAACTTGAATAAGGACTTTGTGTAATACAGCAAAAGAATTACACTTTCCTTATTTTTTCTTACGAAAAAGTCCATTAAAAAGACTAATGTGGACAAGGAGAGCATATATTTGTTTAAGTTAAGCAAAGAAAAAGAGAAACAAAATTAAGAAATAAAATCCTAGAAATACACCAAAAGAAAAGCTTGTGCTTACAATTAAATAATCTGTTATTTTTTACTTTCTTTATTTATTTTTTTTCCGAAAATTTCTAGATTTAAAGCTTTTGCAACATGAACCAGTTTTGAGGACACATACATACACCTGCGTGTATGGGCTTGTATATGCTTCGTTTCATCTATTATTGTATTTTGAATATATTTTTTATTGTTTTTCTCTTTGTTCCATGTTACTTTGGTACTTTCATGTTTGATATAGTTACATTTCATTAAATGATAATGATGATGTACAGCACTAAAGAAGAGTAAATTTATTTTGTAGTAAATAGAATGTAAACTAAACGTGACAAGTTGAATATTCGGTTGTATGTCATGTTTTTCGTTTTCTTTTCATTTTTTATACTATTGGTTACGTATACGTTCGTATTTTTTTTTTTTTTTTGCTGAAACTATTTGATTTTTATTTCTTTGGATCTGTTTCTCTTGTTACTTTTAGTCGTCATTTGCATAAAACATTGTTGTGTAGTTATTGTTTGATATCATTATTTTTAACTTGACTTGACAACGAAACTTCTCATGAAACTGGAAATTGTTTTTAACAAATACACATGTATACAATGCAAACATATAGATTTCTACCGCAACACATACACGTAGACAGCCAGGACAAACAATATTAGTGCAACCTAAAATAAAGCACAAGAGAAACAAAAGCAGAAAGGAAAAAAAATTTTCTTAAAATAGAAAAAAATAAGTAAAAGAGATGTTAGAAAAATGTACCAACAGATATTGTTCGTTATTTATATTTCACATTAGTATGTGTGCTTACACATACACTTTTAATATATAGCTTTAGATGCGAGGTATGTTTAGCAGGAAGTGCCCTACTTTAAGGATGACAAAGATCCATATCCCAGCAAAAGCTAAGGAATAACTTCTACTGAACAACATACTGTTAAACGACTATTATAAAGGGTTTTTCAATAAGAGCGTTACGAAAGTTATTTTAAATAAAACAAAAACGGTTTTGGGTATCAATGAAATTCTGTATTCCTGTGAAAGTACGTTCGATTTCTTTTGCATGGCCACCACGGTCACGCTTGCAGGAGTCCAAACGCTGAACCCAATTTTCGACGGTTTTCAAACATAAGTCGGGCGATACTGCTGCAATTTCACGTTCGATATTCGTACGAAGTTCATCAATCGTCGCTGGCTTGTTGGCATAGACCATAGACTTGACGTAGCCCCACAAGAAATAGTCTAACAGCGTCAAATCACACGACCGAGGCGGCAAATCGACTGGACCATTTCGTGAAATAAAACGTTCTCCAAACTTGGTTTCCAATAAATTGATTGTGACATTCGCTGTGTGGCCTGTGGCGCCGTCCTGTTGGAACCACATGTCCTCCAAGTCCATATCATCCAATTGGGTTCAAAAATATTTTGTTATCATTGAACGTTAGCGATTCCCATTCACAGTAACGTGCCGGTCTTGATCATCACGGAAGACGTACGGCCCAATGACGCCGCCGGCCCATAAACCGCACCAAATCGTAATTTTTTTGGAATGAAATAAAGACTCATGGAGTACGTGTGGATTGCTGTCTGACCAATAACGCATATTTTGCTGATTGATGAAGCCATTCAGTCAGAAATAAGCCTCATCGCTAAATTCAACGTAGCGCTCTTAACGTTAGGCCACTGACTCCGAATTTCCGTAGTAAATTTTAATAATTTCGACTCGTTGTTGGCTTGTATATCTTTCCATCATGAAATGGCAAACCTTACTGAAGAGAAATGTCAAAAAAGCGGCAAACAATATGGCGTCGTTTGCTGTCCCTATCGGTCTACTTTTGTAGCGTGCCTGTTTAAAAACCCTTTATATCGCCCTTCAGACATTTGCTTGGATATACACATGATACAATGTCTTATTGCGAAATTTGTTAGAAGCCATTCGGATAACTTTTTGTATCATTTTGTTTATGGCACTTAATGCATAAGTAATAAAACGAAAAGAAGAATAGAATAAGAACAAAAGAGGAATAGAAGATAGACAAGTGGTGAAGAAGTGGACGCCAAATCAATACCAAAAATTGGCTGTTTCTAAATAAGAACAAAATTAACTCTTAGTCATGTAACATTCCAATTAGTAGAAATAAAATGAAAGCATATGATTGAATGAAACTGAAACAGTTACACAAACGTTGTATTAAAACCATGCAAAATGCGAGACGCCGAATTCTCCATGTATAAACAAAGAACATTCAGAGGCCTGGAGATGTTTACCCAGCAGCAGCTTACTTATTTCTGGATATCGATATAGAAACCCGATGATGTTGATTTTAAAACGACGGCAACAACTGGAATAAGTGCAATTAAGAAGAAGAAATAATATTTCAAACAGTTCATGAAGTAAACATTTACTATACAACCCTCGTCATAAAGTCATTGTATGTACTATTTTTAGTACAAAATTTACACTTAAGATGTACATCATGCACAAACCGGCATACAGAAGAAAAAACGTTATGTGTTAAGCATTTTTTATTTGCATAAATCCAATGAAAAATAAAAACTCTTTTTTTTTTCTTTCACACAGTCACACTATAATAAATGTTATATTTACAGTTCAAATGGAGCATAGAAGCTCCTATACAGATGTAAGCAAGCACGTTTGTAGCCTTAAAGTAGGCTATGAAATGTTTTTCTGTCTTTGCATCTAAATTTAGGTAAAGTTTGTTTAAATAAGAAACTAAAAATGGCCTAGACCTAAAACGGCTTCACAAAGCAAAAGCAAAAGTTTTTTTTTCCTATCAAAACTGACATGAAAATAATATTAACTTATCAGCCGAGAGTGACAATTTTGCTATTTTTTATATGAAATAAGAGAGTTTGATTGATACATATAAATGGAATTAGATAGTGAACATTTTAGAATTCAAAATTTTGTAATTTTTAATACCGAAACAAAAAGTTTACAATTAAAAGGGAAAAAATTCAAGATTTTTATGTAAAAACTTTTCATTCAAAATCATCTATAAATGGAGAAAAGGTATAAATTTTATATAGACTTATAATTTTTCAAAGTTTTCTTAACAAAATTCACAATTTCTGTGGGTATATTTTATATTCAAATGTCAAAGTTAAATGATACTTGTATTTCCCAAATGTCAACAATTTACACAGAAAAACCTATCAAAATATGTTTAAACAAAACCATGCCTAAAATAAGTTTCATTTTACATTATTTGGTTTATTGTTTTTAAATATTTTGTTTGAATCTTGTTTAAAATTGTGTTAAAAAAAAATGATTTTTTCTCACATTTGTTGTTTCAATTTATAACTTTAGTCATAAGTCCTAAAGCAAATAAAGTTTAAATAAAATTTTTTTTCTACATATGTCTGTGCATTACGGTGATCGATTATTTGACTTTTTTAAGAAACCGGGTTTCAAATACATACTTCGAAATTCAGAATTTAAATTAAAAAAAACCGGTTACTTTTTTCAAAATTAAGAAAAACCCGTTAACCGTTCGAACAATAAAATATAATTCCTTAATGAAAAAACTAAAAATATTGTAAAAAAAGATTATAATGTAAACGATATCTAAATATTCACTTTTTAAAGTTGATATTCATTCGGCTGCTTAATATCAAAACGCAATAACTGACATGAAAACAGTTGACTTACTTTGATTTTAATTTGGACAAAAGTACTCATTACAAGTTAAATAAATAAAAAAATAAAAACGACTTTTTTATTTCGCTGTTATAAATTTGTGTATCTTCTCCTGTGCATTTTTTAAATGATAGATATGTCTTTTAAATTTATATACAGTCACATATTTTATTTAAAATTATTTCTTTAATTTAAAATACAATTTAAAGGCTAGGGAGAAAATCTTTTCAGTTCTTATACAATTTCATTTTCAAATTTTTTCCTTATACCTTTTTGTTATTTTACATTTGTTATTGAAACAACAAATAAATTTCTTGATTTATAAAAATTTTTTTAACAATAAATATACTATGGTACGATTTATTGCAAAGATGTATAGACATAAATATAAAAAATTAAAAAACCGACTTTTGTTGGTTAAAAAAAACCGGTGTATTCGACATTCGAAAAATCAATATTTAACAAAAACCGCCAGCTGAAAGAGTAAAAACAGGTTTAACCACCGGTTTTAAACCAGAGTCGATCACCCTAGCGTGTATACAAAGTATTTTTCCAAATATACTTTATATTTTGCTTATTACAATTGAACTATCTAAACAAAACTCTTTGCTGTCTACGTCGAAAAATGTTAAAGCCCTTTCTTAAGTCACAGAAAAAAATTATTAAATAAGATTTAATAAGATTTTAGGCAAAATAAAAACTGTGCAAATACATACTTCTATCGAAGGAAAAAAAGCGAAACATATGACAGAGTTTAATATTGCGACTGCTAACCTGTAACCCTTATTTCAAAATGCTAACAAACAACATTATAATCTTTGGCTTTTAATTTGTACGCAGAGAAAACAAAAGCTAAAGAGAAACGAAGCTGAAAGTCAGGACAAAAAGTGAAAAGACAGACAAGGCAAGCAAAAACCGCAAAGTAATTATTTTAATTTGCTGAATATTTTGTATATAAATTTGAATAAAAAAAAACAAAAAGGGTAAAAACAGAAAAACATCAAAAAGGTGTTCTTTTACTCCGGCTTCGTCTTACATTGATACTTTTTTTAACAGCCATACATACACATGTGTATAATAGATTAATTTTGTATTTTTTTTTTTTTTTTCAATTTATACTGTTAACGCATTTGTTGGTAGTATTTACGACAATGTAAAATAAATGGGACCTTATTTTTTTCTGTCGGTATCGACATGAGAACAACGCTACTTACTATAGTCTAAATATTGTAAAGACTAATAGTCCACATGTTGAAATCAAGCATTTTATGACTGGCATTGGTTGAAAACAAGTTAAAAAAAATTGGCAAAATTTTTGTTAACTCTACCGAAGAGTTTCAATACCTAAGACTCAACAATGTCGCAGTAGCAATCATGAAAAGGTGATCATAATGTTGATATGAGCAACATACTATGATTATCTAATAATACTACAGGTTCACATAGAATATTAAAATTATCATAACATGATCTTACATAACCATAAAATAAACAATCAAAATTGTCAAATATTTAGATATTCGCCTGTGTTCTGCATTCCGAGTGAAATTAAATCACTCGCAATTGCCATAGAATTGTTGTTATAAACAATAACACTACAATGGCTACAATATTGAACACAGGCGATTGTCAAAATTTAATCAATGTAGTCGTGGTCTATTACAAAATATTTTTTTTTTTTCAATTCTTGTATATTTTCTATAAAAACGCACCGACAACTTTTTAATTTTTAAAACGAGTCACCAAGCATTAAACAAGAAGAAGAACTGCTAAAAACAAAATATTATTTCAAGCATGATTGCTTTGCAACTATACTGTTGTTGCATCTGGCATTTTATAGTTATTTTATTACACTTCACCTTTGGTGCCAAGGGTATACGTACATAGCTTTTTCATTACGTTTGCAATTTCTGCAATATTCATTTGCGATTCCACTGAACAATTTCTATTCATCCGTCTGTCTGTGTCTAGGTTGAAATCAGCTTTAAGAAGCTCCCACATGTAACACAGAGCTGTATGTAGTATCACTAATTCGCAAATATCCAGGAATAAATCGTTATTGAAGTCCAACACAATTACCCTATGACTTTCTGAGACATGAGCAATTAAACACGTTTGCCTGTTTTTTTTTGCCATATTCTTACCATTAAAATTAGAAGCTTTAAGCCCTAGAATATATGTATATTATTATTGTTTAATATTGATTTCCGTCGGCAGGGAGTCGACTGGGCGATGTCAGTCTATCCGCGTGTTGGTTGAAATAAAGTTAAGAAGCCTTTACATAATTCACGGACCTGCATGTTTTATCAACATTTTAAAAAAGGTTCAAAAAATTAATCGCTATTAAAAACCAACACAATCGCTCCATAACTTTCAGAGATATGAACAAATAAACACGACTTTTCTTCAATCTTGTTACATTTTTCAGCCCACGTATAATTTATAGGCAGATTATTATTTTTCAGTATGATATGCTAGAGCTATTTGATTTTAAAGAAATCGGTCACTAATCGACAAAGTTAAGGGCAAGAATAATTTTTAAAAATGTATAATTTTTAATATATCAAGTTACTAGTGTAAAGTACACGCCGGTTATAAACTAACTGAGATACAAGCACAAAAATAAAATAATTCTACCAAAATTTACAAACGAAAATCAATTTTCTTTCAATCTCTAGACAACCTAGAAGGTCTATGTTGGTTAAATGAAAGGACTTGACCAGCAAGATGTAAAACTTAATTTTAAATATGGCCGCCACTACAAAATCGCGTAAAATAAATTCATATATGGTTTAAATCTAAGATTTAGTTGATCGACTTACTACACTATTAGTATCGTCAATATGGGTATCAAATAAAAAAGCTTGAGTAGTAAAGGGTCCACCAAATAACTTCTTTTTTTGTTTTAAATGCTTCAAAAAAAAATTTAGCTTTGGCTGTGTGGCACGTAGCGCCGTCCTGTTGAAACCAAATGTTGCCAATATCCTCTTCAAATTTTTGTGAACAAAAATTCGTTCAACATGGCCCGATCACGATCGCCATTGACTACGGCCACTCCTTGCTCATTTTCGAAGAAAAATTGCCCAATTATGTCTCTGGACCAAAATCTGCACCAAACAGTGACTCATTTTGGGCCTATCGGCTTTTCAATGTGTGCGTGCGGGTTTTCTGTGCCCCGAATGCGACAATTTTGCTTGTTTACATGCCCGCCAAGATCAAAATGAGGTTCATATGAAAAGATGATTTTTTGGCAAAATCGGCCAAAGTAATGTCACAATATTTCCCAGCATTGTTCAAGCGTACATAAGCACCCGTTGAAAAAAAAAAGTTAGATGGCGGACCCTTTAGAATACACTCAACTATGTAAAAGTTCATAATCACAAGTGGCATCAGAAAAAATGAAGCAAACTGACGAATAACATGAAAATTGAAATTCAAACTACGTAATGAGGCGTAATGTTCATAATGGTGAAGGGCATTACCGGATTCGGAATGCCCGAATATTGGACTCCTACTTTTTTATAAACATAATATTAGTTTTGCAAAGCGATCATACTATGTTTGTTTTAATAATTTTCTAAATCAGATTATTTTTCAGGATAACCATATCGAAATGTTTTTGAAAAGTCTAAAAGTAATTTATTAAGACACATGGTTATGGTAACGAAATTAATGTTAAACAAAGTAAAAATACAATAATTTTTCTTGCGATACTTTAATATTATTATAAAGAATATAATACGATCGTCGCAATCATGGTTTTCTCTGCATGTAGAGCGGTTCAAATAAGCCTATAGAACTCTGTTCCTTCCAAAGTTTAACACCAATAGAAAGAAATATGTATATATTGCAGTTTAACAGTTTTTTTTTTCCTTAAAACAAATTAGGGAATTTTTCGCCAAAAACTAGTTGCTTTGGTGACGTGTTTTTTTTAATTATTCTATTAAAATTTTTTGTTTTTGAATTTTCAGAACTCAACGTTTTCTTCATGATAAAGAAAAAACTTTTTTTTAATTTTTTTTTTTATTATTTTATTTAAATGAACTCGCAAATATAGTGAGTTGATTTTATGCCCGGACTGTTCGTTGATTTAAAAAGATAAATTTTGTAAAACCACCGCAACAAAGTAAAGGGGTTGCACAAACACCACGAATTGTCTTAAAAAAGAGTAAAACAAAGTATATTTTATGGTGCTTATGGCAGTATGAATTTAAATTTGACAAACGTTTGTTACAATTCGTTGATTTTTGACAAAAATAAAAACAATACATAAACAGCTAAAAAAAGAATAACAACTAAGTAACATGCTTAGTTACTCGTTACATTGCAAAATATAATAAAAACGTAATAAATGCAACTTCTCATTCTTCAATTCTGACAATGTAGTCTTTTTTATATTTTTAAAATAGTGGCTTCAAAATGTGTTAGTATGTGGCTTTCTTTGTATGGTACGAGTGTCTTTTAGCTCTTCGGTTAGTTACTTACTGCTACCCCTTCTCGTTTAGCAACTGGTTTTAATTTCAGTTTTACGTTTCTATATTAATTTTTATTTTATTATTTAATTTTTTTTTTGGTCCTAGGGAGTACTTGGTGGAATTATATAATTTTGTTTCTTAAGGCCTAACTATATTATGCTTTTGCTGGCTTAAGCTAATGTCAAAAACCAACGAAAAGTCTGTCAAATGCTTAAGCAAATTTTTGAAGACTTGTCGGTGGATATATTGTACTTTTTAAACTTAAATACTTACTATGATTAGTTGCAAATATTTGTACTTTTGCAAAAGCTGTTTTATTTCTGTATTTCCTAAATATATTGATATTGTCACAAAATTATTATTTAATGTGTAAAATGTAAAAATCTTTTACTATAAACTATTAAATTTATACATTTTTTCACTAATTTAAAAAAACAAATGACAACATTAATAAAAAAAAGTGCTAAATAATGCAACAGTGTGTACATATCAAATGAAAATCTATTTACGTAAGCAAAGTACGACCAGATTCGCAGTTTGCTTAAGCAAATGACACTTGACGAAACTTGACGAAAAGTTTCTTAAGTACAATATAAATAGTTGCATACATTTAATTTTGTGTATCCGCACATTTGCTTAAGCCAGCAAAAGCATAATATAGTTAGGCCTTTACTCTTTAACATAGTCGCAATACAGTGTGGTAGTTAGTTTTTTAAACACACTATGAGCGAGATATTTTATTTAGAGTACTTTCAGTAATATATTAAATAACAATTCAAAAACATTTTTTTTTAAATCTTATATACCAAGAAGCAAGTTGATTTGACCCTCGCTTTATACAAAATAAATTAAAACAAAAAATTGTCCTGCAGATGTACAAAATCTTAACTCAAATATGTTTGGTATTTAGAAGTTATAAGCGTGTAAAGGTGTTGTGTTTAATGAAAATAGTATAAAAAAGCAAGAGAAACATTTACAACTAAATAACGGTCGAGTGGATCGACCGCAGAAAATGCTAGTAAGAATTAAAGCAAAATTAAAGAAAAAGAAATGAGAACTTAAATAATAATTTTTTCAAACATTAGTTGTTTAAAAAATCTATTCACTATGTATTTTTTAATCTAATCTAAAGAGTACCAGCAAATCTAAGTAATGACTTGCTATTACTGCAGAACACACTTTGCAATGACTATTGCATATGTTTTTATACCCTTCCCCTGTGGTGCACAGGGTATATATAGCTTTGTCATTCCGTTTGTAATTTCTACAATTTTTTTTTATGAATAGAGGAGTCGATTAAGCCCTGACCGTCTGTCCGTCTGCCCGTGTGTTGGTTGAAATCAACTTTTAAAAGCAACTATGTGTATCAACCTCTTGGAAATATCCAGGACTGAATCGCTATTGAAATTCAGCACAATCGCCCCATAACTTTTGGAGATATGAGCAAAAAACCACGACCACCTCGATTTTTTCACAATTACAACAACAACCTACATACATACTGGTTAAGTAAACGTGGCATCGAATTCCAGCTGAGCCAAAAAAATTTTATTTTATTTAATATATTATTTATATTTTATTATTTTTTTTAAATTTTTTTTTATTTTTTTTTGAATTGTTTTTTGTAATTTTTTTTTATTATTTTTTTATATTTTTAATTGTTTTTTTTTGTAATTTTATTTTTTTTTTTTTGGTATGTTTTTTACATGCATGTACGTATTTTATATGAGATGAATGGTGATACAAACAATTGTTATTGCATGACTACACGTTGTGAAGGGTATATAAGATTCGGCACGGCCGAATTTAGCACTGTTACTTGTTTATGTCTAACTTTATAAGAATGACTTAAGTTTTAAAGTGATATGAAATCTATTGAATTTTTAGGCGAAAAATTGTTAGGAGCTAAAAAAATATTTTTAAATTTTAAATTATGATTCTCATTGTGTTTATTGTATTGTAATATTTTCAACAATGGCGATGTAGCGACTCATGAGTCTTTACTTTCTGTTGTCGTTCTGTGCTGTGCCGTGCTGTTGTTTAATTTTGGTAGTTCTTCTGTAAAAACTCATCTGTCTTAATTAGCAAGGTAGTCTTACAAAAACCAGCTTATTATATTTTTTTGTTTATTTTTCTCGTCAAAGTCCCTACATAAAAACAAATTGTAGTGTCAGATTTCATCTATAAGCAAACAGAGTCTCTCTGTTGCAGCCACCTTTAAAATATAGGCTGAAAGCTGATATTTAGCTTTTTATCTCTCAATGACCGTCACTTAACGTTGAATTCTATTTTCTACAGGTTCGTCCGCAACGAAACGAAACGAAACAGAAAAACTAACGACGTATACATATTTTCTATTAATAAAAACAAGTCAGCTGATTCGTCACGGAACAGAAAGTAAAGACTAATCTTACCTTTATAGTTTGTCATTGGCTGTTTAATATCAATAAAACAAATTGCAGAGTAAATGGATCTATATTTCGCCCCCACGAAAATTGAACGACATCTGTATGTCCATACAAGCAATGGGCTATTTAAAACAAGTATTTATTAAAAGCTACAAAAGTAAGTACTTATTTAAGTACCTATTAGTAAGCGATTGTAACAAGTACTTATTTGTAAACAAGCCTGTTAAGTGATTGTCTCTAATGATATCGCCGTGTTAAAATTATGGATTTGGTTCAGGGATGGAAAAATTGGTACAATTGTAAATTTTTTTTAACTATTTAATCTTGAAAAGTACAATTCCACACCAATGGCTTGTTTAGTAGAATTAAGGAATCTCCCCAGTTTTAGTAATTTTATATGGCAACCTCATTATTGTTGCTGATGTTGAAATATAAAAATCTTACAAAGATTCGAATATTAGCGATTCCTGGGCAACAGTTTGTAAATAAAAAAAAAAGGAATTCATGTTTCCAGGACTTTTGAAAATTGTAACAGGTACACAATCTGTTCCACATTCATCAGCAACTGAGGATAGAATCTCTTCTTACTGAAATATAATTAAAAAACCAAAGAAAGAAACAGACTACAAACTGCAAGTTTCTGCGGGTTAATTCAAATAAAGGATTTACTAATTTCAAAAAATTGCAATTGTTCTGATATATACACATATATCTAGTAAGTTATTATCAAAATTGTAATTTGATCTCGAAAATAATTTAATAGGTAATACGAAGATCTTAATTTTCTTTATATGTAAATTGTTTTTACAATTGCTTTCTTTAAATTATAGTACAAATGAAATTTAATGTATCTATTTTGTATTCTAAATAAATTGAAATAAAAATAATATAAATTAAAAAAAATTTTTTTGTTTTAGTAAAAATAAGTACAATAATACAATAAGTACAATAAAGTACAATTTTTTAAACTATTTGGTACAATTTTAAATTTCCTGATGCCATCCCTGGTTTACATGCCAATTTGTTAGTAGTGGAAAATGAACTTAAGTACCTTTAACTCATTATTTAGCAATAAGAGTTTTTGCTGGGTATTTTTAAGTAATGAGAACTTTTGCTGGGTCATTATTTGGGAATGATAGATATTTCTGGGGTGGGTAGTATAAAGCGTAGCCTACAGTTTATTCTACTATTCAGTGTAATCGTTAGTTTAGTCTATTGTATCCGGTTGAGTAACATGATGACAACAGTAGAGCCTATATCAATCACCATCAAACAATTTGTTGTGGCTATGCCACGGTCAAGACTTTAGTCCGCTATATAAAAAATCGCATATATATTTTTAACAATAAAACATTAAACCTTACAACTCGCGTTTCCGAAATAGTTAAAATTACAAGATGTTATTAAAATTCTTTCCCTATAATCTGAATAACATCATGCCAATTTCGTTTGAGAATAAATTTTACTTTCGCACTTTTTTAGCCAGCCTGTAATAATCATGCACCACAACATTATCCTGGCAATTCATTGTTTACAAATACTATTTCTTTAACTGCTTCTATACTTGCTTGCTGTTTTTACTCTCCTCATTTCCTTTTCCGTTAGTAGATGTGCATTGTATTCGTTGTCGGTTGTTTGTTTGTTTCTTTCTTTGCTTTGGTCGTTTGTATGTATTTATATTATTATTTATTTCAAATTTATATTCAGTGTATTTAAGTACGTATACTTTGCATATAATATTTGTTGTATGTACTATACGTATATATTCTCTTTCTTCATCTCTTTAAATAATATTCATTATTTTTGCATTAAAATACACTTTTGTTTACATTGTTTTTGCTTGGTTGGTTGCTTAAGAAGGGGTGGAGTCGTTTGAATAGTGAACAGCAAGAAAATGTACCAAAAATTTTTTTTCTTTTTATTTAAATACATTTGGCTCATTTGTTTTACCAACTCATTATAATTTTTCATATTTTACTTTAACCAAAATGACGACGCATTTGTATGAAATAAAAAATTATATTGTAATTTAAAGTTTTTTTTTCTGTCTTTTGGGAAGTTTAAGGAGTTTGCCGTATAACGTGGCTTAATGAATAAATTAAATTATAAGAGTTTTGGGACAAAATATTATATATTTATCAACCCTTCATCGCTAACAAGCACCACCAAACCAGCAGAATTAAAATAAAGCTGGAGGGATTTCCAAGTGATAAGACAATAAGTTGTGTCATTTTCTTTTTACATCTTTTAAAAAATATGTATTTAATTAATTGTTTTAAGAATATTTTCTATTTTGTTTTTTATCTGTGTTTGTTGTTTTGTCTTAACAAAATACTTAAGGATATAACTTCAACAGCTTAAAAATTATGTTGTGTTTTTTTGTTATTACAGTAACGCCTTAAGGTATGCTAAGTTTTGTATGTTTGTTAGTCTTGAAAGCTAATGTCGGCATTTAGGACAATAGCTTAGGGGCCAGTATTACAATTTGCCTATAAATTTAATGTTATTAATATGTAACTTTAAAGTGACTTGTAAATATTTTTTAATTATTACAACCTCCTTTTAACATAATCCTAATTTTTTTTTTTTTTTTAATTTGTACCAGAGCAAACCCGACCTTTTTTTTAACAAGTTAAATTATTTCTTAAAAAACGTAGTAGCCACGATGTAAATTTAATTATTTGTTATTCACAAAAACATGGAAAATGAACATCAATATCGTTTTTTTTTCCTGTTAGAAATTTAAAACTAGAAATAAAGTTATGAAAATTTCGGTGCAGAAAAGACAAAAATTATACACCACAATGTAGTTGCCATATTGTTTCATGTAACAGAAACAATACTAGCTTTAAATTTTATCTCCATTCATATTTTCGCTATATTACTATATGAATATAATGCTTTATAATAATAATCAACCACAAATAGAAACAGGATTTAGATTGGAAAATGTAAATTTTTTTCCTTAAGTGGTATATCTGGTCACGCAAGGTATTGTCACTTTTAATTAAATTAAAGTTTTTCAATGTGAATTTACTAAATTATTTAGGATATGCTCCCATAATTTTTCAATTATATTTATTTGGTTGTTGGGTTTAAGCTGGTTTCAAGAATTTGGGTAAAGGTTTACTGATGATCTGGCATAAGCACCAGTGAAATGCATATAAACCAGCTTAAACCCAACAACCAAATAAATATGTTTTTCAATGTGGTTTGATATATACATATGTATGTATCAATAAATATTGGTTTTAAAACATTAAAGTTCGTATGAACAACTATTTTAATTAACCCAAGCACATGGCACGGTGCTGCGATCGTATAAACCGGTCAGTGCCAACATTCTGTAGAATAACTGGACAGACAAAATTGTGAGAAACTAAAAAGTTGTGAAAACAACAAAGCTTTCATTCATCATACTGATGGTTAAAAGCAAAAAATGAATGTATAAATTAATAAAAAAAATCATGATTAAAAGGTGAAGAATAAACAAAAAATCAAATAGGCTTAAGCTGTGAGAAGTTTCGTTCTCACTTACTACTTACTATGAAAGTAAATATCCCTATCTATGATTAACTACAGGGGATGATACCTTAAAAACACAAAACAAACAGCAATAACTTGCAACCATTATCAGTTTTTATCGCTATCGCATCAACCAATCATAGTATGATCACCTACACCATGTTTTGTGTACATCTCTCAAAATAAGACATACAATTCCTTTTAACTCGCATTACGTTATTTCATTTTCAAACCTCAACATTCACAACAATTACAACAGTTAAAAGTTGCATTTCGCTATGATAAATTTATATTCTTAACACAATTTCATTATTTGTCAACTGGTTGTTCAGCACTTTGTCTGGCTAAACAGACATCTGAAGAAAACATAAAATAAACATTAAGTTATAAAAAATATCAACTTCATAAGATTAAAAAAAATAAAACATTTACAAAACTGCAAGGAAGTAACTATTCAACTACCAGGCACATCTTTTCAACACATGAATAACGCACCAACAAGAGGGATAAATAAAATAGAAGCTCCCGCCCTAGTTAAAACTCACGGATATTGAAGCAAGAATAACAAAGTTTTAAAAATTTATACTATAAACAAACAGAAACTAAAGTTCATTTTTGTATATTTTAGAAAAAAAAAAACTAAAACAAATAAACGGGAAAATTACAGCAGATTTTTCTCTACGCTCTTAGCTGAAGTTAGTGTTCATTTATTTGCAACAATAAAAAATAAATAAAAAGAAAATACTGGAAAAAATACACTAGTCTCCTAAAAATCTAACTTCTAAATTTAAACAAACACCATCGTATATTTTTAGTATATTTTATTTTGGGCACATAAGTTTCGCATTTTCCATGCAATGAAACTGCGAATGCATAGAAAAACACACAGACGTGTTTTTTGTTGCATTCGTACATACATGCTTGTTAAAGTGGAAAATATACTTTAAAATAAAAATTAAATGAAAAATAAAAAACAAATATTTTCACTTTAGAACTGCCAACTAAAAAGGCATTGGGACGAGGCTATATTAAACAGTTGTTTGATTAGCACTTTTATTAACCCAATTATAACACCTAAACACTATACTAAATCTGCTTGCGACATATGGAAGAAAAACGTGAATTTTTTTTCTGCTCAGTTTTTGTCTGCTAAAAATTTTATACTTTAGTCAGTAGTGTTCTTTTGAATTCTTTATTTAACACTAAAATCAGAATTACAGCCAATAATACCAAATACTACAGATGTTTTATACGTTTCCTTATAATTAAGCAACGCGGTTTGCATAAATGTCGACGTAATGTGGAATCAAAATGATGACTAAAATATTATTATAATAAATGATTATAATAATGATAATAATAAAATTAACTAGAATAAAAATAATTACTGAATGAAAGTTAACTAATACAAGGTTTAAAAATTATTTCCATAAAAGCTTTTTAACTATCTTAACACATTGACTGCCACGTCGGACACATATGTGTGACACTGCACTATGTTGTTTACGCCACGTCGGGCACATATGTCCGCGCGATTTTCTTCATCTCTAGCCATGTCACACAATAGTGGCGGACAGTAAATAGGATTTTATTGCAGTAATATGATGTATGGCCTCCCATGAAATTTCTGTTTTAATGGTTTTGGCGCAGCTCAAAAATTAATTTAAAAAAAAAGTTGTTTTTGAAAAAAAAAATTATTAATTTCTTAGTATCCGATAAAAACTTTCTTTTCACCATTTCGTAAGGCAAATATGATGTAATAATATATTGCGATCAACTCTTCTTGCTTACTGAGAACGTAATAAGAAATAAAATAGAGTGAACCTAATTTGTTGCAGTTTTTTGAGAGTGATTTTTGTCGTGCAAATATCCCCGACATGGCGCTGCATTAAAAAAGGCGCGGGGGGCGCCACGTCGGACACATGCGTGCGACACTCGAATTTGTAAAAAACTCTCTGTTTCTAAGCAGTAAATATTACAGGTAGTAGCCTAAATTCCAATATTGACGTTTTAGAAGAGATTACGGAAAAAAAATGCTCTGGCCCCCAGCATCTTATATGCTGAAAGTGCCTTGGCAGTCAATGTGTTAAAGAAAAACTTACTACCTGACTACGACGATTATACTCTCTATATTAACAACTAGTTGTGACGATGTATTAGTTTACGGTGTTATATGATCATATCATGCAAATTTTAAACTAATTTGTGGTTGTGTAGAATCATGTTATAATTATATTGAATTCAATTTTATCGAGTGATTTATCGTGAGGTTTGATTTGTAATGTCAAATTAAACACATAAATTTTAAAATGAACCTAAAATTTTTATTATCGGCTAAACGAATAATTTATGGCATTTGCTATTTCAGCTGTTTTAGCCACGACTACGTCTGAGGTGTTTCATTTGAAAGGTACAATTTTAGGCAACTCGTTAAGCAAAACGACTGATATCTCACAAATAACACGAGTAATGTTGGCTTGTAAAGCGTCAATCGTAGTTGGGAGACCTCAAGTTTTTCACACACCAGAAAAAAAATAGTCCAAAGGTGTGATATCGCTCGATGTAGCTCGCAGCGCCGTCTTGCTAAATCCAGAGCTTACAGAGACCATGCGCTTGCATTTTAGGAAGCACATAGTCCGCTAATATGGTGCGATAACGGTTACCATTGACGGTAACCTTTGAATTATGAAGGTTTTTTTTTATTCTTCGGATTGCTCTTCAGCCCAATATAAACTGAGACCCAAATGTGCAAATTGAATTAGAAATAATGGTTTCAGTAGAACGATTATGCGCACAGAAGTTTGCTAGAATCTCACGAAAAACATTTCTTACTGAACACTGTTTTTTGTGATACAGCTGAACAATAAGGACATGCTGTTGTGGTGTGACTCTCTCCATGATGACTTGCCAAACGATACTGAATAAAAATTAAGCTTCAGTTTGATATAAGCCATGCGTGATCTGTCAAAAAAGACTATTGAGAATCAAACCAAACGATGAAGCACTTAATACTATAATTATATGGGATATCATAATGATCATGTTATTATGCTAAGAAAATGTATGATACTTTAATTAACTTGTAATGATTATGTTTCAACTACAATCATACAATTTTACTTTAGTAAGATGCTATTATATTATGATCATCATAAACATGTTTTTATACGCGTTTTGTTTAAGCTTATTACTGTTGCGTTCTTCTTCAAATTATGCACATAAACAGCAAAATAATGTTAATTAGATTTAAAAACTATGGTCTTTGAAGTCATAAAAAGTCTGAAGATTGTAATTATGGCAGTTCTATTTAAATTTATTAATTATCTTACTTTGTACGAGAGGTAAACGCCTAAAAAAATATCCCATTTAGCATAAATGTGGCTTAATTTCATTTATGCACAATTGTATTTTCTTCTTACAAAAATTCCCCATATACTTGCTGATAGTCAATAATGAACTTTACGAACTCTGTTCGCTTCAGCGAGTTTCAGTTTCTGCATGGGCAGTACTTTATAAACATGAAGATTTTTAGAGAGATTTCTTCGTTTACTAAGACGAATAGCTTTTAACATCAACAGTTGATGCAGTCTCCCAGCATTCCCAAACATCACAAGTTGCGAGAAAAAATTTTTGAACTTTTCGCTATTTTTTTTTAATATTTGTTTAAAGTAGTTTAAACTAAAGTTTGTACTGTGAATTATTAAATGAAAATTTGAATTTGTTGCTCTTTCCCTTTCCTTATATATTAAGCCATCCCAGTCCTGAATTTTTAATTACTGTGAATTGCTTAATGTGGTTTTTAACGATATTTTGGCTTTAACGATTTTTTGCCGAAAAATTTAACGAATAGTTACTGAGGTGGTCGGGTGATTCGGTCTTCTTTTTTTACGAACCCTCAAGCAAGTAAGAAGTCTCCCGGCTTACCTCAACTGAACGTCAAAAAATCGTGAGCAATATCCCAATCCACACCTTTTGTATTCCATTTAAATTTATTATAATAAAATTATAATTAATGTAAGTACTAATAACGAAAGAGTTGTGTTTTTTACTTTAATTAAGTTGAGCAGGTATCCACCTTGCCCCCACCCTTTTAATTAAAACTTAAATCCCCTAAGTTTGAAAAGTTAAGTATATAAGTTCGAGTTGAATCCTGTACAAAGTTTATCTAGTACTTATCTAGCAGGTCGCTTCATTTGTAATTCCCTTTAATTACAAATCATAAACTCGTTTAATTAATTTTATAAAATATTAATTTGCATAGTGGAAATGCATTTATACATTTATATCTTTTCATAAACATAGGTTTATTTTCTTTTAATAGACCGGCATAAAGTACTTGTATTGCAAATAATAAAAGTTGAAATTTACGTCATAAAAATTACAGCGCTTTATCATTTTATTAATTTAACACAGTACATTAACCTTATACTGTAGTTTATTTATTATTTAACTTATTTCACCTTTATTATAAAACTGAATTTGATATACACACAACGATCTCTGTTGTTATACTACTATTTACTACCTGCGCTGTTTGACTATTTATAATGGCGCAACCATCAAACAGTGATATTCTGTATCTTTTCACATAGCCTCTGGTAATTGCCATAATATACACATGATTATATATTATGGCAATTACCAGAGGCCGTTACATTTAAATGAAGAAATGAGATGTTAAGGTTAAGTAATATGTAGGAAAATTAATACTTCTTAAAGTATTCAGCACATGATATTATATTTTGGCTGTGTATTATTTAACATATAACTGTTGACAAACCGCTTAAGGAAAATATTAAATGCATAAATGTTAGAATATTTTCTTAACGAAGAATAATCTCTTGCAATAATTAATGTGAACCTACTCTAACCTGTCAGCTATAAAATATTTTCTAATTTATTTTCTAACTGCAAAAATGGCAGCAAATTTTAACATTTGTTTATTCTTTTGTTCGATTCGGCACAGTAATTTATTTTTTTTGTGAAATAACTGATAGATTTTAAAAATTTTGTTCAGCTTTTAAACTTTAATACTAAATTTTCAATCTAACCACGTTAAAAGTTTATATTTAGCCTGCAGCCGTTTGACATGTGTTAACGTTTTGTTTTTAAAATGCATGCATGTGTGTATTTATGTATAGAACTTTTAAAATATACCATTTTTGAGCGAATGCAAGCGAATTTAACTAAATGTATGAATGTTAGTATGTATGTGATAGCGAACAAAATAAAAATAAACTAAAACATATTTTTGTAGATCTAAAAAGTTGTGGGTGTTTTATCTACACACAACTCTTTTGGCTTTACACTTCTTTGGCGCCAACACTATACAAACAAACCGACATGCATACAACCTCTTACATTTGTTATAAAACATTACTACTACTACTACTACACACACACACACACACAAATAAATATACAAATTGATTCAAAAACTAACAAATACATTTACATATATATCAGACAACGGTTACAAGAACTAAGCATTTATTTGTTACGTACACAATTTTCATGCAACACTTCCGTTTCCCGTTGCTTATTCTCAATTGTATGTGTGTTTTTTGATGAAGTTTTTTTCTTGTGTTTTTCTCTCATTTCCAAACTTTTTGTAGTTAGTAGCGTTTGTTGTTGTATATAGTTTGCCACTAGTGTTAGTGGAAAAAGTGTTAATACCGATTCAGCTAAAAAAAAAAAAAAATGGCAACAACAGAACGAAACAAAAATATAAAAAAACGAACAAACTCTTAAACTAGCTGACAATTACTTTCTATTTTAGTGTCTGCCAAAAGTTTACACTCAACTTCAAAAGCAAACACTTTTACACTCTGACATGTACACATACACACACACACAAGAGTACGTAAATAGATAAGAAGAATTGTAGCAATCCATACATATTCTTCGCTCGTTTTAACTATGGCAACACACTCGAGAACATTAAGCTTTTTTTTTTTCTTTGTAGAGATATCGCTTTAGTCTTGTTCTGCTTTAGCAACTTTTCACACTACTGCTAACAAAAAGTAGAGAAGCAGTATTGCAGCAGACATCACCAAAACCAAACTATTAGGTATTTAGTAAATCAGTATATTTATAGTCGTCTTGTTATGTTTCCTCTTTCCACGACTTTCGCAACAAAGAAAATAAAGTTTTGTATAAGAGCTTCAACTTAAAACATTTAAAGTTTGACAAATCATGTTTTAACAGAATAAAATATTGTGATTATGAACAGTGCAAAAAATTAAGATAAAGTGGATGAATTTAAATTGGATAAAAGCGGTTGAATAGAGGAAGAAAAATATAAATTGCAAAACTATTTAAACGATAATATAATCGCAATAGTTAAAAGATCGTTACAGTAGACAAGTAGATATCGTCTTGTGCTTATAATAAAACTGCAAGAAATGCTCGTTTTCTATGTTTTAGCAAATAACATTTCTTTTGTCTGTTTGCTTGAAGTGTTTGTTGTTGTTTTATCAGCGATAAGTTAAAGTTGTTTGCTTCAGCCAATCATAAGGGAAGAAAAATTAAATATATTTCTAGTATAAAGAGCTATTTCGTTAGCCTAACATTTTTCTCGATATCGCTAAAAATTTCGTAAATATTTTTAGCTTGACAAATTATACTCAAGTTTAAAACTGCCTGGCAACACTTAATTTTTATGTCCTTCACCTGCGATGCCAAACTTTGTATATTTGATATCCGACCCCACAAAGTATAGATTTTCTGAAAGATCATGAATAGGAAAATCGTTTAAGTAATGTACGTCTGTCCGTGTGTTGGTTGAAATCAATTATAATTATCTAATTCGTTAAATGTATCAAGTTTATCCAGCTCCTTTATAAGATAATAAGTTGCTAGCCGTAGCCTCGGAAATAATTCCTGAGAAAAGATTACTTATCGATTTGAAACTTTCTGAGCTATAAGGACCAAAATACAACTGCTTCCTAAAAATTACAATTGAAAATCGATTTTTTTCAACTTCCTTACAACAGAGAGAGTCAATTTAGGTATCAAATGAAAGGGCTGAGCAGGCATAATATAATCCATGATGGAAGACACTACAAAAATTCATGATGGCCGCCACTACAAAATGGCGAAAAACTAATCTAGTTATTAACAAGTAAGAGCGCTATATTCGGCCGTGCCGAATCTTATATACTCTTCACACCGTGTAGTCATGCAATAACAGTAGTTTGTATCACCATTCCATATGATATACGTACAAACATATAAAAACCATACATATATAAAAACATTTACATTGTAAAATTATAAATTTACGTATGTATTTAAAAAAAAAAAAATTAAAAAAAAAAAATTTAAAAAAAAAATTAAAAAAAAAAAATTTAAAAAATAATTAAAATATATATAATAAATATGAAACCAAAAAAAATAAAAAAAAAAAATAATAAAAATATAAATAATATATTAATTAAAAAATAAAAAAAATAAAAAAAAAATTAAAAAAAAAAATTAAAAAAAAATTTTTTTTGGCTCAGCTGGGATTCAATGCCACGTTTTCTCTAACCAGTATACACGTTTGTATGTATGTATGTTGTTGTTGTAATGTTGTTTTTGTGAAAAAAAAATCGAGGTGGTCGTGGGTTTTGGCTCATATCTCAGTTGTTTATGTACCGATGTTTCTGATTTTCAATACTGATCTACTCCCGAATATTTCTGATATTTTAATACCTTACCCGGGTCCAACCTATGTCGGAGGGCTTCAAAAAGTTGATTTCAACATACACACGGACAGACGGTCAGACGGACAGACGGACAGACGGTCAGGGCTTAATCGACTCCTCTATTCATAAGCTTTCAGAAAATATATACTTTATGGGGTCGGAAATGAAAATTGTAGAAATTTCACACGGAATGACAAACCTATATATACCCTTTTTCACTGTGTGAAGGGTATAAAAATGTACAAACTTCGACACCCTCAATATTGGTTTCAAATGAGAGGCCTTGGCCTGTAGAAAAACTATGGAAATAGTATAATCCAAGATGGCGTCCTAAATAAAGTAGCTATTGTAAGGATCAAATATAGTAATTACGGCTTTGTCTTGTTTAACCCAAACAATATTTGCTTGACCTGTAGAATACAGTAAACGATGTAAAAGTATAAAATCCAAGATGGCGTTTGAAACAAAATGGCGAATATTTTTGATATTTACTTAATCAATATGGTTAATTTATACTTAAAAGCGCTTGACTAGTAGAATACAGCTTAAAAAAAATTCAGAATCAAAGATGGCGGCGGTAAAAAAAAGCAAAACAGTGTATAATATTATAACTAAATTTTACATGATAGTAAAGGGTATTATTAGATTTCACACAACCGAATATAGCACTCTTACTTGTTTTAATTATCGCAGTAAATTACAAATTACATTTTTTATATTGAATAAAAAAAAGGGTCACGAATAATACAACGTAAATATTTTAATATTGGGGGCGTGACACCACCCACTAAACGTAAATGTTTTTTTTTTGCAAATTTGAAGAATTGCAACACTTTAAAATTATCTTAGATTTAAAATATATGATTGAAATCGGTTCAATAGGCGTAACATATCGCCAAAGGCGGCACAAGGGGTGAGGGTTGGTTAATATTTCAAAACCAGAGTTCTTACTTTGACAAGTTATAACTTTGGAAGCCATACAAAAATTAATCCTCTACTTCTATTACCAATAAGCTGGATCCGTGCTTGCATACAGCGTAAATATAATTAAACATTTTAAACTTTGTACCAATAATTTTAATAGCTTGCAAAGTTCAGCGCAAATAGTAAGCGATTAAATACAAAATAAATATTTGTTCTCACATCTAGAGAATTATGACAGTGAAAGTCTTAAAGATATATGTATATCGATGGCTTAATACAAAAAGGGCGTATCTCAATTTTTTATTACTTTACAGGAGACTGAAACAACTGAACAAAATTGAGTGAGTTAAAGGTTCTTGATGTGGTTAGAAATCCGTTAGTTTCAACCATAGCTCACAACATTTTTAACGGGTTGTGTGTTTGTATGTGGACTAACAGAAAACATTAAAGACGCAATTTGGTTAAAAATCAAGATATGCCCTTTTTATATATAGTCATCGATATGTAGAAGCTGAAAAAGATTACTATAATGGGAACTTAATTTATAGGTGGGTGCTTAGCTTAAGCCATCTTTGAACAAATCTCTTTGTTTAAAGACCTAATTGTATTTTGATAAACGGCTGACCTTAAAACACAATTAATATTTTACACAAGCGTGCGAATTTTCCGTGTTGTTGTTATACGGATTCTAACACGATTTCTATTACTTTGCCATGTAATTGCATGCGAATATTTGTTATATACCTATGTATTACTTTACAGTGGGGAATGACTTTTGTTACACATTTTAGTTGACTAGCACTAAATTGTAATAGCTAAATTAATTAAATATCAAACAAAATAAGCATGAGGACAAATATAATGTAATTTTCGAAAATAATAAAGAGAATAGTAAAGAATGAGATCAGTGAAACCTTAACACACATTTTTAATTCCACCTTTCTTCATGCACAAAAAATATAACTGTTTATGATCAAGTTTGCATTTAAAAACTTGTCAAATTATGTGTACAAAATAATAGCATAATCGGATTATTAGTTTGTTTGAAAATGGATTCCGAAGAAAAAGTGCGTGAAAAAATAATAACAATTTTTTTAAAAAATCCCAGTCGTACTTACAAATCTATTGCAAATGAGATAAAGGTGTCACGACAAACAGTTTCGCGTGTGATAAAAGTGTATAACGAACGTCGTAGTATTAAAAGGAAAGCTGGAAGTGGAGCTAAAAAAGGTATAACGGACCCACAGTTAGCTTCAAAGATTGTTAGTCTTCTAAACCAAAATCCCAACCTCTCAAACCGTAAAGCCGCCTTAAAAGCAAACTGTTCCGATTTTTTTGTAAGGAAGGTTAAAAGATATGAAGGCCTTAAGTCCTACAAGGTTCAGAAAGTGCCAGACAGAAAATCGAAGAAAAACTTGGATGCAAAAAGTCGTGCCAAAGAACTGCTTAGAAATTTTATCAACAAATATGAGTGTTGTATTATGGATGATGAGACTTACGTTCTTGCCGACTTTTCTCAGCTCCCAGGGCGAAGTAATTAAGTGGCCGATGGAAGAGGTAATGTCGATGACCAATTTAAGTTCCAAAAAAAGACAAAGTTTCCAAAGAAGTACTTAGTGTGGCAAGCTATATGCACATGCGGAGAAAGAAGCAGTAAATTTATTACTACTGGGACTATCAACACTGATATTTACATCAAGGAGTGCTTGCAGAAGAGGTTGCTTCCATTCATACGAAAACACAATAAGTCAACATATTTTTGGCCCGACCTAGCGTCGTGTCATTATAGTAAATCTGCAGCAGAATGGTATGAAACAAATAATATAGTGGTAGTGCCAAAAGAAGCAAATCCACCTAATTGTCCAGAACTAAGGCCCATCGAACGTTACTGGGCTTTAGTCAAAAGAGTGCTGAAGGATACAAAACAAGTTGCGAATACTACTAAAATTTTTTCCAAGAAATGGTCTTATTCCAGCAATAAAGTTACTAAGGATACCATCAAAACCCTCATGGTCTCAATTCCGGAAAAGGTGAAACAGTTCATCAAAAAAAGCTGAATTTTTACAAAAAGCATTAATATTTTAATTTACTGTTATTTTATTGTTAAACCACGCTATTTTCATTAAAATGGATTAATTCGTTTCAAAGTTATTGCGTTTTATTCGTGTTACGGGTTTTATCGATCTCATTCTTTAATCAAAATATTTAAGCAAAAGTATCATTCAAATGAAACGTTAAAAATTTTCTGAGATTTTCCAAGAAATTTTTTTAATACTTTTATTTCAAAGATAACTAATTGAAAAAAATCTTTGTTTAAGCTTGCTCTGTGAATGAACCGTTCGAGTGAACCACTAGAGTTTGACCACCACCGTTTACCTTTTTTCCTGTCGAAAAACAAGATTCACATCTCAGAGCAAAAAATTTAAAAAAAGGTTAGATATTAGCATTGAAAAATCTTTATAATACGTTTGAATTTGCTCTATTGCAAATACACAAAAAAAAAAACAATTGCTGAATTCACAAGGTGTGCTATCATACCGTATTGCCATATTGACAAAAATTTTCCTAATTTTAAATTGGCTTAAAGATAAACAACACAATATTGTGTTAACATTTTATAATTTTAAAAATATTAAAACATTATGACAATACAACACATAATAGCACTCCTTGTGAATTCACCAAATATCTGCAACAAAAGAGTTAATTTTAATGATTTTACATAAATAATTGCAAGTTTAACACATGTTTTATTTTTACAAAAACTTTATATTTATATTAAAAATAATTCGTTTAAACAATCATACATATTTACACATAAACATACAATCACATTCAATCAATGAATTACGTACATACATACACACCTGCTCGTATGTACATAATTATTTAATAATAATTATAGTAAAGTAAATACCCACACATAAAATATGTTTTAAATTTAATATCAGACCAAAAAAACAATTAAGATAATTTAAAAGTTTTTCGGTATTCGCAGAAATGGCTTAAAGTAAGTTTTATAAATAATTAGACTCCCACATACTGTCATCATAAGGTAGCATACATAGAAGATGTAAAATGAGTGCGAATGCATTAACACTGGCCTATAGAGACTGTAGCAGTTTTACTCGGCTTTTGTAGATTTTACAGCATTATTGTTAACATCGATTAGTCGTTTCATTTGATCGCCCTGAACCAAAAATGACCTTCTTGGTATACAGCCAAAACCACTGGCAGCGCGCATTGCAGCTTTCGTAGCACCATTAAGATTTGATTTGTTATAAGTTCTTCGGTAAAAACTACCAAATAGATATAGGAAGATCATGGCATTGGCAGTGAAGAAGAATGTAAGCGTTTTTGGCATATTGCAGCCCTTCAGGGCAATGGTAACCATATAGGCCATTATAAGAACAAATTGGATTAATTGAATGCTGGTCATATACTTTTTCCACCACAAATATTTTTGGTATTGAGGACCCATAGCCGATACCATATAATAGAAATACATGACAATGTGTACGCCTGAATTAAGGATGCCAATGACAACACCTTGTTCACCTAAAACATAAACAATATGTAAAAATTCTCTGTTGTGTTCACTGGGATATAGTGTTGGTGTAAATAGCTTACCTGGTGCATATTTGAGGTACATCCATGAGAATAAAGCTGTTATGGTATGATGATACACGTGCAAAAAACTTATCTGATTTTGTTTTTTGCGCAAAACAAAGAAACAAGTGTCCAATAAATCGATGATCTTTGAAAAGAAATAGAACCAGGCACCGGAGTACAAATTCAGACTTTGTTCACGGGTGCGAACAATTTCACATTTCTTCGATAGCAAAGTGTCGGTTATGCGGCTTTCTTTGAACGACTTTTTTTTTGTTTTAAAACGAACAGAAATATAATTATTATTTAACGTTTCTTTTAGTTAATGTATAAGCTTTTACATTTTTACGATTTCTTTATGTTTTTCGCTAAACTCCTACAAAGACTTGCCTTTTTTGTATTTAATTGAAGTTAGATTGAAAGAATGAAACATAAAAATACAGAAATTACGGCATTCGATATCGATCGAAAATGATAGAATTCTTATAAGAATCCAATAAAAATTTCAAGGAAAACTTTCACATTCGATTAAAATTTTGACCGATATCGAATGCCGTTATTCGGCCCTAGATTTGTCTTTTTTTTTGGGACCACATATTATACTCGGCTACTAAAGGAAAATTCACACTAAGCTTGTAGCTTGTAAAAAATTAACGTAAAACAGGGTTGTTTTGCAAGTAATTCAGACATACATATGATTTGACACAGTAATGTTTTGCCATCTTGGTCTGACAAATTGGAATTGTTTAGGTCTTTATAATTAACTAGCTAATACCCGGTGTGCTTCGCCACCCCAAATTTCATTATTTAATTCATATGGCAGGTGCCACGCCCACTATTGTTAATGCACCCATTTTTTCCATAAATGTTTATTTGAATATCAAAGTTGCTTTTGCAAAATTTTACTACTCTAATCGATATCGTTTTCCAGATATACGAATTTTAGTATTTGATTCATATGGTAGGTGCTACGCCCACTATTGATAATGTACCCATTTCTCGCCTAAATGTTCATTTGGATGTCAAAGTTGCTCTTTCAAATTTTACAACTCTAATCGATATCGTTTTCCAAATATACGAATTTTAATAATTAATTCATGTGGCCACGCCTACTATTGCAAGTACGCCCATTTTTTACCCAAATGTTCGTGTGGATGTCAAAGTTTACCGTACTTAATTTGAAGACTCTAGCTGCATTAACTTTCGTGATATATAATATTTAATACTTATTCTTTAATAGGGCGTGGCACCCCGCCCACTTACAATTTCAAACCAAAGTATAGCCTATGGTTCCTTCCAGACATACAGAAAGATTCTGTGAAAATTTCAAGGAAATCGGTTCAGCCGTTTAACCGTCTATAAAGCACAAACAAACATACAAACATACAAACATATAAACATACAAACATACAAACACACATTGATTTTTATATATATAGATATAGTTTTTTTTGTCCAGATAAAAAGAATTTAATAAAATTGTTTGTCATCATACCCAGTGCAAAATTGTATGCTTTTTCGAATATTTTTTTTTTAAATTTATGGTTTTATATGGAATAATGGCTTATAAAGCTGTCGGTCGATATTTTTCGACAATTACGACAATGTTCCATCGAATGATGGTGGTATATCATATTTTACTTCCGTCTTAATAATTGTAACATATGGTTGGTTACAGCAGGATAAAGCTAAAGGTAATACCGCGAGAGATAAATGGCAATGGCTATTCGGTCTAGACTTTTTGATTACCAATTGATTTAAAAAATAATATAATTATGTGTTGTCACCTCGTGTTTCTGTGTTTTAAACTTTGTAGAACTGATTTTTTTTGTGCGGTTTCTTGAAAGAAAGGCTGGCTTTACATCAACAAAGCTACACACAAAATAACTTAAAAAAAGATCAACTAAATATCAACACAAAAAAGGTAGCCATTTAAAGGGTGGTTATTATTGGCACTAGGCCTCAGAAGTTTAATGCAATGAAAAACAACGTTTTAATAACATATAAGCATTTAAAATCATTCCAACTTGAACAATCTGTAGCTTAATAATTACATCAATTTTAGGCGTTGAAAATCCGTTTTTTGAAAAGGGGAAAAAATAATTCGTGACTCATGTTTTTATCAACAGCTTTGGATGCTTATTGTGACAGTCTAATTAAATCAATTTATTCGTGTTCGTGAATTTACTATTGCACTGCATCAGGACATTGAGCATTTGGAAGAGCAAGTCATATGACGCTGTTTCATTTAATGAAAAAGATTGCAAGTTCTATCGCAGATTTTTGCCTTTGTGTTTGTGTACATGACTTATTAACCTAAAAGTCTAAGTTTCAATCACTTTCCCAGCAAATTTATTCGTAACTTGGCAATGGTCCCCAATATTTGGTCTATCAGGTTATTTAATAATGTTGGTTTATTTGCATAAATCAATGATTTTACATAACCCTGGGGAATACAATTAAAGGCTATAATCCGCACGATTTTGCTGACAAACCGATCTAATAACCGCCTAATCCCAGTTGGAATATAAAACCTTTAAAAAACACGCTGTATAAAAAATTTTTTAACAAAACATTACTGACATGAAGTCTACAGTATAAAAGAAAATGTCTGATGGCGTAACTATCATTTAGTCTTCTTCTCAATCACAAAAAAAAGCTAAGCAAACTTCTTACGATAATTGTTAAGTTACTAGATCTGTATAGTGATGTTACGTCTCAGCGGACAAACTCTCTCACATACACAAAACCTGTTACCGTTTATTTAATATGTATCGTTACTGTTCGTAAGGTAGAGAATCCTACAGAAAAAAGCTTTTTACGCAGAGAAAGAAATACATTGGATATATTGTTAAAAGCGAAAAAGAGCCAATACTGCGTTTATACTAAGACACACATTTTAACGATACTGAAAGCTGTAAAGTAAAACAATACAGCTGCACAAAAAATTAAAAAAAAAAAATCATTTTGGAAATCGTAAATGCAAACGCAAATGCATTTGTAAATCAAATCTCAAAATACTTTACCGTATGACACATCCACAAAGAATAGCACACTTGGAAGGCATTGTAAGCAATCATAAAATTTTTTAAATTGTATGGCTGGCGAGACTTCATAAATGCTGGACCAATTTTTAAAACAAATATTAAATAGGCGACTACAATTGAAAATACAGGTCCCGGAGAGCTCATCAAAAACCAGCTGTCCACTGTTTCATCTAAAGAGAAGAACATTACATTAAATATATCTTTGTACTGTACAATTACATTTATGTAGTATAATCTTACCAGACATTAAAGTAGTAAAAAAAAGAGGAATGCCATGGGACTATATGATACCCAACACCAACTACTAGTTATATATGTAAGTAAATTTACTGACGTATTTATATAAAATATTTTATATTTATTGAAGGCTTATTTGACAAATTTCTGTACAACATCTGTCAAATAAGTCTTTAATAAACCTAAAATAATTTGTATGAATATGACAGTTAAAATTTATTTGTATTTTTAATATTTTTCTGTCATGAGGTTTCCTAATTTTATATCATTATTTCAAAGCTAAACATACATAACCGGCAGATTTTTTAGATTCTTTTATTTAAATTTATGAAGTGTGATTTTGTTATTGCCATTCCCTTCACCTGTAGTGTCAAGGGTATATATCTCTGGCTTGGAGCTAAAAGGGCCAATGTCAAAATATTTACTTTTGAGAAAACTGGAATTGAACTTTAACTTTTATAGATGCTTTCATAGTGTTATTGGCCAGCATTTTATTTATGAAGGTGTTCTGGGTTAAGTATGACTTTAGCTGTTTTACCATAATGAAATAGAGCAAGAAAAAAAATCTCATGCAATGATTAACTCAAAAGAGCAAAAAAGTGACATTGGCCCTTTTAGCTAAGCCACAGATATAGCGTTGCTCACCGTTTGTAATTTTTACAATATTAATTTTCAACCCCATAAAGTAAATATTTTCTTAAAACGTATGACTGGGAGAATCGATTGAGCAATGTTCGTCGTGTTAGTGTTTTTCCCCATAAAAATTAACATTTATCAGTACTGAGTACTGGGATAATTACTAGATACGTTTACGTCTAGAACAATTCATAAAAAACTGATGACAACCACTGAAAATTTTTAAATTATAAAGGGGTCAAATCTAGTATTTAAAAATCTACCCACTTCAACACCTTCAATATTGCTATCAAATGAAAGTGTCTGAGCAGTAAATTACACTAAATTATGAAAAAGTTTAAATATAAGATGGCGTCTAAAAGCAAAATGAGGGATAATTTGTTTCTCAATCCATTCTAGATGGGTATCAAGTACAAGAAGTTGACTAGCAAAAATTTAATATCAAAGATGACACGTCAGAAACAATAAATCAACATTACTTTAAAATTAAATCTAAAGTCCAGGTTAAAATACCAAGTGGTCGCTGTGATGGTGAAGGGTATTATCAGATTCAACACGGCCGAATATAGAACTCTTGTTTTTATTTTTCTGCTCTGTTTCGATCTTGAAATAATTTCCAAATACTACTTCTATTTAATAAAAATATACAAAATATACAACTTTACTTGTAGTTGCTGTAGGGTATCAAGTGATTGGCAATAGTCGACTTTAACCTTTCTTTAAAAACTTTTATATAGAAATTAAACTTACCCACTCCTTTCGACAACGTTAAATAACGTTCGTTAAAAATTTTCATATATGTCGTCATTATGATAGATGATTTGGCTGTAATAATTGAAAACATTTATAATACATATGCCGCTGCATATATTAAATTGTGTGTGTGTGTGTGCACATGTGCATGTATAAACTTTTAACAAAACCAATAAAGAAAATTAAATATTTACGTAAAACACTTTAACGGCCGCATTCAGAGAAAAATAACAATCATTTTGGATTTAAAACACAAACTAGTTAAACAAACACTTATAAACCTTTATTTAAAGTATTACATGTTCATGATTACTTCAAAAAAAAATTCTTTGTTTAGGTTGGCAATGCCGTAATGTTTACTATTCTTCGTTAGTGTTGCGTACAATTAGAAAAACTTATTTGTTTCTTGTTTGTTTTTGATAACAAAACTGATTCGAAAAACAATATTTATTTAAATAAATAGTTATTTAGCTGCGCTCAATTTGTATGTAAATATACAAATATTGTGTTATTTTCAATAAATAAATTTCTGGGTGATCTTGAAGACCCTGTGTATGTGTTCTGAATCCTGTTTGAATAGTTTATTTAAAAATTTTACTTGTCATATGTGTAATCTAATAATACTGCCTCAGTAGGGCACTGTGATACACTTTATTTATACAGAGTTGGGCAAATATTTACAACAAACATATTTTGTAATGAACTACTATTTTCTTTATGTTTCACTTTTACTTTTTTATTATTTATTGTTAGCAGGAGCCAGAAGTTGATGAAATAAAAAGTGTATTTTAGCCGCTTATATACATATGTACTACCAATTACTGTTGTTCGTATTAATCTCACTTAACGCTTAGCTTTTTTGATGAATTTTACTAAAATTTGCTATGGAGGTTACTTTGTTGCCGCAGCTTATATACTGGCTACTACCTGCTTATCTCAAGAAGCGAAGTTAGTGGAATAATTTTATGACATTAATGCATGTAATGTATCTCTTCAAAAGTGAACAGGTAAAAAACATCGTAAGACTCAGCGATGTGGACCGGGCTCAACTTGTATTAAAAAACATTTATACAAAATCTTTTCGAATACAAACAAATAAATAATTTTCCCTTAGCAAGGTATAGGAAGATTCAAAATTACCGTCTAATGTTTGTTTTGATCGCTGACGTTTTAAACGCTCTTGTTCTCTTGTTGTGCTTTGATTTTTCCGAGCTTGTATCACAATATGTTGAGATAAATGTGTACTAAAGAGCTGCTTAAAACGTTCAAAAAGTAATGTATTCTATTTTACACTACTTCCATTCATTATGTCTCAGTGTAAACATTAGTAACATAACATTTACTCTCACCTAAATGAATCATCATTCAAAAAGCTTTTTCTGCAACTTTTTTAGTGGTTTTGTTTTCAAATTAAGTAGAATATAAAAACAAAAACAGGCAAGAAATAAAGAAAAAATATATATATCATAGCAAATAAATTGAGTACCATAAGGCATATGGAAAAAAACAGTAGTGTTACTAGATAATTAAGGCAGTTTAAAGGCTCTCCTATAGGCGATTTTTATACCCTTCACCTGTGGTGCACAAGGGTATATATAGCTTTGTCATTCCGTTTGTAATTTCTACAATTTTCATTTCCGACCCCATAAAGTATATATTTTCTGAAAGCTTATGAATAGAGGAGTCGATTAAGCCCTGACCGTCTGTCCGTCTGCCCGTCTGTCCGTGTGTTGGTTGAAATCAACTTTTAGAAGCAACTATATGTTCCTCAGATATGTATATGGTATCAATCTCTTGGAAATATCCAGGAATGAATCGCTATTGAAATTCAGCACAATCGCCCCATAACTTTCTGAGATATGAGCAAAAAACCACGACCACCTCGTTTTTTTTCACAATTACAACAACAACATACATACATACATACATACATGTGAAAAACATACCAAACAAAAAAAATTACAAAAAAAAAAATATTAAAAATAAGAAAAAAATAATAAAAAAAAACTACAAAAAAAAAATTAAAAAAAATTTTAAAAAAAATTTTAAAAAATTTTTTAAAAATTTTTCTAAAAAAAATTTTTAAAAAAATTAAAAAAAAAATATAAAAAAAAAATAATAAAATATAAATAATATATTAAATAAAATAAAATTTTTTTGGCTCAGCTGGGATTCGATGCCACATTTATTCTAACGTGTACGTATGCACGTATTTTATATGGGATGAATGGTGATACAAACAATTGTTATTGCATGACTACACGTTGTGAAGGGTATATAAGATTCGGCACGGCCGAATATAGCACTGTTACTTGTTTTTAATACATGTGAACTCATCGCATTACAGGACAAGTTTTACTCTGGTCGAGGTTTACTATTAAAATATTTAAAAAAAGTTTCTTATTGTTCTGTTGCATCTTGCTTTTGATTCAGCTTAATTTTTTTTTTCAACGTTGTTCTATTTTAATTTTCTTCTATTCTTCAATGTGTATTTTATAATGAGAAATTATATACAAACTCTATTTTAAATTGAATGATAATTCTTGTAAGCGATTTTTCTAATGCTTGTGAAGCTATTAAATAGATACTTTTCTTTCAAACAAAATATATTTCAACAAAAATATGAATTAACAGCAAAATAAGTACCAAGTATTTCAAAAATAATTTTACAGCAAAATAAGCGACAAGAAAATCATTTATAGTGAAATAAATCGCGGTCGTTTAAACTTAAAATTATGGATATTGTTTACCCTACACTCCATATATAGTATACTTTAAGGGTTAAAACATAAATTTGCTTTTACTTTCGGATCCAGATTATTTCTTATGCTCGGCGCACAATTGGGACGAACGACGAATTTCGCCCAACACGACGAACTCTTCGGTAAAAATTCGTTGTGCAAAGTCGTCGTGTGAAGCACAACGACGAGAAAAAGTAACATCTTTTATAGTTGATAAAATTGTTTAATGTTTGTGCAAAGAAAAAACAAAAATAATCTAAGAATTTAATTTTTTGTGAAACGCAACAAAACAATAAATATAATTTCTGTAATAATAAAAACATGTTTACGTATAAGCAAACGTTTGCAAAGAATGTCGGTACGTGCATTAAATTTAAAAAATTTAAAAATTTTGTTTGTGTATAACAGCTAATAGTGTGACCATATGAAAAATATATCACTTAATAAACTGAAACATTTGCAAAAACACAAATAAAAATAAATTTTTGTACTTAACTTTTTTATACTTATTTTAAATGTTTTAAAATAAAAAATAAAGCAATTATTAAAGTAAAAACTAACTTTATTTTCTTAAAAAGTTGAGAAGTAAACCCAAATTTGATAAAAAAAATGGTCGTCGTTCGCCGGCGTAAGAAATAGAAATAAATCTAATGCAGAGTTCGCCGCGTATAGCGAACTTCGACTGACGCCACAATTGTATAATGCATACAATACATATAATCATATACACAAATGTGTTTTATTTTTGATGACGAATATTCGCGACGAAAAATTCGTCGTTCGTCCCAATTGTGCGCCTAGCGTTACGTGTATTTTTATTCTTTAATACCGATTTCTGCAATTCTAATAATTTTTAAAATACATTTTTAATACCTGTGGACTCTAAAGCTAATATTGTTTCCACAAAACCACATAGAAAATCTTCTAATCAATAAGGTCCAACTGTCCAACCTAAATCAGCGCATCAAAAGTAATCCTACGAGAGGTTTTACGCTTAAATAAAAGTATCAATAACAGTAAATGTTAATTTATTTTGCTGATAAAACCCAAAAATAAGAAAAAATAAGAACGATAATAAAATCAGGATATTTCCATAAAGCTAATCGAATAATACAAAGTAGTTGTTTTGCAGCCAACTTCACTATCTAGTGTGCTATCAAATTTAAATTTTCTAATTACAAAACGTTAAGGCCGCGCTATTCGTCTTTGCTTTATATATTTTGTATGGACATTAGCTGATTTAGATTCGCCTAGAAGTTGGCAAAACTTTAAAATACAACTGCTGGAATATAATGTTACCGATGTCGACTTTTTGTTTGAGAACGCTATTTCTTACGCCTTGACTGTATCTAAATTTAAATAGATACTAAAGCTATTTGAAAGCTTTTAAGCAATGCTATTGGAGATTTTTACGTCTCTATTTGGGCGCATAAATTTTCTTTTGTTAATATGATCATCATTTGGAACAATTTAGTAAAATTTTAAGAAGCAAAACTACAAGTTTTTATTTAAAATTCTAAAACCTTATGCCTTCTTTAATGCTAATATTATGACTACAACTCTACCTTGCGTACTTAAAACCAGTTAAATATGTCTTGCAGTCTAACACAAAACAAACTGTAAAGACAAACAACCAATGACATCAGTCACACGTAAACTAATGAAGGAAACAGTCAAAAAAGAATGGATGTACTTTTATGCTAGACTTGCAACTAAATTTTTTAATATTAAAATTTATTATAACTGTTTTTAATTTATTACTGTTTTATGCTAAAATTAAAAATATATACAAGTTTATATATGAGACAAACACAAGTTTTGGGCTAGAACGTTTTACAATTTTTATACAAATACACGTGTTATTGTCCAAAAAGAGTAGTTAACAATATATTGAATTTTAATTATAACCTGTTTATCCAAAATACAGTGTCACACATAAGTTTTTGAGCTTGAAAGAAATACACATTGTTATAAACACATTTAATTTTAAGAAGAATTTGAATACGTTGGCTGTTTGCAAAATGCTTCCTAATACATCTTTCATTTTTAGCATTAATACACGTGTTTTTATAAAAAAAAATTAGTAAATAAATAAGTAAAATAAGTATTCAAGTCTTTAATCAATATATAGAATTTTAACTATAACCTGTTGCTCAATTGTACAGTGTCACACTTAAGTGTGTGAATATGAATTTTATTTAAATTTAATTTGGTTTAGATTGACACATGAAGTTGCCTTACAGAAAAGGGAATTTGCCCACGATGAAAAATTAAAAAAATTTTTTTTTATAAAATTGTAAACAATCGACTTGTTTTAATGTTTTAAATCACTTTTTACGTTGTAAATTAATCACAATACACGTGTTATCGGCTTATACATAAGTGTGTTATTTTAAACATACATAAATATGTGTGAAAAGGTTGTTATAAACAAATTTGATTAATGAGAAATTTATTAAAGTGAAAAATAAAATATTTGCATAATAATGATTTACGACAAATTTGGGCGCACCAGTTTCCCTTAGCTGTCTTTTACACTTAACTGCACGATCAAAAATCAATTGGTGTACGAATATTTTGGTTCACTTTTAATGTATTTGTTTCAATAATGTAAATTAATTTTTTATACGAAATATTACATTAAGTTGACTTGCAAAATGTTTGCAGCAAATAGAAAGAAAAAAAATTTTATAATTTTTGGTGAGCGATACAACAAAAAGTTGGCTTATGGTGTTTTCTTTTCTGACGTTAATGTTGCATTAATTCTGCCCTATGCCTTCTTTTGTATTCTTTTCTTAAAAATATGCAATATTATAAACGGGTGACAAGTTCTTTTGTAATAATGTTGCCATAAAAATAACAAAAAATGTTACATGTTGTACCCTGAATTAAATCAAAGGGTTAGAATATTGCACTTTTTAACAGTTGATATTAAAAAGGAGAATTAAGTTTTTGTAGTGGTTAAAAATAATTTATGGTCCCAAATTATTAAAATGGAAGTAAGAAATGCAGTTTCATATAAAAATACAGCTATCATGTAAAAACGGTGAAAATTTTTGTTCTATTCTGCTGATTATAAAGGTAGCATTTTGTTAGGGTGTAGGCGACCTTTGAAAAGTGTTTAACTATAAAAGGGCAACATTGTTTGTTAGAAAAGAAAACACCATTAGTGCTACCATTTGCATGCAATTTTTAAGTTTTATCATTTTTTCAACTATGCTACACTTACAATCTTTGTCCGTCCAAAAAACTAATATTTTTCGAATATCTTCAAGACTCTGTGCCGCAGTGATATAATACCAAAACATAATATTGATACAAGTTTTCAAGGTCAAATATTTCCTAAACTATTCAAGATAAATGATATATGTATGTACGTAACAGGATTTTTAGTTGATGTCTTTCAAATGTCAACAAATAAATTAGTAAATTTAAACCAGACTACATTTCAGGTTGTATCTAAGTTAAGTTTAAAAAAAACCCCATATTTATTTAAATAATTTATTTTTGCAAAATTCACGACTGTGCGTCTGGTATATTAAAGAGAAATAAAAATTAAAAAACAATTTTATTGCTTAAAAGTCTAATATATTTTTATGCTGTCACATCATGAACATAAGCAAAAGGAGAAATAGTTTAATAAACAAAAAAAAAACTTAAAATGTGGACAATGAACTATAGAGATAAATGTTTTGATATCCATGCAAACCTTCTAAGAAAGGTCGCTGACAACTTCAACAACATTAAAAAAAAAATAATATTTTTTTAATTTTATGTAAATTTTTGCAAAAGAATTAATTTTGCATTGATTGTATATTCATAAACTAGTCGAATATCTACATAGAACAACGAAATGACGTACGTGGGTAATACCACAAGTCAAAAGTAGCTGGATGGATTTGGTTTTTTTAAATAAAATTATAAAAAATTTTATTTAAAATTTTTAAAAGCCTCAGCAGTTTCTGTGAGATTGTTGCAACACTGAAGTTTTCGAACTTCTTGTGGACTATGCTATGCGTAATTGAACTTAGAAAAGTGGGCAAGGCACCACTTGAGATTCATATGCTGCTTAAGATCAGAGCTGAGACCGTGCTATCCTCCACAAATTTTAATTTAAAGCATTTCAAATATTTTTTTTATTTAAAGAGAAAAATAACGAATTATACGAACTAGAATATGAATGACTATTGTAATTTTTATACCTGGTATGAGATACTTAAGGAAAAATTTACAAATTTATGCGCAAAATGTATAGGAGGCGTGACATTAAAATTATGTGTGATTCGTTACACTATAAATTTACTTTTCAAGCAAAAATCCAAAAAGAACAGAGCAAGGGGCGCGGTATGCCCCACACATGCAAAGTAATTGTAATTGTATAACATACACGCAAAGAAAAACGACATGATCACGACGGTCATATTATTCTTTCTAAAACAATACTTGGTTGTCGAAAACAAGTAACAGTTATTTTTGTTTCATTTCATCATATATTTTGTCACGATAATCAAGCATTTTTTTGAATTGTATCATTTAATGTTTACTTTTCGTAAAAATTTCAAAATGGTTAAAATAGTATGATTTAAAAAAATTAATTTGACAAAAATAACATTATATTCAAAATCATTAAAAATTAAAAATAATCATTAAATAATAAGTGAGACAACAGTATGATTACAAAATAATCAAGCTATGATTTGTTTAATAATAATTTAATTTCAACTGTTCTTCTTCTTGCTGAATAAATTTTTAGTATTTTAAAAGTTTGAAATGTCAACAAACTTCACAAGAATTTTGAAAAAATTAAAGAAATTGAAAAATAAACGAGAAAATAGAAAAAAATTTCGTATAAAAATTGCAATTAAATTGGTAAGTACAATCAATATGTGTATGTTATGTCGATTTCAATTGTAGTCATATATATGGTTATTGAATGATACTTTAATTAAACATAATAATGATAACTGGTAACCATTATATGTTTTAACGATAATCATACAATTCAATCATAGTATGATGCTCTTCGATTATGGTTAGCACAACCATGTTTTTTCTTTGCGTGTACTAAGGCAAGTTTAAATTTTGAATGAGTCACTCTGGCAATACTTGAGGAAAAATTTAAAAAGAAAAGAATAATAATAATTTGAGAGAAAAATGTCATAAAAATCATAAAGAAAACAATGATAAAATTAAGCTTGAGCTAGCATTTCAGCCCAATAGATCTTTATAGTTTATATTCTAGCAAAATTGAAACGAGTTAAATGAAAGCATATTGTCGGTGTGTCTGTCTGTCCATCCGTCCATCTGTCTGTCCATCCATTTGTGTTTCTGTACACATGTAAACCTTTTGAATATATTTTAGGAAAAATTGTTTAAAAAACTTTTTGGCTAATAGAAAAAACCTTTTAATTTTAGTTGTAATGAGGCTATGAATTTATCTTTTTTTCTTACAAACATCATTTATAAATTCTACTTTAACATTCATAACTGAATTAAATGAATATTAGTGTCTATAAACCCAAATCAAAATAATTTATAAAAAATATAGCCATTGAGAACAATTTATCTTTTTTTTCACTATATCTTTCTTTATATGTAGTTCTGTACATCCCTTTACTAAAAAATAAAATTGTTAAATTGTTGTAGGATATAAATGAGTTGGGTAAGACCATCTTTAATATTCACTAGTTTGTCTACAATTTTCGCATTCGCTTCTTACAATATAAATTACTATGAATATATAAATAGTTTATCTCTCTTTTTTTAATTTTAAAGATTTTCAAATAAAGAACATTAAAGTGTTTAGCATATATGTTCTTAGTAGAACTTTAAAATATTTATATCGGCAATAAAATTACTACAAAACTTAATAACTTTGAAATTTTAACTTTATATTTGAAAATGATTATAAAAAAGCACATTGTTTTATATTTTAATAACTTCTTAGTCTTTATGAAATATTAAGTAAGAATTTGAAAAAGCGTTGGAATTTAAACAAAAATTGCTTCCAAGTTTTTAATAAAAAATTATTACTAAAAAGAACTTTTCCACAACTTCCTAAATTTTTAAACTTAATTTTCAAACGAATATTAATTAAGTTTTTTTTTTTATTATTATTATTGACATCTGATCGAACAAATACTCAGTCAAATACGTAATATATTATATATCTAATATTTCTAATATATCTTTTATTCATAACATATTAACTAATATTAATGTGAGAATGTGTGTACGTACATACATACACACACACATATGAATACATATGTATGTACATGTTTGCTTGTAAATAATATATGCTAAACACGTTTAATTTATATTGAAGCGCTTTTTTTGTTCATCTCAGATTCTAAGGTGACAGGAATTTCATAATTGGCTTGTTATTCAAGTTAGTTTTATTTTTAGGAACAATCGTTTGGTCAACTAAGCAATAATGAGACGTTCGTCATTCTACTTCTAATCAAATTTCAAATGCTGCGGATGTGTTCATAGCTATACAAGACCTTTTTGGTTTGAATGAGAACAACATAACATTGGCTAACCAGCACAACAACAACAACAACAGAATTAAATAAAGTTTTATGAATTGTATATTACAGTTACAGGCAGAGCCAACAATAGGTTCACAAAGCTGATGTTTTTAATTAATTTAATTTTCATTTATTTTGAATGGCATTAGACGCATTTTTAAATATTTTTTATTTTTTTTTGTTACCAGACAAGACGAAAAGAGTTTGTCAAAACATCTAAATCTCACTCAAGCAAAATTTATGAAAAATTGTTAACATTAGAACAAACACAAAGCGGAATCACTTACAGGTTTGGGTCATAATTGTTGCTTAAGATGATCGATGTGTTAAAAACATTGTTTGTGTTTTTTTTATAAACTCGCGCGGGAAAAGGGTAACTTTGTTTGATTAATTTTTCACAAATACTCCGGCCAAGCTTTACACAAAAAAAAATATATCTGTGGCTTTGAGCTAAAAAGGTCAATGTTAAAATATTTACTTTTGAGAAAATTGGAATTGAACTTTAACTTTTATATATGCTTTCAAAGTGACATTGGCCAGCATTTCATTTATAAAGCAGTTCTGGGTTAAGTATGACTTTAGCCGTTTTACCATAATGAAATAGAGCAAGAAAACAAATCTAATGCAATGATTAACTCGAAAGAGCAAAAAAGTGACATTGGCCCTTTTAGCTCCAAGCCACAGATATATTAGCTATGGTGTTAGATCCGGCAGCAGCCCGAAGGCATAGCTCACTTGGGTCCTCCGAGGGTCCCGTTGTGATAGGTGTTACCACCACATGTTAATTGAATTCTAATTTGAAGAAGAATTGCATATCATACATATACACATATACTACAAAGACCATGAGAGATAAAACATTTTTGATTTGAGTGAAGTTTCTAACTTTGACAAAAAAGTGTAAAGCAACACTGTTTGTTTGTCTATAAGTGGTTAACAATTTTTACAAAAGAAACTTTTTTTTTTTTATTTTAATTTATATTTACTAAAAGTTTAATAAAATTTTATTATCACATACGAACTTAACACAAATTTAATGAAAATTACTCCAACTGATTCCTAAAGCGCGCAAAAAGATGAGAGTTGCCAAACTTTTCACTTCGCGCTGCGTTAAAAGTATAGTTTCATGTGACATATTTTGGTAAAAATATGTACATTTCACCTTTGATGTCAAAGCGGATATGTAACGCAACGCAAAGCAAAAATTTTATCTGACATGGCCTTAAGTATCAGTACACAAACTTAATTCTGAAGATTATTTTACACTCTCAAATATACACGCCACATATCTGTATGGGACAGACATCACTGGATTTGTGTTTGTGTTTGTCTTCGAAAATGTTTTCTTTCGTTCCGAATTATAAAGTAGCCCCTCAGTCTGCGATTAACTTTGCATTACACTTTCGAACACTACTTTTATTTTTGTCAATTCCTTGTTAAAATTGCAATTAAAATTGCCCAGCAAACACTTTTATTGTCAATGAAAACTAATGCATTTGTGTAACACACTTGGCAGTACAAAGTGCAAACAAAAAGAATAAATGATAAAACACAATAGTTCATAATTAATTCTATTCATGAAAGTTACTTCAAGTAATATAACTGTATACTCTAATTTTCTTTTAGACGAAACTGCAAAGAATGCTTCTGTGGCAAACTTGTGGAAAAAGTGACTGTGTTTAACATGAGAGACTAAGAATAAACACGATCAATATAAAATATGTTCTAAATCACGACTTCTTTTTACGACGAGTTTTTACCGTCATATTTTCATAGAGAAACACGTCATTCGTCAGTGTTTTATCATTAACGAATATTTATGCCTGTCAGTTTTCATGTGTGTCATGAATATCTTAGAATATAAAATAAATTTTAAACTCAATCTGTAGATTCTAATATTCTCGTAAAAGAACTTTCATACAAATAAGTTTTTTTTGTTGTCACTATTTTAGACTTTTTCAAGTTTTTGAAGGCTTTTATACATATATGTATGTATACTAATATATAAAATTTCCATGTCTCGGTGTTTCTGAATTAAGTCCCCCGAAATAGCTTGACCGATTTTCATGAAATACTGTGTGTATATCGGGTAGACCACGCCTTTTTTACGCCCCCTCAGATAGGCCAGACTTTTGGACATATCTTCTTGAAAATTTCACATAATATAACTAAGACTCTGATATGATTAATATGATACTTTTTTTACCACGCCTACTTTACCGCCCACTTTTTTTATGCACTTGCATCGGTATAATTTTTTAGTATTTTTCTTTAAATTGTACACAATCTATAGTGCAGCCAATGCAGAATTAAACGTTTGAGAATCGGTCAACATCTATTTTTCATACTCCTTAATATTTAGGGTGACCCACGCCAAGGGACAATTTATGCCACACCGAAGTAATGTGACGACTTTGATGAAATTTTAAACTGAGATAGTACTTAGAGTTAGTTATTTTTATTGAACTAAAAAAATATTTCCTAGAAATAATTTATATGGCAAAACAACGTTTGCCGGGTCAGCTAGTGGTATTTAAGTTTAACACTATAATAAACCCTATAATAAGCCCTTCACACAGTGAAAAAGGGTATATAGGTTTGTCATTCCGTGTGAAATTTCTACAATTTTCATTTCCGACCCCATAAAGTATATATTTTCTGAAAGCTTATGAATAGGGGAGTCGATTAAGCCGTGTGTATGTTGAAATTAACTTTTTGAAGCCCCCCGATATCGCTTGGACCCGGGTGAGGTATTAAAATATCAGAAATATTCGGGAGTAGAACGGTATTGAAAATCAGAAACATCGGTACATAAACAACTGAGATATGAGCAAAAACCCACGACCACCTCGATTTTTTATTCACAAAAACAACATTACAACAACAACATACATACATACAAACGTGTATACTGGTTAGAGAAAACGTGGCATCGAATCCCAGCTGAGCCAAAAAAAAATTTTTTATTTTTTTTATATTTTTTTTTTAATTATTAAATTTTTTATTACATTTTTATTATTATTTTTTTTATTTTTTTTTATTTTTTTTTATTTTTTTTTTTTTATATTTATTATATATATTTAAAATTTTTTTTAAATTTTTTTTAAAATTTTTTTTTAAATTTTTTTTTTAAATTTTTTAAAATTTTTTTTTTTATTTTTTCCTTTAACATACATACGTAAAGTTATAATTTTAAAATGGGTTGTTTTTATATATGTATGTTTGTACTTATTTCATATGGGATGAATGGTGATACAAACTACTGTTATTGCATGACTATACGTTGTGAAGGGTATATAAGATTCGGCATGGCCGAATATAGCGCTCTTACTTGTTTATATTTTAATATTTCTTTTATCAATAAAACTTGGTAGTTTAAAATAACCAGGAAAAGGGAAAAATTACAACATTGTGTATGTTCATTATAATCAACTGATGAACAAAAAAAAACTGATAAAACAAGTATCATGACAAGTTACATGATTGTGATTCGCTTATATATAGAAGAGGATATGCAACCAGATAAAGAAAGAGAGAGCGAGTATAATAAAACAAATACAAAATAATTATTTGTGTATGATTTATATACAAATAACAAGTATTTTGATAGAATGCTCACTTATTCTACACTTTCTCTACAATGATCTACAAAATAATTAGATTTAGGTTAATGTGACAACTTCTTTTGCGTTTAAGTGAAACTTTATATTTTGCCAAATGTGGAAGCAGAATTAGAACCGCAAACAATCAGAAGATTACCGTCCGCATGAACTATTTTGAATTCTTTAGGTTTGTGCGATAAACGCACAACTGCTCATAATATTTCAAGCAAATTGTTGTGTTCTTTTTGTTTTTTTTTTTTTTTTTTGTTGTAAAACGTGATCTGCATAGCACCATACCTTCTCCCATTTTGCTTATTTAATTTAATTATAAAAGTATTTTTTTTTTCAATTTGTTACGTCTTACCACATAAAATATTTTGTGTTTAATAAACCGAGTTGTTAATGTTTATACTACTAAAGCACAAAGCTCAAATATTTCACACTAATGCAAATTGCTATTTATTGTAGTGCGACAAACAAAAGTCTCTCAGAGTGTGGAAGCGAACCTATAACAACTTTGAAAAGAAATAAAAGGAAATCTTCAAGCCTTGCGTAAAGACTGTATATGTATGTATCACATGTGTTATATTGTATTTTTGAATGTTTCCTTTATGCTTTAAGACACAAAAAGTCAAGTTTTCGCTAAAGGCTAATAAGTAAAGAAAAGTAAATAACAAAGCGCGCTATGGTATGAATAAATGCATAAAAGACTGCAATGTTTGTAAACAGTGTTACCATTAAAACATTTTTATTTTCTTTATTTCGTTTATTTCTTTTAAGCCGAAAATGTAATACATTTATTTACATTTAAAAGTATTAATTATAATATTTTAAGCCGATATCTTTGTGTTTTTAAGCTTATGTAAATTTAAACGATTGTTATGAACATAAAATGTAGGAATATTTTCAAAATACAAGCTTTATGACTGCGACTAAATAATAATAATAAACAAAAAATAAATTAATATTTAAAATAAAAAAAATAGATAAACATAAATTTCGTTTAGTTGTAATTTTGTTTGTCATTGTTATGAAGTCTAGATTGCTGGAAAGCTTTGTAAGAAGATAAATAACACTGTACAAGGCAAATTTAAAAAGATGCAAAACAGACTACTAACAGCTGAGCTTATTCTGTATTTTTTTGGAGTAGGAAGGGTTCAACCCCTTTTGTCACCTTTCTGCATATATTAATGATGTATTTGCTGCATGATTTGTTCAGCCGATTTATGTTCTTTACTACAAGGAACATTTTTTGTTGCATATTTTAACCCATTCCCTCTTAAATATCTATATTGCTTTTTTCTGTTTCTTTCGCGAAAAGTGTAAAAAAGACCTTCAAAATAGGGATCTAGAGTTTTCTTTTGTATAGCGACTTATAGTGAAATTTGATGCAACACTTGTTTTATACACAGCAGGCATCTTAAATCCGGTTTTAGCGTCAATTCTGAATAAGTACAAAGTTAACTCTTTACAGTTTTTTTTAATCACGTTAAAGTATAATTTTAAACTTAGTTTAAGTAGAACTTAGTAAAAGGATAACACGATTCCAATGCCAGCTTCCAAATAAAGAAACCAAAAAAGGATGGAGCCGTAAAACTCTAACACGCGGGTACATGTGTATTTTGCCACCCTCTTTCGACAGTATGCGTTGCCGGAAAAAAAAATTTTTTTTTGTTTGTTTTTTGTTTAGTATAACAGACTTCATGTTAGCAAAGTTCATCTGCCAGCGTATATATGTGAAATGAAACCTTAATGTCAATTTTAAGGTCATCGATTTTCAAGAAGCCCGGAAACGCCAAAGATATAGACAAAGTATATTTTTGATAAAACATTCCCAATATACCACTTTGTCATATTATTGCTTTAACATTGTTTGTAAAATCTTTAAGAGCTTTGATTATCAAGCTCCATCTTTTAGAAACTGGACTAGGATTTTTAAACTTTTTAGCACAAATGTGTGTGAGGGAATAAGATAATATAGTACAGCATAATAACACATTAGTGTAGGGCGTTAAAAATAATGTACAACGGAGTTTGGCACGCTAAGTTGCATTAAAACCTTTAATTTGAAAAACTTTTAACCAAAATATTCAAGAAAGACTTTACAACACCTAACGCAAGCACTTGTTGTATAAATAAACCAAATTGCAACCCTGTTTTTAAATGAGGAAGAAAAGGAAAAAAAAACAGTCAACTACTTGTAAAACTCTCACGTTTCTAGGTAAGCAAACTATTTTCGAAACTGCTTTGCACATTTGCGTCACCATTGTATGCCCATAAGGCATACAAGTAGAATCAGCTGTTAGCGATACGTTCAAAAATTGTTGTCTCTAATTGGGCCTAAAGATGGCAGGCAGTATTTTAAAAGCATATGTGTTACGCGAAGACATGATGAATATGTAACGTGAGCAGAATTTTTTTTATATATATTCCTATAAAACTAATTAATATTTTAAGCGATAAATAGTCATATGTCTTCCGCATATTCTTTTTTAATAATTGTTTACATGTATGTATGTTATGTTTGGTATGTGTGTATGTATATATACATATGAACATGACGTTGATTTACCAAAAAAGGGTGCAAGTCTATAACCTTAAATATATAAAATAAAATTAATTTATTTTGAAGCTGTCACAACAAAAATAAACTATTTTTATTGAATAGAATTATTAAAATCTGCCAAATCCCAAAGTTATACTATTACAGAGTCTTAGTAAGGACACAACAAGATGTGAACAAGATTTGGGAAATTACTAAAAAAAAAAAACATTATCTTTATGTTGTTCCTGAAATCGTTGAGATTTTATATAAAACAGCCTTCTTTGCAATAATAAAAAAATCCTTAGAAAATAAATTAAATTAATTTTTATTCAAACTTAAAGTTGTGGTAGATTTTCTTCTCACTCTCTATGACAGTAAATATGAATGGAAATGCGATGTTTTATTAAAGTTTTCTATTTCATTAAAACGTGTAAGTTAAATAGATGATGGTGAAACCGTAGCTGGTTTCGAAAATGCATTACACTCGGCTGGTGTCGGGATAAAGCTTACTTTATCAGCTTATTCTTTCATTATCACAAATAGAAAAAAAAATTAATCTCTTCGTATAGAAGAATTAAAAATAAAAATTAGCTCATGCCAAAAATAAATAAATAAATATTGTCTTAGAAAACTACAAAACAGTTTAAAGACAAGTGCAAGAAACTACTTTTTTTTTGAGAAAATGTTGTCTAATTATTTCCTTTCCTATACTCCACTGCTATTCTATCATACAACACTGTACAAGGCGGCATTTAAAGAACGCTTGCAGTATCTGCTAAACCACATCTTACAGCAATTACAAACATATAAGCATCAAGTATTTGCAAACAATGATTAGTTTTTAGTTCAAAGTCAACTTAGAAAAAAAAATAACACTTATAACAACCACAACAATTGGTGTGAACATTTTAGTGCTCAATAGTTTAAGCAACTGCATTAAAAACTTGTTGTCAATTGTTATTGTATTTATGTATGTGTGTATATCTGAGTGTATTTTCCTTTTATTTAATGTAAAATTGTAAATATTTAAAATGCTATTGTACTTGAATTTAATTACTTTCGTAAAAATTAAGTGCCAACACTGGGCTAGATGGGTTTAAGAACAAAATACAAAAAAAAAAATTAAAAAAGAGAATAAAGCCACAAATCCTGTTTATTAAAGATTTTACGTAGAAACCAAGGCCTTGATGTTGTTCTAAACATAAAAATTCAACATTTTTTGGAAGACTATATAAAACCAGTTTGATTCTTTTAAACTTTTTTTGACTATTACTTTTGGTTTAGGTTAAGGTGAACAAGAAAATTTACACAAAATAAAAATTAAAAAAAAAAAAATACATAATTGAAATATATTAACAGAAAAAAAACCTTTAAATGATAAAACACAGTAGAATAGAATTTTGGAAAACATATACACATGTTGACATAAATATTTTGGAATTTTTCTCACATATCCTTTTTGAAATAAGTTTATGAAAGTTTTTTTTTTTGCAACTTAGTTACTTTTATCGAACACATGCACACACACACACACACACACATTTTTAAGATCTTGCGAATTATATTGAATTTTGTAATTTTTTTTTTATTATTTCTTTGAAATTTACTCACATTTAGAGAAAGAAATGTTTATTATCCGTTTCCGTTTAAGAAATTTGTCCGCAAAAAAAAAATGTTTAAAGATGCCCGTCAATTTTTAAAGCCAAGAAAACATTAACTGAACGTAGATTCTTTTCTGTCGGATCTATAAATAATTTTTTTCTGTATTAAAATGTTCTATTGCAAACTTAACATAGCACACACATACAGAGTAATGTGTGTAGGAATTTGCTCGACAAGTCTCTCTAGCTTCGCGTTAAAAGAGTGATAAAAATGAAGCCGCTCAATTGATTTAAAATAATGTATTAACAAGACCAGCATATTGAAAAACATAAACATGTATTGTAAAGAGAAACAAAAATTAATTTGTTAATAAGAAAACAATAATGTATGTATATATGAATGTGTTTGTTACCTTAACGCGAATATTTTGATCTTTCAAACATGTTTGAAACGAACTGACAAGCAGCAGCAAGATCTTAATATGGTCAAGGAGATCGTTAGAAGTATTTTCATTAATTTTTTTTTATTTTTTTTTTAATTTTTATTTAGAAATATGCTTGTAGACAATGGTAAGCATAAATGTTTAAATGTTGCCTACTTAACAATGTGCTAAAGTGTTTATGACAAATTTTAATGAAACAAATATCTCGGGGTTACCATTACTAATTATGCATAAGTACATAAAATTATTAGCACTTTAATACAAACGCGGTCAAAGTCGCACAAGCATACATGTATGCCAACAACTACACACCAACAAAACAGTTTCGGTTATGATTATCGGGATTTTTGCAAATTGTAAAATTTAATTGTGTTAGAATTATTGGTTATAGCAAAAGAATTCCATTTCGGAATTTTAATATTTAAATTATGATTTTTACAAAACATTAATTTATAAATAAATGTATACAGATATATGTATGTATATAAATATTTACATATACTATATACATAAACGTACATTAAAAAAAATTCCCGGCAATCCCGATCATATTATTATGCGCCTTATGAAAACTTATTTGAAATCAAAAAAAAAAAAAAAAAAAAAGCCTAAAACACTAATTTATTATTATTTTTTTTTTGCATATTTTTAGAACTGTAAATACCTTAAGGAAAGTATAAATTAATTTAATATATGCACATAACAAAAGGCGAATAATTTAGTATTATATTACATAAAAGCTCTATTTCGCAGTTTTGTAAAACCGATATTGTCCTTTCATTTATATTCAAAGAAATAAAATTAATATTTTATTAAATTAATATTAATGCATGGTTAATTTGAAAAACCTGTTGTTAGGTGATCGAGGTAAACAAAAACAATTTTATCAAGATCTTTGAGGGAAAAAAAACCTTAAAATGTAAAATTATGTTTATTTTTATTTTTAAAGAAAATTAAAATTAAACAATTTGCTTGTTAAATAGGAGTTGCCACACGTCTTCTTTTAAACATACCAGGTTAGAAATTTATTAACGTTCGAATTCATAAAAATAACTTATTCTAGGTTTTATGTTTACATTAGCTATCAAACACTTGCTTGTGTTATAAACCAGTTGTAAGAATTATTATTTAAAAACGTTTAGTAAAACAAAATTAGCTATTAAACGATTTTATTGCTTCTGTAGATGCATATTGACAACACTGCATTATTCTTAGTGTCATTTTAAGTTTAGTGATGCCTACATCAACTAACTAGGCATATAATTGAAAACAGAAAAGAAAATAAACTTAGTAGCAGTTATCAAAACTATTTTAAAGTAGCCATACTGTCTATTGTTACGAATAAACAAGGAAGAGTGCTATATTCGGCGGTGCCGAATTAAAACATACCGTAAAATATAAAGTGAGTTTACGTTAAAAAAAAAAAAAATTTAAAAAAAAATATTAAAAAAATAAAAATATATATATACAAAAAAAAATTATTCAAAAATATATAAAAAAATAATATAAAAAATAAATATAAATAAATAAAAATAATAAAAATAAAAAATTAAAAAAAATAAAACAAAAAGTAGACTTTAACATACACACGGACAGACTGACAAAGCTTAATCGACTTCCCTTATCATAAGCTTTCAGAAAATATATACTTTATGGGGTCGGAAATTAAAATTGTAGAAATTTCATACGGAATGACAAACCTATATATACCCTTTTTCATAGTGTAAAGGGTATAAAAAATGTTAGACAGAAATCTAGACGATATTTTTTTTTTGTCAACGAGTGCAGCAAGTATTCAAATACCGAATAAGTTGTTTTTGGTTGTACAACTCTATATTGTTTTGGTTAATAAAAAAGTTTGTAATTATTATGCACCTATTTTTTAATGACTTCTATGTAGTAACTGATTGTAGAAATTAAATTTATTGCATACATTGTACTTAGTCGATTTTTACATTGTGTATTAAAAATTAAAGAAAAATTTTAATAAATACACGAAAAAATGTTTTCACATCTCACATGTCAACTTTAAAAGGTTTAGAGTAGGCTTGAAGCTACAATAAATATCTGAAAGTTATTAAGGGTTTATAAAAGTTTAATAGCGCTTTTTAATGATTATGAATACAATTTTTGTGACTTTTGCTTATTAACATCTTATAAAGTTGTTTGAGAGTTTATGAATTAGACCGTAAGAGTTTAAGTTGAGAGAAACGAAACAAACAGTATGTTGTGTTTGCAATTAAAAAGAAGTTGCTACTTTTAATTTACCTACACATACATATGTACACAAAATTAGACAACAATTAAGTACGTTACAGCCGGTCAATGTATTATATTTCAACAATACAGCAATTAAACAATACATTTAATTTACAATTAAAATTAAAAGAAATTGCAATACAATACATATGTATGTATGTGTAATTAAAAATAAAAAATTAAGAACGTTATAGTTGGCCAATACAATGAACAAAAAAACAATTATTAAATAAAATCTGTGGCAATAAGGAAATACTGTTTACAGTTTTTCAGGAAAGCATTTTAAATGTTTGAGTAGATATTAAAAAATTGATTCGCTTTAAAATAAAAACTGTTATATGAAGTCTGCGCTCTACAAACTAAAGAGCATATTTATTTTCGTATACAGTGCACGCGGTGTAACGTGAAGTAATTAAAAACTAAGCAGTTCAAGTTAGCGAATGACGAATTTCATGAAAAAATCTTAAAAGTTTTCAATATAAACCTGTGTTTTACACTCTGGAAGTTCTTTTATTACTGTTTGGATTACTAAAATATAAAACTGAAATTATTTATTAAAATTCATTACAAAGGTCATGAGATTTCTTTTTGCAAACTATTTAAAATGCCTGCCTTTTCCATTAACTTCAAACATTTCGATCGTTTTACACTTATGCCGATTGATTCAGCTCTTCTTATAAGAAAAATATTTAAATTTTCGTTGCCATACAAAAATACTAAACTTTAAAAATATAAATTAAAATATTTCAATGGAAAATACATGCTAAAAAAACATATGCAAATTGTTTACGTTATAGAGCTTTTTGTGTTTGTTCACGTTACAGTCAACGTTAACACAATATTGTTCATGTTAGGCGGTGTTCCCGTTATTGCGACTGCACTGTATTTCGCTAAATTATAAGTTTAAATAAGTTATTATCATAGAGTATATATTTTCTGAAAGCTTATGAATAGGGGAGTCGATTAAGCTCTGTCAGTCTGTCTGTATGTTGAAATCAACTTTTTGAAGCCCCCCGATATCGCCTGGACCCGGGTGAGGTATTTAAATATCAGAAATATTTGGGAGTAGATCGGAAAATCAGAAACATCGGTACATAAACTGAGATATGAGCAAAAAACCACGACCACCTCGATTTTTTTTTTCACAAAAACAACATTACAACAACAACATACATACATACAAACGTGTATACTGGTTAAAGTAAACGTGGCATCGAATCCCAGCTGAGCCAAAAAAAATTTTTTTTTTTTTTTTTATATATTTTTTTTATTTTTTAATTATTTTTTATTTTATATATTATTTATATTTTTATTTTTTTTTTTTTTTTTTGTTTTATATTTATTATTTATATTTAAATTTTTTTTATATTGTTTTTAACACACATACGTAAATTTATAATTTTACAATGGGATATTTTTATATATGTATGTTTTTTATATATGTATGTACGTATTTCATATGAGATGAATGGTGAACAAACAATTGGTATTGCAAGACTACACGTTGTGATGGGTATATAAGATTCAGCACGGCCGAATATAGCCCTCTTACTTGTTCCAAATGATATTGTTTTTTGAAAAAATTAAGGCAATTAGTTTTTACGCTATAACTTCCTGTAAAGTTGCCCAAAATAGGTGAAAATTTTCCTAATGGTAGTTTTAAAATCCGCAATTTTAGCTTATGTCGACTTAAGCAATTTTTTCTTTTTGGTACAGAAATAGAGTATTAGAAGGTATTAAACGGCATCGAATAAACAGGTCAACGTACACCTTTGAACAGAAAGTATTTTTTTCTGCATGACAATTTAAAATTATTCGTTATATCTTTGGCATTTACTCTTAGATCTTAAATTGGAATATTAATGGCGAATTTTTGCTTTAAAGGCCATTGACCCCAAGAAAACTTTTAAAAAGGTGACTGCACCTTGCGGTGCCGAGGCTATATATTGTTTGACAATATTCATTTCCGACACCATATAGTATACACTATCTGAAAGCATATAAATAAACGAGTAGATTGACCAATAACTTTCTGTCGGTGTAATGACTAAAATTAAATTTTAGAGGTCTGCGCATGTTGCACAGATCTGTACGTGTTATCAATTATTTGGAAAAAAAATCCATGGAAACGAATCGCTATTGAAATCCAGCACAATTCACGCGTTACTTTTTGAGCTATAATCAAATAAACAAAACTTCCTCTGTTTTTTCTCATATTTTTACCATTAATCATCAACAACTTTTAGCCCTAGGATAATTTATAGACACTTCTGCTACATGACACGCCTCCAGCGGTATTTATAAACATTTTTAAACAAATCTGTCACTATTCGGCAAAGTTATGGACAAAAATAATTTTTAAAAATATATAGAAATCTTTTAATTAAGTTTCTAATTAATTGCGAGACTGTAGCCTCGAATTGCTGCCAAAAACAGGCAAATAGGTTTGAAACTGAGATATAAGCACAAAAATACAAATGCTTTGGTGTTTTCTCTAAAATTTACAAACGAAAATCAATCTTTTGCAGCTTCTAGACAATCGACAGAGTCAATACGGAACATAATATTAAATATTTGTAAACAGAGAAAGGGCAATACTATTAAAATAAAATACACTACAAAAAATTTATATTCATCATGGCCGACACTACAAAATGGCGTACAAAATATATATGGGTAAAATCTGGCAATTAAAAAAGTACGCGCTGAAGCCCGCTTAATATTGGTATTAAACGAGAGGGCTTGACAAGAAGAATACAGTAAATTATGAAAAAAAAATAATATATAAAATGGCGTGCGAAGCACAATGGCGAATATACATATGTATGGATCAAATAGAGTAATTACGGCCATTCTCCCTTCACAACATTGGTATCAAACGAAAAGGCCTAACCAGTAGAATACAATAAGCTATGAAAAAATTAAAATCCCAGATGGCGCCCTAAACAAAACGGCGAATAATTTTTTCTCAATCCAATCAATATGGATATCAAATGAAAGGGCTAGACTTGTAGAATACAAGTAACTACATAAAAATTCAAAATAGAAGATAGTGCGGGAAATATTAAAAAAAAAAACATTGTATGACATTAGATCGGAAATGTGGGCTAAGCTACGATAACATCACTTTACCTATGTACATGATGGTGAAGGGTATTATTAGATTCGGCCCTGCCGAATATAGTAATCTTCCTTGTGTGTGCGTACCACCTTAGCTCTAGTGTTCAACTTTTAATTGAAATAACATACTAAGGGCCATTATTACAACTTGCCTTTAGTTAAAGGTAGGATTTTGTCTGCCCGATAAATAGCTTTGCATTATTACAACTTCCATTTTTTATGGTTATTATTATTAATTTTAATAATATTTAATGGATACAAAAATAATGAATTAAGGGTTTTGTAATGCAAGCCCATTTATCTGTCCGGCAAAATCCTGCCTTTAGCTAACGGCAAGTTGTAATAATGGCCCTAAGACTTCACTTAAAAAACGGATGTAATAATTCAAAGACAATTAATAGCATAATCTCTATAGTCAATCGACTAGACAATTCTGAGAAATAACATGTTACGAGAATGTTACCTTAAGTAAGAAGTTAATTATTTGACTAAATGTATGGTATGCGGTGCCGTTTAATTATAAAAGCTTGGTTACAGTGCGCACTTAATTAGTTTTATATTACAGGCACAGCAGAACTTAGTTACGATATTATCATAATGATCATATTATATTCTCTACAATTATATTTTGTAAACACATATATTATTAATATTTTTTATTTGGTTGTTGGGTTTAAGCTGGTTTATATGCATTTCACTGGTGCTTATGCCAGATCATCAGTAAACCTTTACCCAAATTCTTAAAAAAGTTTAAAACGTTATAAGTTATATTTTTAAATTCTCATTAACAAAATGAGAATTCAAAAATAAAACAAAAAACTATAAAAAACTTTTTCAAAAACCTAACCAACAATTTTTCAATTTTAATTTATTTTATTTTTCTAATCCCTTTAGCATTTGGTTAACCGTTGGTTAACACTAAATGCTTATAATGGCAACCGAAAAATAAAATCTTTTAATACATAATTTACTAAATTATTCAGGATATGCTCCCATAATTTTTCAATATTATTTATTTGGTTGTTGGGTTTATATATTATAGTTATATTTATTTTTCAACATTATTTTCGTTGCAATAACCAAGTGTTTGCTCAAATTTTATTAGTTTTCATTAAAATTTTCACAAAAATATTATAATTATAAAATGATATTTGCAAAAATAACTCAATATTAATAAGCAATTAAAAGCAATCATAATATGATAGTATTAATCATATTGTATTTTTAGGTACTCTTCTTCTTCAAAATATCGATGTTTACATACACAATGTAAACAATATCTTCAAACGTTTTTATCCCTTTAGCCTATGGCAAATCAGCTTAAAAACAAGTGCTAACAGAGTTGCCTGATTTGACAAGCGTACAAAAAAATTGAACCAGATAAAAAATTAAATTATCTACAGAAATAGATATTTTAAAAATCCCAAGTAAAACCCGATAATAAATTTTACGACTTATCAAAGCTTTTTCAAACATAAAAACACAAAAAAAACTTATTAATATTATTCGCAGATCTTCAGGGTTTTAAATACCGATAAGAAAACATAAATTAATTTTAATTTACGATTCACAAATTTAAAATCTGTTCCACTGAAGATCAATGTCGCAGTTTTGTATATCTCTGTAAAACCATTGTTGTCCCTTCAATTATATATGCAAAATAATAAATTAAAAATTGAATAAGAATTAATAGGCGGCCGAATATTGAAAACCTGTTGTTAGGAGAGCGAAGTAAACAAAAACACTTCAATCAACACTTTTAAAGAAATTTTAAAACGCAAAACAAATTAAAATGAGATTGTAAATGTATTAATTTGCCGGTAAATAATAGTTGAAAGGCATCTCGGTTTTAGCGGTAATATCCCGTTCATTTCGTAAGCAATTTTATATTTTTATCATACTCAATGTTATAACAAAATTCCATTATCAAACTGGACACTTACAGAGGATGAAGGGTTAAAAATGAAACAAATATTATATTTTGTTTACAATTACATAAGCAAGGAAATTGCTGTTGGCAATTTGTAAAAATTAAAAAAAAAAACACGAGAAAATAATCGACCATAATCGATATGTAAATTGTATTCAAGATAATGTTATCAAATAGAAAAAATACTGCACTCAAGTATTAAAGGTTGAAAACGAAACAATTATACATTCAGTCCTATTTATAACAATCACACAAAGAAAAAGAAATTACTTTTAATATGAGAGATTAAAATTAAAAAAAAAAAATCTAGTTGTAACCATAACCGTCGATCAATTTATTAAAATTATTTTGTTTTCAATTATCAATATTATCTAATAGATGCATGCTAGTTGTCAACATATGAAGTGTGATAAGTAGGTTAATATAAAAAGCAAATATTTTGTTTTATTTGTATTATTGTGTAAATAAGAATTTCGTAATTTTTCAGGATTAATAATATTTTTAAACAGTTTAATTGGCATTAAGTGGGTTTTTATACCCTTCACCTATTGTCATTCCATTTGTAATTTTTACAATATATATATTTCCGACCTCATAAAGTATATATTTTCTAAAAGCTGATGATCAGGGAAATCGAATAAGCCATGTCGATCTGTCTGTGTGTTGATTGAAATCACCTTTTAAAAACCCCACATGTTACTTTGATCTGTTTGTGGTGTCAATCAAGCACGACAACCCCATAACTTTCATGACTTGGCAAAAAATCACGACTGCCATTACTTTTTTACCATATTTTTACCACGAAAAATAACAGTTATTAGCCCTAGGTTAATTTATAGAGAGGTACGATATGCCACTAGGGATTTTGTTAAATATTTGGGATAATCAGTTAATAACCGACAAAGTTGTTAAATTTAAAAATATGTATATATTTTTTATATATCAAGGTATTAAAGCTTCTAATGAATTTTTGGACATACTAAAGACACCAGAACACAAGCCGTAGTCTTGAAAAATTACTGCTGAGAAACTTACAAATCGATTTGAAACTAACTGAGATATAAGCACAAAACTACAATTGCTTCAATAATTTTCATCAATTTTTTCAACTTCTGGACAAAAGAGAGGAACCGTATGGGGATCAAACGAAAGGTAGTCAAGCAAAATATAGGACATTAAAAAAAATCAAAAGCCAAGATGGTCGCCACTAGAAAAAGGTGAACAACTAATTTATAAATGGGTCAAAGCTAGTAATTAAAACTGTACCCACTTTAACGCCTCCAATATTGGTATCACATGAAGGGCCTTGGCCAGTAAGCAATGTTAAAGTTAAAATCCAAGATGGCGTCCGAAATAAAATGGCTGATATATTTAGTCAAAAATTGTAATAACAACATTATCGCCATCAACCGCTACAATATGGGTATCAAATGAAAGGGCTTCACCAGTAAAATGTATTAATATATGAAAAAGTTGAAATTCAACGTGGCATCCTAAACAAAATGGCGCATAATTTTTTTTTCTAAATCCAACAATATGGCGATCAAATGAAAGGGCATGACTACTGGAAACAGCTAACTGTGTAAAAATTCAAAATCAAAGATGGCTTCGAAAATAGTTAAGCAAAATGGCATAAGACATTAAATCTAAGCTAAGCTACAATGTGGCCATTATACCTACATGAAGGTGAAGGGTATTATTAGATTCGGCACGGCCGAAGATAGCGTTGTTACATGTAAAGAATAGATGAAGTTGACTGGATGAAAATGAGAAGGATTTTTATTGGCAAATGCAAAACTTGTCTGAATTAATTTTTTTCTCATAATCAAAAGTCAACATATAATAATTAGAACATATAATGGCTGCAGGTTTTCATTATTATGCTTAATTAAAATATTAAGAATTATTATACTATAACCGCAGACGATTAACAACTAATATCTCATAATCATAATATAATTACTTAATTCCTTATAATTATAATGCGATATAACACTTAAACAAAATGATTACAATTATTATATAAATAAATAATACATTTCAGTATAAATTTTCTTTCGAAACAAATTAGTATATTTGTTCATTAAATGGTATTGACTGTAAAGGGTTATCTATTTAGTACTTTCAAAACCGCTGGTCTGGCATAGCTGAGGCAGTTTAATATTTGTTATATAAAGAGTCATTTATTTGGTGAAGAGTGTGACAATTCAATTCAGCTGACTACAAAATTGGTGATTCGAAAGTGTCATCCTGCATCATTTCCGAAACGTAAAATGACATCTTAGCTCAAAATGCACATCAACCTGTTAGAGTAGCCAGCAATTATGATATTAGCTATATTGCTCAAGAAAATTTTGTTTAAAGAAAGTGGGGAATTGAAAGCCCGTAAATTGTTAAAATGGCGATAGTTGCGTTTCAAAGAACACACATGTGGTTGGCGTAAATTTAATACATCTATAAACTGTCATTCTTTAGCGCATATTATAGACTAAATATGCTATTGTACAATCAGTTCTAAAAACAACTCTGGTCAAGGAGTAAGTGTTAGTATGATCTTAAACATCACAACATGATATCAATAGAATTTGCCTAAAGATAAGGATAAATAATACAATTGTAATTTATTCATTTTTTTTGTATTTTTTTTTTTTTTGTGAATATCAAACGTTCATTGGAATTATGCAAATGGTTATGACAAAGAGGGCATCTGTGTCCGCAAAATCGCGGAGGTCGTTTACCCCATACCTAATTATATTATCTTATCAAAACCGTAAAATACAAAATATTTCTTAAATTTATAAATCGATTTAATTAAATACAGTTGCCTAAAGATTAGCATTTTCGATAGAAGGCTTAAACAAATAGTAGTGTAAATCGAACTACATATAGAAAGAAAAAACAAAGAAAAGAAAACAAAGAAAATTTGCATATTCGGCTGTAACCTTTAACAAATAGTAGTGTAGATCAAACTATAGAAAGAAAGAAAGAAAGAAAGAAAAAAGAAAACAAAGAATTACTTTATAGAAATAGAAATATTTTTATTTAAACACTTTGACAAAATTAATTAATTAGGTTTGATTAGTAATGACCCGCACTTTTAATGACCTAAAATTGTTGGGTTGTTGATAAATATGTTTATAAATTGTAACAGCAGCAGGGATGGATAAAGATTTTTCCTACATTATATTATTGTACTACTGCAGCATTAGGAAACGGTTAAACAATTTCGAAAAAATAATAATAATAAACAATATAAAATGTCCTTAAACTGAAAAATGCATCCCAAGAATTTCATATTATTAAATTCCGAGTCCAGTTGAAAATCAAAACAAACCTAATCGTCATCCATCCTACCGTTAGCATTTACTTTGTTGAGCCGATTTACTGCCACAGAATAGTATTTTGTTTTTAATTTTTAAAAATACACTGAAGCATCCCAGCAAATTTTAAAAATGAAAAAATAAGACTAATAGGTTAAAACTAATATTTAAAAGTTCGAAAAATTAAAATTCAATTTACTAAGATGTTAATAATAATTTACATTTCAAGTCCAGTCTTTTAAAAATGTTTTTAAGAAAAAATATTGCAAATTTCAGCAATATTTCCTAGTCATTTAAATGTGATCTTATACAGCTTTGGTTACTTTTGTACAATTCGTATTTTTTTAAAACTATTTTCTTTTCAAGCTTTTTTTTTCATTTAAACTTTATTGTAATTTGTTGTATGTTCTGCATTCCCAATAGAAGTAAATTGTTTGGAGTTGTATTGCAACAATTCTATGGCAATTCCGACTAAATTTGGGGAATTTCTTTTGTTTGATTTATTTCTTAAACATTATTTTTTTTTAAGGTTTGAGATTAGACCTTTGTGTTTGCTGGGTAATAACTAGGGCGATCGATTCGGTTTTTTTACTCTTTCACCTGGCGGTTTTTTCCAAATGTTAATTTTTCGAATGTCGAATACACCGGTTTTTTTACTCACAGAAGCCGGTTTTTTTTCATTTTTAGTTTTATGTTCATTTATCTTTGTAACCAAACGTACAATACTATATTTGTTACTCAAAAAAACGGTGTTTTCTAAATTTTCAAAAGAGCAACCGGTTTTTTTTAAGTTTTAAGTTTGAAACTATTTGAAGACCGGTTTCTTAAAAATGTCGAATAATCGATCACCCTAGTAATAACCCTTGACACTTAAACCAGTTAAACACTTATTCACAAACTAGAATTTAGTGCGTTTCTCCGTCAAAACTTATCATTGGTTCAACAAACTATTAATTGTTTTAATTGCGTTAGCCTTTAAAAATATGTTAGAAATAATTTGTTCTAAATCATTAGTTTTCAGTCAAAATGGAGAGCAAAAACTTTTTAACAAAATCCAATATTCAAAAGAATAAATAATAATAAAAGGATATTCAAAACCAATTCAACAGTATAAGGACGACTTGAACATTAAAATAAAAGGTGTATCAGGAACGTACGGTCCACACCAGCCATCAATTTGTTCGAACAACGAACAATTTTTTGTGCGCACATGAATTGGCCTGGTGTGGAGCATCTTCTCTCGCAATGCGGTAAAAACCTTAAGAGCAAAAGAACGAGCAAAAAAATTAAGTTCAAATTAAAAAAAAAATTAACACTACAACAGCATTCACAACATTTTCACAAGATTTTTATGTGGCTGATGGACGCTGAGATGTTCCAGAACAAAACCAGACAAAAACACAAAGTTCTACAAGAAGTTTCTTAAAAGGCAAGCCATTTGCAGTTGTGAAAAAGAAGCCAATCATTTGTGACTTCAGGCAAGATAAACACAGAAATGTAAGTATATAATGGCGTGTCTGCAAAAACGGCATTTACTTTTCTTAAAACTGCACCTAAAGACTTTATATTTCTAGCCCGGCTTGCCATCATGATAGTATGAAAATAAAAGCCCTTCAGTAGTATTGAAACAATAATGGAAATTTTGTACAACGATAGGCAATCTCACCCAACTAACTATCCAAATTTTCAGCCTGCGGAATTGTATTGAGCTTTAATTAAAAAAAATCAAAGAATGTAGGCAAGGTTTCCCTGGACATGTTGTATTTTAAGCGTAAAATTTTTAAATGGAGTACTGCCGGAAAAGGTTGATAGATTTAGAAATACCGAGCAATATGTCAACATTAAGTTTAAGAAAATTTTATAATCTTATGTCTTTTGAAAATTTTTATATCGAACGTTTTAAGTTTAATTTAACGTATTACAAATATAAGATTTTTAAGACTTACAATTTAGCTATTTTAACTTACATACATGTTCTGTGGTATGCAATAAATATAAACGCTTCGAGTTTACTTGATATACAAAACAGGGTATAAGAAATTTTCAAAAATTTAGTGACATTTAAATAGTTTTTGTTCTCAAACTTAAATTATTTAGATATTCGTTTTGTTTTTACAATTATTTTATTATAATAAGTTAATATTGTCCTTGTTTGTCTCTACTCGACCCACTATTCTCGTTAATTATTTTATCAAAATATTCAAATTCTCACTAAATGTGTAAATGTTTTCCCAGCTAATTATGCAGCAAAATGGCTTGAGAGCATTAGGGTTGTACCTCTTCCACTGATGTGTAAAAAACAACATTAATACCAGCAAATTAGATATACAATTAAACAAAAATAAAGTTTGTTACATTACACATTTAACACCGGTTTTTTGTTTAAGAAAAATATTTATATAATATACAAACAAATTGTAGAAAAAAAAAACACAAGAACAACAAAAATAAAATCTAGAATATAATTTCTTGTAGTTGAATTTTTAAATAAACAGATAACAGTTTTAAAAACTACATCAAAAATGAATTTGGATATTTAATTCAATATCTACTGCATATGCTACTAAGGCGAATTCAATATATATATATATGTTCCCGTCGTTCCTATAAGGACCATAGGGCCTCAAGGCGAATTCAATAAGGTGAACTTATTAGATCAACTGATCATCAGCTGAAATTTGAAATGTTTGTGTATTTTTGACTTATCGTTTTGTTTTACACTAACAAATTACACGTTTGTATGTTTTTCACTTTGTATTTGTTTTAGCGACGAGTTCACCTTATTGAATTCGCCTTGATATGCTACTGTAAAACTAATTATTAAAAAAAAAAAAATTTATAAAAAATTTTTAATGTCAAAGAAATTATTTTTTAATAAAACTTTTAAAAATGAGACGGCAACGCTGATAAACCTTTTTCGAAGTAACAAATCTAATAATACGCCATTTTAATTAAGGAAAAGTGTTCGTGAGATTGAAAAAGTAGTGGTTAGATCAAAATCTACAGTAAGCGATGTACTTCGTGTATCGTTAAACTAACTCTATCGAAAATAAGTCAAAATTAGGATGACCTAAACTGTTATTTTTACCAGATAAACGCTGGAATTGTTCAGGAAAATAACTAGATCTCCAATAAATACTGCCCTAAAGTTAAAAACGGAGATTAAAAAAGATTTAAATGTACCCTGCTATCCTGAATCCATTAATAACGTCCTCACGAATCAGGACTTTTATTGAACACTCAGTGTACTAAACCTTAAAAGAAGGATTTTTCATTTTGGAGCCAAAGGCTATTTACAGATGAGAGTAAGTTTAATATATTCCGATCGGATGGACAATGTTATTGGTATGTTATTATTTGCAAATCCATTGAGAAGCGAAGGAAATTTAGGACCTACTCTAAAGCATGTTGAGGGCTCTATTCTTATTTGTAATTGAACGATTACCGCTGGACCTGGGGAATTTGTATTAATTTATGGTACTATGGAGCACACCAAAAACCTAACCATTCTGGGTGAACATTTGAATAAAAGTGTTGATAAATTAGAAATAAAATATTAAATTTTATTTCTAACAGGACAACGACCCTAAACATAAAGCTCTTAATGTTCGCTTGTGGTGGCTTTCTTACTGCCCTTACGTGCTTAAAACACAACCTTACCCTGCATTTACACATGAAAGTGATTTCATGAAATATCTGTATACGTATTATAAATAAAAATTTCTATGAAATAGATTACTTTCATGTACATTTCTTGTGCGTTTACACAGGAAAGTGAAATTTCATTTTAAAAATGTCGTCGTAGCGAAGAGTCGCAATAATTGCTATACATTTTACATTGATGCGCTTCATTTGCCTCCATTTTGTTTACTACCTTTAGAGTTACCAAGAATATTTCATACACAAATTTAAAAGGGAACACAAGTTAAAAGAAATAATTTTTGTTAATTTTTAATAAAATTATTGTTTTAAAATTACATTAATATTATTCTTGATGTATATTTGCAGAATAAATATTTTAAATCTTTTCATATATACAAAAATAAGTTGTATTCACAATTATTATTTTACCACAATCCTGTAAATTTGTACAAGTTTTATTAGTAGGCAACAGTGTTTACCATTTGTCATTTCAATTTCTTGAAAACGTCAAAATTTACTTTCTTGAAAAAATCGTTGAAATCTGAGTGGAAAGTAAGATTAATATATTAACGTAATAAAACACTTATGGTCACATGTAAAAAGCCACATGCACATGAGGGTCTGACGTCAATAAAATGTTTAGCACATTGGTTACATTTTTTTTAAAAGTCGTAGTGGCTTCATGCAGTAAGATTTTGATATTACACGAAATGTATTTTAGTTCAAAAATGCATATGCAACACATGTGGCCGAAGCGGATACATTTATGCTTTGTGGTGACGTCAAAATTACGTCACAGCCACATGCGTATGTGGCCTTTTACATTTCGTGTACTACAGACTTTAGGCATCGTACGGCATGCAACAGAAATGAGAATGCGTCGAAGAAATAATATTCAAAAATCAATGTGTCAGTATGTTGGAAATTGGTGGAGTCCATGAGCAAAAGATTAGCTGAAAAGGATGATAACTAAGAACTGGAACCACAAAAAAAAGGTTCTTGGTCTGAGTTTTTTTATATAAATTTTGTGTGTTTAAAGTTTAAAAATGTAAAAGTAAAACATACAATGTATGCTTTAATTATTATTTATTTAACCAAATGTATACAGTGTCCGACTTAATTTTAAATCAACTGTAAAAATTTCTTATAAAAATGTGGAAGCCAGAAAAAATTTACAAAAATTTATTAATTTATTCATTAAATAAAATGCTGTATGAGCGTCACCCTAAGGCATTTCTTAACACTCAAGTGTTGAGGTAGCGGTGTTTTGACGCCACAAACACAACATTTCGCTGACTTGACATGTAAACAATATGTGCAATGAGGCATAAATTCTTGATAATTAAAAACGATGAGAATAAGTTGATCGAAGACGACTTGAGAAGGTGTTTAGTAGTATTCATACAAAATTGTACGTTATTGTGAAGGTCCTTCCAACTTGACATAAAATTATGGTACTGCGTGTTGGTAAAAAAAACAATTTTAATTCAAATAAATTCATAAGAAATGTTCAACTTTATTTAAGTTATGGATATAGAGCCAATTTTGTAAGAAAATTTTTTTCAATAAACCTTTGAAAATTTTAAAATGGATTCGAAAATGTAACTGTAAAACTCTACTTTAATTTTGCTGAGTTATTTTCCATAAAAATCTCATACTCACAGATGTAAAATATTTGCTCTAATAAAATTGTGTAGTAAACTGCATGCGGCTGACATATTTGAAAAGTTAATTAGTTTTTGTAGTTTTCAAAAAGAATTTTTCTTTCTCTATGTACATACACTTACACATACATATGTACATGTACATGCACATGTATTTTTATAGTTGTTTTCGTATGATTTCATTTTACATATGAATTATCTATCACAGTCGGTGCAGAAAAATAAATTTTAAAATTTCAAAACAATAGCAATAATCACCATAGAAAAACAAGTCAAGTGAATTATTTTTATTTAAATAAAATCACAAAATGAAAAAAATAAGTAAAATTGAATTTGTGTAAAATAATTTTTTTTTTTTTCATAAATGACAGATATAAATAGATTCGTTTTGTTATAGCTAGAGGAGTGAGTGACATTACAGAACATAGAGAAAAAGAATTCAATTTAGTTGACATTTTGCATGAGATTTCATAACCGGATATTATTCAATTTCGTTATTTTAATGTTGTTCTCTTTTCTCCTTAAATTTAAATTTAAAAGGCATTAGTGAACATACAAGTTATCACAGGAGCCATTCGAGGCTTTCAGCACAGACATACATTACCTATTTGCAAATGGCCAGAGCTGGGCATAGGAAATCCATTAGTGTGCAACTTTTATACAAATTTCCTTTTCTTTTTTTTGTCTGTTGTAACCTTATCATGTACGATATTGATTTTGTTGAACTTACCTGTAAGTAAAAAACAAAAAAATAAATCATCAATTAAAAAAAGAGCATCACATCATACATCATTAATAAAATTATAACCAAGATATTATAGACAAACAAACAATATAGTTGAAAGGACAATACTATGTCAGTTGTAATTAAATCATGATATTTTGTTGTTGCAAAATTCTTTGCTGTTGTGATAGAAAAGTTTGTAATTACATTAAAAGTAGGCCGCTAGGAATGAATGATCATTTCTATATTGTATTTGATGGTGCCGCAAACGTAAATAGATTACTGTTAAGAGCAACATTTACGAGTTGATATAAAATTATTTTGTAATGACACAAGGAAAGTAGTAATAATTAATATAAGAGGATAAATCATAATGGATCTCTGTAGAGAATTTTAAAACATTATATAATAAAACGCCTGCAATCGAAAGTCGCTTCAAATTACTAATTTCAATCATAAAACAATTTATCACTGTCACAGTTCCTCACACCAAAATTAGCACCATTTAGTACAGCACCCACGGAAGATTAAAAATAAATTAAAAAATAAAATAACTATTTTTTTATAATTTTCTATTCGAAGCATACATAACAAACAAAAAAAGGAGAAGCAAGTATGAATGTAAGAAATTAGAATGGGTGCCCTAGTCAGTAATGTACTGGTCTGCTAGTCTGGGGATTGTGACTTCGATTCCCTGATTCTCCTTTTTTTCGATTCTTCTATTCTATTTTTTCTATTCTATTCAGATATCACAAAGGGATCAATATGATGGACCCAAGTCTATCAAGCCTAAACTACAAACTATCTTTTGTGATTAAAATTATTACTTATGAATCAAAAAAAAAGAGTTATATAAAAATACAATAGCAAGTAAATTATGGCCAATCCCATAAGAAAAACTTGTGATACATGCCTTTTTACCTTAAATTTAACTAATTAAAAACCCTATAACCGGGGTTTTTGCAATTTAGAAAAAAGCAACCGGTTTTTTTTAAATCAAACTATTCAAAAGCAATTTAATTAAGCCGAATCATTCTAGTTCACCCTATCCAACGTTGCCCTTAATTGAATGTACGTAAGTGCCATATGTCATTGTCCTCAATGAAAAGCTTAAACAATATATTACTTAGGGAGATCAATTATATTATATAGTTTCAAAAAAACCGGTTTTATTCAAATAAATAATAATACAACAATAAAATATTTGAAGAAAAAAAAAAAAGAAGAAAAAGAGTAATTTGAATAAATACAAAGCAATTGACTAATATAACCGGTTTATTACACCTAAATAACCGGTTTATTTAACCAAAATAACCGGTTTATGCGATATATAACACAAAAAAATAAAATTAAAAAACCATTTAACAATGGTCGAATAAAAACCGTTCGAACTCCTTAAGTTAAAAGTTTTTTATGATTTTGTATTTGAAGGCTAGATAAGAAAATCGAATTTTTCGTCTAAGTTTCTTGATCTTTTTTATTGATTATATATGATTTTTTCCAAGCTTGAGATCAATTTGTTTGCATTTGTTTTTTGTTTTTATAAAATTTGTATATATATTACCCTGAAGAAGCTACCGATTGTTTGGTAGCGAAATATTGGTTTCTAATAAATAATTTTTTATAAAAAACCAAAAAAGTTGATCTCAAGCTTGAAAAAAATCATATAAAATCGAATTTGTTTAAAAACAAATAAATAAATATAAAAAATATATTTCATATTTACTTTTGTTTCTTTTCGTTTTGAAATTATTTATGAAACGTGTAAGGTTGTCAGGTGTATCAAAATATGAGGCTCAATATTACAATTAAAACTTACTTCTTAAATGGGATTTTTACAATAAAACAAATTTGTTTTCAAAATATACATTTTAAAATAACCGGTTTTTATACTAAAATAACCGGTTTATTACACCACTTTACTTTTAAATGTTATTTCTACAATAAAAGGAATTTGGTTGCAAAATATACATAATGAAATAACCGGTTTATTATAAAAAAACCGGTTTATTCAACCTAAATAACCGGTTTTTATACCATTCGAACTGCCTAAGTGTTTAAGTTTTTTACGAATTTTAAGTTGAAAGGCTAGACAAGAAGATTGAATTTTACTCTGTACTCTATATTTCGACATGGTAACTGAAATTGGTAGATGTAGACGGCTAGTAATTACAACAGGACGCAGCGGCATTGCAAATAGCTCGCTAAAGAAATTAATTACAACTCATTTCTCTGATAAGCGCGGGTTGCTTTATCCTAAGACAAAAGTGAATACTAAACAGTTCTCTGCCACGCATGTATTATAGAATGGATTCTCTATTGTATCAGCGAAAATATGCAAATTGGTATTAATTTGCATTTTGTTTAAAATAAGAAATGCAAATTCATGAAGGTCATTTGCAAAGCAAATTTCCATACAAAAGACTAATAAATATTCAGTTCAAATCTTATGTAAATATCGCTAAACACTATGTTAAAAAAAATTTTCTGTAACAAAAAAAAAAATAATAATAATAATGTAAAATTTTTGTTAAAAAATTCTTAATTAGCGAATTAACACTGTCGTTTTCGGTAAAAGTGAAACCATTGAATACCTTTAATGTCTTGGTTGGATGAATTTTGTTTTTTTTTAAGTTTTAATTTTAAATAATTTACTCTATACTAACGATATTTTTATTTAAATAATTTAATTTATTGGTTATTGGGTTTAGAAAAATAAAATAAATTAAGAAAAAAAGTTAATGATTTGGGTTTTAATGAAGTTTTTGTATGTTTCTTGTTTTATTTAAAATTCATATTTTGTAATATGATAAAGTCTGTCTCTATAAGAATATACATTTTTCATTTCAATATAAAAACACGTATTTTTGAGGCAGCTATTGTTGGATAGAAGACTTATTGCGATTAGGTATGGAACAAAGTGTCCGTCAAATGATCCCCATTACTTTTTTCATTACTTTTTCATAGAGATGCATACACCCGAGATAATCTGTTTTGGCAATCGTTGCTGTAATAAATAAATTAAATTGTTTAATGAAGAGTGTGAAAGGTGGCACTGTCTTACTGAAACCACATCTCGTCCAGATCCATGTCGTCCAGTTAAGGCCAACAGAATTCCGATATCATATTTCTGTCACTCAAGACTTTTAAAACCAATTTCGACGATTTAATTATTGCCTAATTATTTTAATAACAAAAATAGAAAATAATTATAATATGTAGTTGCACTACCAAATAAGTGGTATGGGATTTTATTAATTTCGTCATTCCGTTTGAAATATTCCACCTCCATAAGTACTGTGTTCAAAAATTTTTCGTTTTATGTATATTGTTAAAACTGTAGTTGTATATTAACGGGGATTGCCTTTCATATTTCGGGAGCAGAGACAACACATCATCGAAAATGACTTTATTACTTTTTAAAATATTCTCCATGAAGATCAACATTTTTCATATTGACGTACCTCCAAGACATTAATATTTTTTCCACTTTTTGGAAGACCCATACAGTCAACTTTGTTTACTTTCAGGCTCATACACGTAGATCCACAATTGCTCACCTGTCACAATGTCACACACATGTTTTAAAGCACCGCGATCGTTTTTGTTGAGCATTTTTTGCGACCAATAGACACGAGAATATTTTCCAGCCAAATGTTCATGAAATGCTGAGTGCATGCTGATCCAACAATTATTATGATTGCCTCAAACTCACCATAAGTTAGTTACATGACGATACTGCAGTATCATTTCACGCTCAGCATCAATGTTTTTCGAAACAATAAGCGATTTAGACAACCTCTACAGAGTTCGTTGTTGAGCGAACTATGGCCACGATTGAATTCAATAAACCATTGATAATTACTGGTTATTGATGGGGCTTAACCGCTAAAAATCGAATTGAGTTCATCGATGCAATGTTGTTGATTTAATCCACTTTGAAAGTTGTACAAAATAATCGCACGAACATGTTCACGATTTAATTCAATTTTTTGGTCGACATGAATTTTTTAAGTTACATACAACACAAATAGCGTTCGTACGTCAAAACGATCTGATTACGTACATATATTGCAAAAAATTTTAAACTTTATTATAAGAATGTTAGTTACCAATTGCAACACTGGGTTTGTCCAATACCAAAATATAAATAAATAAATCACGCACAATAAATTGAAGAATTATATTATTAAATCTTACCCGTATCTAAAAGTCAATTTAGTTAAGTTCTACAAAATAATTTTAATCACAATTAAAACAATATTATGAAAGAAGAAAAGTGCCACGCCCACTTTTAATAAATATTCTTTTTCAACCACTTCTGCTTACACGCATATCATAAAACTTTGCACACACCTACAATTTACAGTTAACAATTTGTATACAAATGTTATTAACAGTTTGGTAATTAGTATTAGCAGGAAGTGTCACACTCACACAAAGTTATAGTTTTTTTTACCTGCCTCTAGAAGTCAGACTCTTGATTTTGGTAAAAGAGGTACTATCTCTTGTATTGCAAAAATACTAACGGTTTGATTTTGAGACTAAACATTAGAAAACTTAGAAATAGTAAATCGAACTAAAACAAAGAATGTAATACATATTAGCGAAAAGAGATTATACTCTACAATAATTAAATTAATTAATATTTTATTAATTACTTGTCTTTTTTGCTAAAAGTTATTTTGCAATAAATAAAAAAATATTTCGTGGCTTGAAATCACGAAATATTTTGTAGAATGTACGTCATTTATCGTTTATAGAAGACATGATTTTCTTTATATTTTTATATAAATATATTACTAATTTATGTTTTAAATTTTCATTATTAGATTGTTTCCAAAAGAATTTTTTTTTTATTTCAGATATTTTACATTCGCATGTGTACATCGTCTTGGCATTTTTTTTATCTTCAAACACGTTAAGTTGGATTTAAAAACTACCCAATAAACACACAGCCAAGGCCTGTTCAAACACAAAGGCAATTCTTTAAAAATATAAACTTTGCATAAATATCAGGTATTGTATTAAATTTGACCTGTAGCATGTGCTTGCACAGGTAAAGTTTTAAAGTTTTGATATCCTCTCCACATACCCTTCATCAGTAAGAGCACTCACCATTTAGTTTCGAAAATCTTTCATATATAGTTTATTTTTAAACCCACTTAAGGGTTAAATATTGTTTTACCCCATATCTATGATTAGTTTTGAAATTTGTTCAAGGTATTGAAAACAAACTAAATATGTATGGTAATTTTGTATTATAAACCTGTTCTAAATATAACCAGAATAAATTAATAGTTAACATGTAAAGAGAAAGGCGATAGAGAGCGATACTGAAAATAAAACAAATAATGCGATAATAACAAAAACAAGTATAATATTAATGGTTGGTCAAGGTCGACCATATAATACACTACACCACCATATTAAAAATTTGTTTGCGTATTATTATAGTTTTTCGAATTAGACAATATTGTCAAGAATAATTATATCGACCCCTGTGAGCGAAATTATCGTATGTTACGTTTTTTAGAAATCGACTTTTTTATGCAAATTGGTTTTACATCCATTAATCCATCGGCTGATAAAATATTATAGCGATAACTGTTTTAGTTATGGAGATAACACTGTGTATATTTTATCGTACGTAGCAGTGTTATTTAAGTTTTTATTTTTATTTTTTTTTTAAGTAATGAAACTCTCCTGTAAAATTTTGTTTTTGTAACATAATATAGCACACAGGGGTCGATATTTAGTTCATAGGATATTTGTTAAAAAGCTTTATGAGTGTAAAATACGATAAGTTTTCAAAAGCAGATTTTCTTTAATATTTTATGTCAATTATGTTTGAATCTTAATCGAAGTTTCTAGGGAGGAATTATGCTATTAAAACCCTTATTTGTGGTAAGTTTCATCTAGATACAATAATAAATCGTTCTAGGACTAAAAAAGTTATTTTATTGAAAGTTTTACCAAGACGGACAGATAGACGTTTTAAAGATTATGGCTTATTAAATTTAGAACGTTATTCTACGTTGATCCATATACTCGCAATTAAATTAAAGTAAGCATTATTTTTTTTTGCTTATATAGAGTAACAAACAACAGCACAACCGCATAATACCTTTTCCGCTTACCGCATGGTGTAGGGTATAAAAATTAATAATGAATGTTAATTTGATGTTCTTCGATTATCATAACTTTTCTCCTATTGTTAGTTTAGTAACATTTAAAATTTAGGTCAAACAAAACATGAGCATAGTTTTAGGCGGAAAATAAATTTCAAGCACTAACTCAATCTAACAATGAATGCCGTTTAATAGCATCAATGTTTTGGTATAAAGGTAGGCAGTAGTCATTGTAAGTAGTTAGACTCAGTACAAAATTTTTGTAATTAGCAATGAAGAGTATTATTTTGTACACAGATTATTTAGTTCCCTCTTGCGGTTACAGCTTTGGTAACAATTTTGACATCGTTGGTAAAGTTCTAGTCCACTAGGCTTTTTTGTTTTTCTTTCAAACTTAGTATTATAATTTGTTAAAGCTGTAATTAAAAGCGGGATTGTTTCAATGAATATAACTTGATTATGTAGATTCGACTCTCAGAAACAAGTCTATGTTGAGTTCAAATTGGCATTAATTTCAGTAATAATTAGAGATTATAAAAAATGTACTCGCCATCTATTGTCGACTTGAAATAGAAATAAATTCACGTTTATAAATAAAAGGTGATGTTTTAAAAATAGTAAGATGTTTTAGCAATTCGTGTGAGTAATCATGTGGCACAGAAGAATTATTCTCGGTTATCATGAAATAAATTCTACATTGAGTTTTTCAAACTTAAAAAAAAAATATATTGGCAAAAACTGATTTTTTCTCACTTTTTTTTGGGAATTTGCAATTAATTCTACCCAGCCTAAGTTTAAATTAAATTTGAAAATTTTTATATTTGGTGAATTTACAAGGTGTGCTATCAGTAGTAATCATATTGTCATATTTACACATTTTTAAATGGGTCTAAATTTAACTATAAATAAAACAATACTTTTTTTAATAATTATTAAATTTTTTGAAAGCACGTCTTATGAATTCACCAATTGTAAAACCCTAGAGATTTTAGTTTTAATGACTCTGCCACATAAATGGCGCTCAATTTGTAAGATGGCCTGGCTAAAGTTGACTTTAAGCCAATCGGACAACTGCAGCTTACTGACGTTAATTAGCGACTTCACAAGAGCCTAGCGGTCAAAGTTTAGCAGCGTCAAATCATAAAAAATTATTATCGATTATCGTTTCTAATTCACGATTGCATTCAAGCACTCACTTTAATGATAAAACTTAATCATTAAAACTTGGCATTCGTAATCGAATAATAAACAAGAAATCTAAAGGAGCTAATACACGGCATGTTTTTTACATCTGACTTGTCAAATTCTCCACTGCTAATACAAACATGTCGTGTGTTACCTTAAAAACATTGTCTATGTAAAAGTCATGTGTTTAGACATCTGACAAAATTTTAATTAGAGTGCGCTCTATTTTTTTCTTTCAAAACATGTGACATCAGCCGTTGGCAAAAATCTCTGCTTCTGCAAAGCAGTCAGTGTAAAAGTACAATTTTGACAGACATTTAGATTAACATATGTCTCACAAATTTTAAAGTCAGATGTAAAAAACATGCCGTGTATTAAAGCCTTAGAAGACGACGACAAAACAATACGGTCATCACAAATAATCAACATCAACTGGCCTTTGTTAAAAGCTTTTAGATTTACAAGAAAGGAAAAAAAACAACTTCATAATTACTTTTGTCATTAAGGCACAAAATTAAACTGCAGGTTGCTATGAAATCCACACCAGGCATATTTCAAATATTATATTCCTTTTCTCAAAATCTTTAAAGTTTATATTTATATTTTTGATTAAGGTCGTTTGGATTACTATTTGATACATTCCATGGTGTAATCAGGTGATAGCGCAGATGAACAGAATTTTTCATCTCTCTTTTTTTAAAATGAAGTTTGACAACTCTTGGGACTGAAATCTCTTAGGACACAAGAAAATAATCAGCTGGGCTGGCACCGCTACCTGTCAAGGTCTACCCTAGTACATTCTTTAAATTGGTAAATTCGGAAAGAATTTTTTTTCTTTATGTTTTATATATAATACAAAGTTGGACATTTGATATAAATAGAGAAAAGAGAGAATTGTTTTTTTTTCTATATACTTTAACAGCTGAAGTTTAAAATAAGTAATGAAAAAAAAAATTAAATCAGCTGACGAATCAGCACAACCTGATGAATAAATTTGCCGTGTACTTGGTATAAGATCTGATTAAGTAAATTTAACCACATAAACGAATTGCACCTACATTTCGCTCCACAACAAACCACCTTAATAATCAGTGGTGCCCGTATATAAACTAAATGAAAATTTATATTTTAGACGAAAAGAAATAGTAAAAAAGAAAATATTATTCCCGCTGTTTTGCATTTGATGCCACTTGTACATTATTAATTTGTATGCCAGTGACACTCTGCTAATTAGTTTAATAAATTGAATGCATATATTAAGATACGAACAACGTAACATGTTGTTTAATATAAAATACACTCCCACATACAGCAGGAAATCAAACAACAAAGTAGAAAATATAATAAAAATGTACATACACATGTATATGTATGAATGTATCTGTGCAGCAAATTCTATTAAGAGTAAGTAAATTAAATGCCACACAGAAAATGCAATAGAGAGACATGACCGTCAAGAGATGATGTAAAATTTAATAAAATAACAATGATCCTGACTGATTAAGAGTAAGAGGAAAAATATAAAGAAATCATGTGACAGATGGATTCTAATTTTTCTATGTTGGTCTTTGCTATTAAAGTAACTGTTATAATACTTGTTATACACATTCCAGATTGCTTAAAATGTTAAGAATTATTAACAGCAGATTTCTTGGAGCAATATCAATAGTTTCAAAAGATAAAGTGATATTTTTTTATCCTTTGACGAATTGTATGCAAATATACAGGCAAAAATACTAACAGGGTTAAAATTCAGCAAAGGGTGTAAAAATTTAATAATTTTCTCGTGTGTGTTTTTGAAATTGCATAAAACACAGATGACTTTTTTAAAGTGACATAAAATTTTCTTAATTTAAAAATTAGCTTGTGGTATTATAATTGCGGCCCAATGCCCCTTGAGGTAGTAAAAGGAAAATATATATATTATAATTAAAATATAAGTTCTAGCATATGACAGTTATGGCTGGCTCGTACTTAGTATAATTTGGATGTTGTCCGCCAATTGGTCAATCGTTTCGGGCTTATTGGCGTACACAAGCGACTTTACATATCGACACAGAAAATAGTCTTGGGGCTTTAAATCGCACAATTTTGGAGGACGATATTCATCAGTACGAAGCCTGAAACTATGGGGTTACCAAACGTTTTCTTCAATAAATCAGTTGTGGCACAAGCTGTGTGACATGTTGCGCCGTCTTGTAAAAACTACAACACCTTTACATTATGGTTGTTCAATTGATCAACGAAAAAGTCAGTAGTAATGGCTGTATGGCGACCACCACTGTAACGTTCTGACCAGCATTGTTTTAAAAGAAGTACGGACCAAAGATTCCCACCAGGACATAAAGCACACCAAACTCAGTTTTTTTTATGTAACGGTGCCTTAACATAAACTTCCGGATTATCATCACATCAAATACGGCAGTTTTGTTTATTAACATATCAAACGAAAGTGATGGACGATTTTGTTTACTGTGAAATGGACGTAGTGAGCGATACGTTTTTTTTTTTTTTATCAAAACCAAGTTGTTATAAACAATAACACTACAATGGCAATTCCGAGTGATTTAATTTCACTCGGAATACAGAACAAAGGCGATTAATAGCAAATTTTCACAACTTTGAAGCGTTGTTTAGGCATCAGTCTATTCATGTTGAAATGCTTAACTAACCTTAAAAGAAATCTCTTAACACTTGACAAAATGGCCGCCAGTTAAAAAAGTGTTGCCAATTTAAAATTCATTACCTCTATAAAAAACATCCTGTTTTTAATTTTTTTCTCCTGGAGTGTAAATAATGGAGGGATTCGCCACTAAACAAAGAACCATTATAAAGAATTTCATAATTTAAATCAGCGATCAATTATTTGCTAAACATCTTTGTTCACTGAAGCAATGATTCAGAACACGTTTAATTTGCACTGCGGAAAATATTAAACTTATTGACAAGATTGGTAACAAAACACTAGAAACATTTTTAAGAAGGCATTATGCTCAGCTAGGAATTGTTTATCCGTCACTACGGAGCATTAAAAAAAAAAGGTTTAATATTGTCCCCTGTAAATTTTATAATTAAATTTGAGCAGGTAGCCAGAAATAAAATTGATTTTATTGAAAATCTGATAATAAAGTACTGAAGCTCATTATACCCTTCACAAAGAATGTAAGGGTATACTATATACATAGGTTTGTCATTCCGTGTGAAAATATTAAAATATTCATTTTCCATAAAATAAATTTTTCTGAAAGCTTGTGAATAGGGAAGTCTATTGCGCAGTGGCCGTCTGTCCTTATGTATGTTAAATTAATTAGTTTTTTGAAACCCCCAGATGTCGCCAAGATCCATGTGTAGTATCAAAATATCAGAAAAATTCGGAAACATATTAGCATTCAAAATCAACATGATCGCTTGATAAGTGAGCAAATAAACACGACCAAAAATCGGTTGAAGTGAGATATAAGCATAAGATATAAGCTTCGGTCTTTTTCCTACACATTACAAACGAAAATCGATTTTATCAGTTTCTGTATAACCAAGAGAGCTAGTATAGACATCAAATGAAACAATTTGACAATTTGATTCTGTTTGGCGACAGCAACATCGACGTTGATTTGGAGGCAATATCACTTTAACACAACATCAATACTAATTTGGTATTCCCTTAAAGTCTTATGACGACGTTGCCTGTTATCGATAATGTCTTTTTGTAAAACTGTTGCCATAAAAACAAAAATTTTGTAAAAAAAATATAAATTAAAACAAATTAAAAAAATTAAAATCAAAATGTCCATAAAATTAGTAGGAACAGTGCCTTTACGAAAACCTCGGGCAAGTGATGGAATTTTTACCAACTCTTCCACTAAATTTTCAAAGTGGTTGGGGTGTGTAATTTTTTTTTTATTTTTTACTTTATATGCACTTTTTTTATTTTATTTTGTATTTTTAATTTCTTCATTCTTTTAAAATTTTTTTTTTTTACACAAGACGACACCAAAATCACAAACAACAATATCAACGGCAATTTAAGGCAACATCAAAATTTTTTACAAAATATCACACATGTGCTGACAGTCATGGATAAATGGCAATATTTGGGGATTTAGAACAAACGATAAAATAAACGACGTCGTCTTGTATTGCCATCGCCAAACAGAATAAGGGTAAATAATTGAACTCAAAGCCGACACTGATGCAGAAATTCAAGAGCTACAGCCATAAATTTTGAAAGACGATACTGAAAATGTTTTAAAACGATCCCATCATTGAGAAGCTATGGGAGTCATTTAAGTGACCCAGCTCTTCCAGATTTATTGACAAATAAAAAAAATATTAATGAAAACGTTATTAAATTTTTGAGCTCCACTATGACTTTGGCCCACCTTGTAGTTGATTAGACGATGCAGATGTTTAGACAAAATTTAATTTCAAAAGGTTTAATTCTTTTAATTTTTTTATTTGTTTTTTCTGAAGAAGCATTTTAGGCAGTTTAATTGAGATAACCTGTAAATAATACTATTTTTAAGAACTATGCGAGTTATGCCAAAAACTAAAAAAAAAATTTTAAAAAATAAGAACAATAATTCTTTTCAATTGAATTTTTGTCTAATTTTATTATTTATTAGTTCCTTTGTACCAAATAAAACATTCATTGTTACGCATACACACACACACACAACTAACAAAATGAATAATATTTAATGAAGCAAAAGATTTTCTGCATTATAATTTATTAAAAAACAATCCGTACACATGCATACCAATATTTCTAAAGTGTTTTGTTCAGAATTTTATACATGTGCGTATGAATGTGTATTTTGTTTCTATGCATTATTATTTGGATACAATTATTTTTATAATAAAAACTGAATTTTTAAAGAGACTATAAATATAGAATTGATATACTTCTGTGTGCAATACAATAAAATACAATAAAACGAAAAATTCTTTGTATTATTTATAGGGGTATATGGCAGTAAATGTTTGTGTACGTTTGTGATTGTGTCTATGTCATAAATATTAACAATACAAGTACAATTGCAAAACGAAAATTCTTACAATTTAATTCCAAAGCACAACATGTGAAACAAACTTTTTTTTTCAATATTTTTTTAAAAATGCATAAAAATGCTTATAAATGCATATTAGGGTAGCCGCAAAAAATCGATGTCAAAATATAGCCAATTTTTAGCCTTGATTATACGACGTTAAACCATGCTGCTCGTTGCTTAAAGACAAGCTACAGAGGGTAGAATATATTCAAATACAATATTGTAGTAAAAAAAATTCTAAGAGGGTTGCTGAAAAGGGGAATAGTTGTCCCCTGGTCACTCTAACGCATATGCTAACTTATGCATGTTCACCTTAGGTCACATAAATGACTCCTCAAACTTTTTTCGAAATGTTTTAATTAGGAAAGCGCAAAAAAGTATGACTTCTTTACTGTCTTTTATTTTGTTGTGGGCCTATTACAGGGTATAACAGGGTATTATTAAAAGACAATTTTAGTTTTGTTTATTTTATAGGGGTTTCCCTATTATTTTCTGAAGTTCTTTATCTAATTTTGTTCATTGTAGTATAAATGGCATACTATATACGCTATACGCTGCAAGATCGTTTCAAAATTGTTCTATCAAAATTATTCTTCATATTTAAATATTGTTTATAACGTTCACTGATGTTTAGCAATATTTTATTTATTTTTTACTTTTTTATATTTTTTTTTTTTTCTTTATTAAACAAACATAATTGAAGAATTTGGAGTAATGAGAACCAGTGTTTCATGTTCGTGGTTAACCAAAAAGTTTGAAATTTTAACAAAAATAAAAGCTAAACATTTTAAAGGAGATTTGATTAAAAAATGTCACTTTTTAGTAAGAAATCATGTATGTACATAAATGAACTACAAAAGCACCATGCAGGAAATGTCAATAGTGAAACAGTACTTACTCACTATAGACTGTGTCACCTGTACTACTGACCGAATATACCCAAGCTATAGATATTTAACATGTGCTTGTCATTGAAAAGCCAATAGTGATGTTAGAACTGCTGACTAGGTAGTTCTTATGGGACCATATGGCGACATTGGCACCAGATATTCACCATTTAACTCCAGTAATTCTAGTCTTCACTTTTGGTACTTTTTACATCATTAAATTAAAATATTATTTTCAAATGTAAAAGTAAACTACAGTTTATCATCTAAAATAATTCTAATTAACATTTTTAGCAACTTTTCTGTTTTGCATTTTAATATGTAAAAGTGTAAACGTTTTATTGATAATAGCGCCAAAAGATCACCAAAATAGTTGACAAAAGTGGTGACTTGGAGACACTTGACCCCAGGCTTTCTGCAGGGTATGTACCTATAAAAACATACACAATGATAACGAAGTATTTATGATAATAGATTTGAATGGTAATGGATTTGTACTAGTAACGGTTCTAATAATTTTTTTTACTGCTACAGTATTTCGATAATCAACAACAATTAAAGACTAATATTAAACGTGTTATTGGTAAAATGCATTCTAATTTAAGCGAAAGAGTTATGAAAAATTGGGTTGACAGAATGCGATATGAATATTAATTTAGGTACTTTATAGCATAATGTAATCTTTTGATTAAAAAAAATATTTTCTAGTTATTTTATGACCACAATTGTATAAATATTGAACAATAATACTGGTAAACTAAATTTGTTAACAATTGCATTACAAAAACAAACACAAATATTTCTATGTATGCATAATGTAAATGTATTTAAGACTTTTAAAGATTATGGTCTTTTAAATACATTAAATAGTGCAAGAAAAAAGTTTGATAAAATTCGTAAAATAAAAGCCGGTCCACACTAATAACAACAAAATCGTTTTTCTGCATAAAATATTATTTAAAAATTTTTGGCGAAGAATGAACGTTGTTTCTAAAACATACAAATGTATACGGACGTTAGTGAAAGAGAAATTTTAAAGAATTTGCACAAACAACAATTAAAATTCATAGGCACGTACTAATAACAACAACATTAGGAATTAAAAGTTAGTAAACGAACAAAGAGATTAAACGATAAGTCAATAACATTTATCTTCTCAGGTAACTTTATTCATGATCAGGAATGACTCAACGAAAATAAATTTTCTACCAAATTTAACTTAAAAACGGACCAAAGCCTAGAAAATCGGACCATTTTCTTAAATTACAGTTCTTTGTATAAGTTCAATGATTGAGGTAACAAAAATAGATATTTTAAAATAAATAAAAAGAGATATTAAAAAAGTTATATTTATACTTTGTTTAAATTAAACTTTATAGTAGTTTTAATTTTAATTTATATTTAATATAACAGAAGTGTTCAAATGTTTTAAAATACATTCTTGTTGAAAAAATAATGTTTTTGATGTCACTAATTCTTCATACACTTAAAGTTTTTTTTATTTTACTACATTTTAAAAATTCCAGTGTAAATAAAGAGATCTCGTGCATTACATTTTAATACAAATTTTTAAGAACATTTGTATATTTTTTTAATATCCTCCTCCGAAATGACTCAACCGACTTTCATGAAATTCCGGGTATATATCGGATTGGTCTGAGAATCAGCCAACATCTATTTTTCTTACCCCTCAACGCCACGCCTTTTTTCACGCCCTCACAGGTAGGCCAGACTGCTGGACCGATCTTCTTCAAATTTTCACATAATATAACTAAGGCTCTGGTATGGTTAATAGAATATTTTTTTTTTACTACGCCTACTTTAACGCCCACATTTTTTAAAGTATGTACTTGCAGCGACATAGTTTTTAGTATTTTTCTTCAAATTGTACACAATTTATAGTCCAGCCAATGCAGAAATAAACGTTTGAGAATCAGCCAACATCTATTTTGCAAACTGCTTAATTTCAGGGTAACTCACCCCAAGGGACAATTTATGCCTCACCTAAGTAACGTAACGACTTTGATGAAATTTTAAACTAAGATATATCTGCGTACCGTAGAACACATATGGTTTACGTTGTTTTTTATGTACTAAGAGTAAGTTAGTTATTTGTATTGAGAAAAAAATATTTCCTAGAAATAATTTATATGGCAAAGCAACGTTTGCCGGGTCAACTAGTAAAATACAGTTGGGTGATTCACAAGGTGTCTTATCATGTCATATTGTCCTATTGTCGTAAAATTTTACAATGGTTTAAGAATGTTGTTGTTGCTTTACAAACAAAAGGTGTCTTATAATAATAGAACTTTGTACGCTATGTTTATTGTGCTGTCATATTTAATAAGCAGAGACCTGTGCTAAGCGGGTAAGCCGGCTAAGCCAAGCCGCAACAGTTTTTGTAAGCTGTCGCCGTTCATTGTATAATTTTATCGGGCCGACATCCAATTTTGAGCGCAGTTGCTAATTTTTGATAACAAATCACTGGTGGCGTCAAATAAGATCGGCTAAGGACTCTGCTGTTTTTGTTTATCAAACAAAATTTAATTTATTTGTAATTTATTTACTTGAGTTTGCCATTACAACATCTAAAATGTACTTTTCGCACAAACTGGCTATTATTTTGTTTTTTTACTTGTTTTTGGCATTATGAAAGAAAATATTTATTTTTATAATTGTTTTACATCAGCTGATTTAAATTCAAAATAGCACACTTAATTATGGGGGGTTGTTCACAATAGTCTGAATTTTTCATGCTATTATTATAGGACATATGACTTTATGACACTACTGTGAATCCCCCAATTATTAAAGTTTTCACTTTCACTTTTCACAAAATATCTTAACTTTAAGTTATTTAACTAAAAATAGTCATATTCTACCAAAAACTTAAAAAATTTAAGCAAACTAAACAAGCTACCAAGTTATGTAAAAACTAAAAAAAATCTCTGGCATCTCTGTTCATAATAAAAAGCAAAAGGAGTATAAAAATTAGTAGAGTTGCCGGAAAAAACAACCATTAAATTTTTAATCCCTGTCGAAAAGTGGAAGCCGTTACTTTTATTTACCCAATAAAGTACTTTTGTCTAAATATTTCTATAAATTTTATCTTACACACTCTCCCATATAAACTTTGATTATATCATATCTAACACTACTTATGCTGTGCACGCAATATGTTTGAAAAGTGACACAACACAAACTTTTTTCTATGTCTATTAATATAAAGATTCTTATCTCAACATTTTCATTACCATTTACAATCATACAATTTATTAAGTACCCAAAGTAACTATTTATTTATTTATTTAAAAAATATAAAAAGAACATCAAGCCTACTTAGCATGCCCCATAAACAAACAATGTCGATGACAACAACGACAACAATGACTGCCACGACATTCAATAAATGAAAATTCATAGAAATCAAGTAAAATCACGTAAAACTAGTAGCAAAAAACAATAAACATAAACTCTACAAATATACAAAACGAAAAGTTGTGTATAAGTATTGTTGGTACTCCAGGCATATTTATGTAGTTGTTACAACAAACAAAACGACTTTAAAAAAAGAATAAAGAAAATTCATGTAAACAAAACAAAAAGAAAATAAGCATGCAAAAATTAAACCAACAAAAAAACTTAAAACAGTAAATCCAACAAAGGAAATAACAAAATAACCAAAAAACTTTATTGTACCAAATTTAATAAATGAAAAGGCGGAACAAGTGACTGAAGACTCGTAAAACAGCCAATTACATAATTATAACGACAACATTTATATATTTAACACACTTTGGATAACACAAAGAAAGCAGCAATAACAACAACTATACGGTCTCATTGACAGTAAGATAAATTATCGAACGCACGACAGTCAGGGGGAAGAACGTGTTTTAATAAAAAATTCACAAAATAAGCTTGTTCACACCTTTAGTAGTCGTTAAGCAGACCTTTGATTTCAATATGAACTATTATGTATAAGCAAATACAACAAAAAATTGTTTTTTTTTTAACAATAAACAACAAAAAAATTAGCAAAAAATTATGATAATATGTAAATATTTAGATTTAATTACGACTGTTTTGATTTGAATGTATTTAAAGCTTAAAACCTCAAGATTAGGCAATGGCTTCGAAGTTGCCATATCGGGTGGCAAATTTATTAAAAGCTTTTAGTTGGTTCGCTAATTTTTATTTAAAAACTAAGTAAGATAAAAATAACGGCGAAAAAATGTATCTCATATATCTGTGGCTTGAAGCTAAAAGGGCCAATGTTACTTTTTTGCTCTTTGGAGTTAATCATTGCATTAGATTTGTATTCTTGCTCTTTTTCATTATGGTAAAACAGCTTAAGTCATACTTAACCCAGAACAGCTTCATAAATAAAATGCTGGCCAATGTCACTTTGAGAGCACCCATAAAAGTTAAAGTTCAATTCCAATTTTCTCAAAAGTAAATATTTTGACATTGGCCCTTTTAGCTCCAAGCCACAGATATATTGTTTCTTTATTTTTTGTACTTAATTTTTTTTTAATTTTTAGTTGATATTGCACACATAGCAGCCAGCGACGTTTAACTATTATCTGTTCATTTTGTTGATTTTTACTCTGAAGTTGGAAAAATCCCACTATGAATACAAATTTCAATTAAACAAGTAAGAGTGCTATATTCGGCCATGCCGAATCTTATATACCCTTCACAACGTGTAGTCATGCAATAACAGTTGCTTGTATCACCATTCATCCCATATGAAATACGTACACGTATGTATGTTAAAAAAACAAAAAAAAAAAAAAATTAAAAAAAAAATTTAAAAAAAAAAATTAAAAAAAAAAAATTTAAAAAAAAATTAAAAAAAAAAAATTATTATATATATAATATACATATATAAAACAAAAAAAAAATTAAAAAAAATTTAAAAAAAAAATAAAAAAAATTAAAAAAAAATAATAATATATAAATAATATATTAAATAAAAAATAAAAAAATAAATAAAAAAAATTAAAAAAAAAATTTTTTAAAAAATTAAAAAAAATTTTTTTTGCCTCAGTTGGGATTCGATGCCACGTTTTCTCTAACCAGTATACACGTTTGTATGTATGTATGTTGTTGTTGTAATGTTGTTTTTGTGAAAAAAAATCGAGGTGGTCGTGGGTTTTTGCTCATATCTCAGTTGTTTATGTACCGATGTTTCTGATTTTCAATACCGATCTACTCCCGAATATTTCTGATATTTTAATACCTTACCCGGGTCCAACCTATGTCGGGGGGCTTCAAAAAGTTGATTTCAACATACACACGGACAGACGGTCAGACGGACAGACTGACAGGGCTTAATCGACTCCCCTATTCATAAGCTTTCAGAAAATATACACTTTATGGGGTCGGAAATGAAAATTGTAGAAATTTCACACGGAATGACAAACCTATATATAGCCTTTTTCACTGTGTGAAGGGTATAAAAAGTGGCAGTTATTGGTAGTTTTGATATTTTATATGTTCAACATAATTACTAAGGACTGGAAGTTAAAGCAAATACATGTTTTTCCCTCTCAGTATGAGAACAGACTAAACTTTGCGAATCAAAAAATTTGCTTTAAATTTCTTCAATTTTTTTTAAAGGTTTAGTGCATCCTACTAATATAAAAAAGTGAATGTTTGTATATTCGGATATTTGTTACTCAATCACGCAAAAACGGCTGTACGGAACAAAATGAATGTGGTATTATTTTTATTTTCTAAGCAAATCTAAAACTCAATCACCCAAAAATGGCTAAGTGGAATTAAATTAAATTTGACAAACATATAAATAAAAACCTAGGTTAATACTAGGGTGATCGATTATTCGAATTTTTTAAGTAACCGGTTTTCAAATAGTTTGAAATTTAGAATTTAAAAAAAACCGGTTCGAATGTATAAAATATATTATTTAAAGAAAAAATTAAGAAATATTGTAAAAAAAAATATAATAAAAATTATATTGACTAATTTGGTTTTAATTGGTTGAATTTAAGGACAAAAAGTACTCTTTACAAATAAAATTTATAACTACAAAAAATTAATACATAAATAAGTAAGACTTTTTATAAGGCTAGATAAATCTTTAAAATTAATATCCACTAACGTATTTTGTTTAAAATGATTTCTGTAATTTGAAATACATTTTAAAGGCTAGGGAGAAAATCTTTAAAATTTAATTTTAAAAATTCTTTCTTATACCCCTGACAGACATACAAATATAGGCATAAACTAGTTTGTTCGATGGTTTAGTTTAAATTTATCAATGCCATTAGTTAAAATTAGGATCTGGAAGGAGCGATTGTTGGTTTTTCTTTATTGTAACCTAAAAGTGATCGATCAGCTAAGTTTATGCTATAAAAAATAATATTAAAGCTCAATTATTTTTTTCTTATTTTACATTTGTTTTTTAAACGACAAATAAATTTCTTGTATTATTATGGAAGAATATTTAATAGTTTTTATTTTCTGATTTTTGGAAACTTTTCGCATACTAAATATACTATGGTACGATTGGTTAAAAAAACCGGTGTATTTAATATTCGAAAAATCAACATTTAGAAAAAACCGCCAGCAGAAAGAGGAAAAAACCGGGTTTTACACCGGTTAATACTAAGACTACCTTTTATCCCGATAATTACGCAGGCGAAACCGCGGCCACAAGCTATCATTTACATAATTTGTTCATAAGCTCTTAAAACATATTTTAAAAATGCAGGAACTTTTTGTCGCTGCTTCAATTTTTAAAATAATATGACAATGAAATCTTTAAAGTTTCTAAAAAAAACTGTCAAAATGCTGTCATAACTTCGAAAACAAAAAAATTACATTTATCGCATGAATATCAGTGCTTTATTTTAATGCTGAATCAAGCTGTTATTTCGAACTCGTAATATAAAATAATAACAAAATTCATGCCACAAATGTAATTTGCACGTCGTCTTAAAATCCATTCCTGATAGCAATCAGATGCCACAACACCCTAATTACATCTTCCTAATAAGTAAGTAAGTAAGTGTAAGAAATATACATATATACATTTTATGTAATAGTTTTTTAACTGCATATAATTAAGAGTTTATTTATTTTGGCACATCTCACAACGTATTAGCGTTTTTTGTTTCAAAAATTGTCAAAATATCGACTTTCTTTCCAAATTGTCTGGCAGCGCTGATTATGCAAAATATCAGTTGATACTCAATAAATAGAAAAACAGCACGAGAATCAATGAAGCTCAGATACTGGGCAGCCAGATACTTGTTTTTATTTTTCCATAATTAAAAAAGAAATCTCTAAAAATTCCCAACTGCACGTTTTTTAAACCCATCACAGGAGTGTCTATAGAGCATAAAAAGGACCCATTATAAAACCAACATTTCTTCAAAAATGTTGTTTTAATTATAAAAAAAAAATAAAGTTTTAAGAAACATGTTTGAACCGAAATAATTGTACAATATTTGCCACCTCGTGTTGATATGCCAAATTTTTCGTAAAAATTATTTACTTGCCTAGAATGCATATGCTTGTAGTAGCGTAGCATTTATGTGAAGGGTTATTAAGATTTGGCACAGTCGAATATAGCAATTGTGCTTTTTTTTTCCTGGAAATGACTTTCTTGAAATATTAAGATTTCTTTGCTTATCAAGCTACAATTTAGAATTACTATTTTATAAATATTTTTTGATGTTCTAGTAAATCTATAATATTTATTGAATTGACTTTGTTTTAGTATTTTGTATTCTAGCTTCAAATACAAATTGGGTTTAATTTGTAAGATGATATGGTTGTAGTGTTAAAAGCCAAGCAAATTAAAAATCAGAAGTAGTAAACTTACTTTAAGTAATTCTCTAAAATTTAACCTCACTAGGGGTTTTCACGCACAATGAACTTCGAAATAATTATATACTCAACTGTCAGTCTATTGAAAACATAATATGTTCACGTGAGGACCGCAAGAATATTATTTGTAATTTTGTTGCGAAAAAATAATTTAAATTTATTTAAAAAAAAATAATGTTAAACATAAACTGTCAAGTTTTAATTATTATTGTAACAAGAAAAGGACAAAAAAAATATATAAAAAACACAACGAAAACCCAAGATTACTACATGATCACGGCAGTCATATTATAGTTTAATATAACATTATTTGGTTATCGAAAACAAGTAATTGTTCTTTTTATATTATTTTGTTATTATATACATATTCATTATTTTATCACTTATTTGAGTTTACTTTTCATAAGAACTTCGATAGGGTTGTTCTTTAAAAATTTTATGTTTTGAAATATTATGATGAAAAAAAGTATCACGTCTTTGCAAAAATAACATTTTATTTAAAAGCATTTGAAATTAAAATTAATCATTAAATGATAGCTGAAACATTATTATGCTTACAACGCAATCAAGCTATAATTGTATTTTTTTTTTTTTTTTTTTTGTAATAACAATTTCTTTTTAACTGTTCTTTTTCTTGCTGAATAAATATTATTAATTTAAAGTTTTACATGTGAAAAAACTATAGAAAATTTTTTAAAAAAGAAAATATACACGTAAAAAGACAGTATTCAAAAAAAATTTGTTCTTCACAAGATGAGTGCAATCAGTATAACTAATGCAAAAAATAACAATAATTTGCTTTAGAAAAGGGCAAATATAATCCATTTGTAGTCATAAAGTGATTATTGAACGTTATTTTAATTAAACATAATAATGACAACTGACAACCATTTGATGTTTGACCACAATCATTATTAAATCATAGTATGTTGCTTTTTAATTATGATTACCACAACCATGTTTTTTCTTTAAGTATATTTTTATTCGCATACCAAAAGAACAATTCAAAACGAATTTTTTTAAACTGTATCCAATACACAGTACGTGTGTACACCTCAAAACATAAGCTGGCAAAAAAACATTTTTTTACTGTTATTTTGCCCAGGTTATTGCTTATGTTCGGAAATAAATATTGCCGTGGAGTCGTCCCCTCATGTTCAATGTCAAAAGTTCATGGAATTTTTTGATTTCTATTTATTTAGTCAATTTTAAACACCATTTCATGTCTAATGTAGATAAGGGGTTTAACACAGAATTTAAATAACTCTTAGTAAATATTTTAGTCAGAGTTACAACAAACAAGAATAAATAAAACATTTTGTATACTTATACAAATTTAATGCCGATACAATTAAAAATGAATCGTCAATTTAACAATAAATAAATATTTTCAAATGTCATAAACAATTGCCGGTTAGAAATTTTTCAAATTTTTTGTTGCCCTTTAGCAACAAAAATTTCCCTAATTTGGGGTTAGTAACACAAATCTGGCAGCCCTACTAAGATAAGAGAGCACGAAAAAAAAACTTAAATCTCATTTAGTAACTTGTCAGCTTTTAAAAACAGCAGGTTGATGTCAGTTTATTAAAAAAGTTATACCAATCAAAAACACTAACTCATAGTAATTAAACTTAAATTAATTATATTCAACTATAAACTAGATGGTTCATTACAAATAAGTTAGAGAACTATGAAACTTTTATGTTTACACTGAACTTTCTGATTTCTAAGTCATTAACACTTGTATAGCTAAACGGTTTTAAAACAGGTTTAAAGATTCTTCTTCCTTAACATATAATTAAAATTTAAATAGTTTTCTTGTACTTCTGAGTGTTCAGTCTCAATACAGATATAGATAGAACTTTCCCAGCTTTGGACTACAGTAGAATAGCACAGGTACATCCAGACACATAAAAATATTTAACAAAATATTTTAATGAGTTAAAATATTTCTTATTTGATTAATTTCGTAGAAATGTTCCTGCATTGAGAGGAAATGGGTTAAACTACAAAAAAGTTACACAAACATACTGGTGGGGCGGGGGAAAGCTTAAGCACACACACAAAGACATTTGCTTACATGTGTGTGTTATTGTATGCTCGACATGGTAATTTAACAAATTGGCAGTTTATTAAATTTAATAGACCAGCAGCACCCTGGCAAAAAAAAACTGCAACAACAAAAACAAGGACAAGCTTGTACGTTTAAAACCTTTTTTTTTTAATAAACCATAGATTTGCAACCAACAATGTTTCATAGTTGGATACAAAATTTGTACAATAAAAATAAAAATAAAACAAACAAAACAAACAAAAAACACGAACAACTACAACACAATAATAAAATAACAAACGAATTATATCGTGTGAACAAATTTTATTTGCAAATAATTATTTGCTAATATTTTGGTAACATGGAAGAGCAATTTGTTGCTCACTTTGTTTTTGTTGGACTCTTTTTGTATGTTCTATGGAGCGTCTAATTTGTCTGCTTGTTGGGGCAAAATTAAAATAGACCTTTAAAAACATCCTTGTCTTCTACAAAATTGCTCCCTTGCGTGTTAATGTAAATTTTTATGCATTTTTTCATTAAAGACAAGAGAAACGAAACAAAGGTTTCAGCAATGGAGCTACATTTGGTATGAGGCACTAACGTCAAATGTGTGAAATTAATGAGACACAAATATTTTGACTATCGGAAATATTTGAAAATGTAATCTGTTGCAAAATAATTGAAGAGTGAAATTGAATTAGCAGGCCTTCTCCTGAGATACTATTTAGTAATCTCTGAGGAACATATTAAAGTAATCTCAACTTAAGTCACTTTGAAAATATTTTAAAATTGTCTAAGGTCATTAGTTAATTGATTACTTACTAAAATGCCCTTTATAACGGCAACAATTTATATTTATCTCACTTTAGGTTTAAATACCCTTTTTTTAAAAAAAGTCAACTAACTATCCAAAGCCAAGAGTCAATTGACTTTACGAAAGTAGCAAAACATAGGGGACTGAATTGACTTTTTTCCACTACATATGCCACCGCTGCGAGAAGCAAATATCCTCGTAAAATTACTACTTCAAAACGCCAAAACTGTAGGTACACTTAATGTAATAGTTCAACCTTAATAAAAAAAAAATAAAAAGTAATGATTTTTCGACCCAATTATTTATTTTTTATTTAATTCTTTGAGAGTTGTAAAGCTTTTAATTTTCCTTCTTTATTTTATAGTTTCAGTTTCGGCAACCGCCAATCAATAAATCAATCGTATCTAGAATACAGCAATTTTTTACTTTTCAAATAAACTCACTAACACACACACATGCCCATTAAAAAAAGTGTTGCGTGTTTATTTTCAGGTAATTTATTGCAGCAATTTTGTATTTGTAGCAAATCCTTTTAGGCCATTATTTTAATAATTTCGAATTTTAAATGCTACTGTCAAAAGATAACAGTCATTAAATCATGTTTATAACCTTAAACAAATGCAGAGCTAAAACAGAAACGTAAGGCAACTACACCAAAACCTGTAGATAAAACCACAAACTTGGAAAATAGGTGGTGCAAAACCGAAAGAAAAACACGATAATGGCCTTGAAATTGAAAGAATAGTAAAAAAGAAAAAAAAAATATATAAAATTATTCGAAATATAAATCAGACAGGCAACAAGTCAATAAAATATATTGATTGAAAAAGAAACAAAAATTAACAACATAAAATTAAATGCACACCAAAAAAATGTTTTTTGTCTGATTGACAGGGTATAAATTTCATATCATACAGAAAACGGGTTTCGTACACAGTGAAAAGAAAAACCTTAGACGAAACATTAATCAAAGAAGTTTAAATTGTGAATATTCACATTTTACATACATGCTTAATGGTGTTCTGGTGTTATTTCGAATGGCAAATGTAGGCCTGTCACCCATTCCAATCGAAATTGTTTTAATTTTCTTCTTGCAATTTCGATCGTTTATGTTCAACCTTCTTCAGATGACGCTAATTTTGTATGCTTGTTTTTAAGCACAAATATTGGAATATATTAAGGCGTCACTTTTGATTTCTTTTTTACATCCAAAGTTAGGGAGCAAATATTTATATGACGCGCCTAAAAGTATGCAGACTAAAAGCAGTTCCACTGAGAATTAAAAATTGGTTTCGATTTTTTTTAACCTTTTTCTAAAGAATTAAAATGTTTGATAATGCGATAAACTTATGAATTACAGCTCAGCTCATCTAAGTTTCTCAGAGCCAATGAAGGTTTTCTTTAAATTAACCGGGACTTTTTGTATTGCAAATAATACCACTTGAAATTTACGTTATAAAAGTTTAGAGCACATCATTAATTTTTAACATGTTAAACCACAGTATTTCCATTATTGTTATACACTTTCAGTATCAAATTTAATTTGATATACACACAACGAACTCTGTGATACTACAACTACTACAGTAGTGTTTAACTACTTATAACGATTTAGTGTCATCGAATATTGATAATCTGTAATTTTCTATAAAGATTCCCTCTCATCCGCATAACTATATTCAGGTAATAACCAGAGGCCATTACATTTAAATGTAAAAGTGAGATTTTAATGTTAAGTAATATGTAGGAAAAATTACTACTCCCTTAAGTATGCAGCACATGATAGAACATTAAGACCAACCAACCAAGGAAAATGTTAAATGTACCAAAATGGAAATTAAAATAAATTTATGACAATATGTAGGTACTCTCTAAAAACCATCATTAACTAAAATAGCTTCTTGAATTTCATACTAAGTGCTTAACTGCTTTCAAGAACGCTTGTAAGATACTCTTTTGCAATGAATAAGTACTTATTCTATTCCTATCGTGAGCAGTTTAATCATGTCTTCTCCTTATTCAGTGCTAAAAATGTCGCAGTTAATAAGGGAGAAATATATAAAAATTACTTTTAAAATAAATATTTCTCAATTTTTTGAACTGCTGAAATAGAATCGATTTCGCAATTAAAGCATTTCTATATATATATATATGTATATAGGCGAAAAAAGTCAGCACTGCTTGAAAAATTTAAATACTTTAACTTCTATCTTACCGGATAACCGCACTGTTTTCAAGTAATTATTGTGGCAAATACGGGGGGCATTTAATTGATATTAGAAAATGGTAATGGAGCAGCAAGCAGCTTCTTTAAAAACAAAAATTTTTAATTTCGGAAACGAAATTTTAGACCCTAACAGTATCAGCAAAAATGAGAAAGTCGATACACTCTGTAAGATGTGATCATTCATCAAACCATTACCTTGGAGAATTCCAAACCTTTAATAAAGTAAAAAATTAACATAAAGCTTGAGAAATAGCAGTGTTCTTAAGGAAAGACACAATAAACTTTAAAATTAAGTAGATTAACACTTAGGAGAATGACTGGTGTAATAAAATTCTTAACAGAGTATTATAGCACAACATGCAGATCATGAGAAAAATTAAGAGCCATTGGAACATTACCTGTCAATGTAGTAGGACTTACAGACTACTGATTTTTTGACCTAGTCGAAATTTTAAATTAGCATACAGATTACTTTGGGGAAACTTCCTTTCAAACACCACACAGCATGCTAAAACGTGTATAGCAGTCATATTCCTAATTTTGTCAAACCAATGTTTTAAAAATGGAGCATTTTACGAGAGGACAACGCATTGCTAGTTTTGAGCAATATTAAAAACAAAGCACAACTTGTTAAGTTCGTTGACTATGGGGAAATCGATTAAAAAATTTTAGATTAAATTCTATATAATTCTAAATTAATTTTTGATAATAAAAAACACGGGTTGCAAAAGAACAAGTCACTCAAATGTCAATATAGAATTGAATACATGAAAATTTTGACAAAAGTTCAGAAACATTAACTCAGCATCGTTAACAAGAACTGAAAGTTAAAATTTATATTTTTTTCAAAAACCTGTGGTCTCAAAATATCTGCGCCTACTAGTTTACAAAATTCAAAAGACACGAGAGCAGATGAAAGCCTAATGATCATAAATAGCAAAAGAGAAATCGTTCAATATCTTGAACATCATCTATCTATAGTTACTGCCAATAAAATTCTTCTTAACGATAAAACATATTTTCACATTGTTAGCTTTTTGATATTCGAATACTCACATTCGGCATAGCTCGCATACTTGAAAATTGATATTTGTTACATCATTAACGACTTAGTTAAATGACATTAATGTGAATAACATGTGGGTTTAGCCTGATATCGCCACATGTCATACAGTCCGTGAAAGAATTCAGCTAAAGGTTGAAACCTGTTCTGGTCTTGTACTGTAAGATTGAACACCGCTCTACGGCGTCTTTTAAAGTCAGAAATATATGCCCAACTGTGAGTTAAATAAGAAAATCAAAGCTGTATTAACGCAATCCAGGGGACAAATTACAGCATTCAAACGTGATTTAAATTTGAAAATTCTTATTAGAATTTCTATACCTAAAGCCGTAATTTGGCCACAGCCTTATTTATAGAAAATAAAACTTTTTGACGAGAGAATTGATATGTGCTAATTTAATCCAGACTTATCGATAAAAAAAAAAATCTTTGACAAAAAAAATTGATATTTGCCAAATTATGTTTTTGCCCGATGCACTATTCCGCACATCGCTGCATTTCTTAACACAAAATTGCATTTATCAATGCCTTATGTTATAGTCGCATTCGATTCGGAGCAATAATTTTGAAAAAAAAAAAAAAAAAAAATTTGGAAAACGAATTGTGCTGATGAAAATTCTTCGACGTTAGACAAAAAAGTCTTAAGTCCAAAATCTGCCTTTTTAGTTTATGAGTGGGTTTTACTCAATTTATTTTCTCTATAATTTTTTATCAATAACTTAAGTCTGACACAACTGCTCTCAATCGTAATCATTTACTGTTTACGCAATAATTCATAAAAACGCATATTTTGTTTGGCATACAAAAACTGCAGTTTCTGACTTAAAGTCTTTTTATCTAACTTCAAAGAATTATCATTCTTATTTGAACTTAAAGTTCTTAGTTATGTTTTGTAAGCATAAGACATTTAGTTACAGTTTTGTTCTCCTTGTAAGCAAATCTAATAAACTTCGACACAAATAGCTTTCAACTTGATATCAAATTTTCTATTAAACTAATTTTTTTTTTGAGGTTTTTTTTATAGAATATTTGTTTCTATCTTGACCTATTTAGCTTACATTCAATGCCGAACTGTGTACAGAGACTCTGAACAGTAAGAGAAGATTTCATTAAATCTAGCTGTATAGTTTGACCATAAAAATGTTATCCACCGACAAAAAAAAAACCGAATGTGTATATACATACTTAGTTGCGTCTTAGAAGAATATTTCTTGGTGTAACATATGAAACGGGAAATTTACAATTGGTATTATTTAAAGCATCCATTACACAAAGTAAATATTTTACTATTAAATTGAGAAGAGAAACCATAAAAGTTAAACAAAGCACTGATGTACTTTTAACAAGTTTAACAAAAACTTTTTAATTGCGGCAAAATGATTTCACAGTGTTTGACATTTTCTACACAAGTACAGTGGTGGAAACAAAAAAAAAAAACTATTCAAAAATAACGAAAACATTTTTGTTGTCTTATTAATGTTTGAGGGAAAATTAGAAATTATTTTTTCAAACCATAGGGTATACTCTTAACATGTAAGTACCTTCTAGAAGCCCCATTTGTACAAATTTTCTTTTTGTTCGTAAAAAAATAATGTGGTATTTTCAAGTTATTGGTCAGCACTTTTTTGTAGCCAAATAAAGAAAATGATGTTTGTCAACAAATTTCATTTTTATTTTTTCCCAACTTTCATGCGTCTTTTTTTTATAAAATATTTATATTGGACAAAACTTTGTTGTTTTTACTGCTGCTTTTAACTTTGTAAAAAAAAAAAAATTGTTTATGAATTTTCTTTTGAAGTGAATACATAAATTTTTACTCCGCAACTTTAATATTTGTCTTGCTGTATTTACTTATATACACTCTGTGAGGTGCAGTGGGTTAGTGGTTGGTAATTTCATTTTATAACTTGTTGGGTTTTTTATGTAAAAAAAAAAATCTAACACAGTATGCGTGTTGAGTATTAACTGGACTCATAATTTTTTAATATTTCTTCTCATTTTTCACTGAAAGTTTGTATTTTTCAAAAATAAATTTGTTTAATCTTATAAATTAAAGAAAAAAAGAAACAAATATTTGAATGACAATATATGTATAGAGTGCAAAAAATCATTTTCTTAAGAAAATTTATGCCAGTATAGATTACATTTTTTAATACAAATTTTTTAAAACTATATTCTACACTTTATATTATTCTAAGCGTAAATGCCTTGTACCTGTGACAATTGGCAGTATCATTTGTATGTGTGCATATTAAATTTCAATATGAAAAGCTTTTTGTTATCTTGCCAAAGAATGAAAGAGCGAAAATGAATGGCTCAAAATCAAGCAGATTGCAGAGATTTTCCCTTATTGATTTGAAATATATAATTCTTTCTTTTGAGTACGTGTGTGTTATATGTGTTGATTATATAAATCATCTATAAAAGTCTTTATCTTGGCTGACATCTGTGATTTATTTATCGTATTTCCTCTTTTATTATATCTCTCTATCACACACATACACACACACATGCACACACACAAAGAAATAAACAAAAAAACACTTTTCCAATTCGAGACCGGAAATAAGAAAGTTGAATTTATTTAATTCCATTCATCTTCATTGACGACATTTAAATACACTAACATTTGTATACACAAATTAGAAATGTTGTGGTTGAACATAAGAAAATTAGAAGAAGAAAAACACAGTTTCTTCTTAACAAATAGACAAACATTTGTCATTTCTTTTCTTTTATTTTCTATTTTTTTTTTTTTTTTTTTCGTTGAACACCTCTCTCTTAAGCAGAATAATTGTCTATCACAAAATAAAAAATGCTTAAACTCTGATAAACATCCAAATTGTAAAGAAGAAAAAGAAAAACTATTTAAGTAGAATAATAAAAAAAATAGAAAATAGAAATCTAAAAAGAAAACTATTTATCAAAATGTCCCAAACATGACCTTGGCAATACAGATTTTTTTTCATTTACATTTTTTTTTTTGGCATTTCGTGCCTTTTTTATATTCAATGCAATCTTTATTACAGTAAAAATGCAGTAGCAGAGAAATAAACCTTTTTTTTAATTTAAATGGAAGTTAAAAGAAATATATATACGGAAAAAAGATGACAAAAAATCTGATAGATTGAAAGGATACACACTGCAGTGATAGCTGTCTCTTTAGGGACCTTATTAAAAACTCTTTTTAGTAAAAAAGCTTTTTTTATGAAATCTTTTTTTCTATAAAAAGTTTACAACAAAAAAACAATATTTTATAGAAAAACTGTCTATAAAAACATTTCTTCTAAAGGGTTTTAAAATGGGTTACTTTTCTTGCTAAATATTGTCACTTTAATTACAGCCTCCGTTTCGTTGGGTGGCCCAGTAAAATCTCATCTAAAATGACATTGTCGAATAGACGCGCCTGAGTAAGATTGTGTAGATTTTATAAGAGAACACTGGTCAATTGGCATATAAAGGGTGGTTAATTTTTAAGGGCCGATGTTGATTTTGAATAAAACACAAATTATTTAGGAAATTATTGTCATTTCTGATAATATTGGTATTATATATGGAACAAAATATCGGCCAAATGGCGGCACACCTCCATCCAATGGCCCAAATTTTCGATGACGCTGAGGCATAATTGAGGTTCTATACCGTTAATGTGCCGTATTATCTCATCCATTAGCTCTTGAATTGTTGCTGGCTTATCGATGTACACCTTTTCTTTAAAATAACCCCAAACAAAGAAGTCCAACGGTGTCAAATCACATGATCATGGCGGCCAATTGAAATCGCCACCACGTGAAATAACACAGCCATTGAATTTGTCGCGAAAATGAGACATTGTTTCGTTAGCTGTGTGGCAAGTGACACCATCCTGTTGACCACATCCACATCTTTCAATTCGGGCCATAAAAAGTTCGTTATCATCTCACAATAGCGAACAGCATTCACAGTTACTGCCTGACCTTCCACATTTTGGAAAAAATACGGGCCGCCAGCCCATAAACCGCACCGAACAGTCACTCTTTGTGGGTGCATTGGTTTTTCGACAATCACTCTTGGATTATCAGTCGCCCAAATGCAGCAATTCTGCTTATTGACGAATCCACTGAGGTAAAAATATGCCTTATCACTGAATATGATTTTCACGATATGGATTTTGACCATTTTGAACACCCATTTTCATAATAAGCCTGAATAACTTTAACGCGTTGCTCGATTGTGTATCTTTCAATGGTTCAAATTGAGTTAGTCTGAAATTGAGAAATGTCAAATGAAATGTAGAAAAAGCACTAGACGTTTAGGTGTAGTTCACATTCAACATCGGCTTTTAAAATTTAACCATCCTTTACATACGATCACAGAACAAAAATTTTAACCCAATCAAATCGCTTGATATGGGAAGCTAATTTACGGCATCGCCAAAAGTAATAAACATATTACTCAAACGTCCGATCTAGCGTACTGGATATGACTTAGGTTAGGTTAGGTAGAACAGGCAGCTGTTGTGCAGCTCACTTGGGTCCATTATATTGATCCCTTTGTGATACCTGAATAGAAGAGTAAGAATAGAATAGAAAGAAAGCAGACAAGTCCAGAGTCTCCGGCGGGAATCGAACCCGCAACCCCCAAACTTGCAGAACAGCACACTGCTGACAGTCCATCGGGGCACCCTGACTTGTAGAGCTATATTCTGTATTAGCTTTAAGCTACTGGATTAACTTGATCCCCTAGTGGAAAATTATTTCCTCGTTTTTTTTTTTTGAAAATAAACTTTCCTTTAAAAGTGGCCACCTCTCTCGTTCTTCAAAAAAAGATTTTCTATAAAACAAAAAAAACTAGCTCTAATTCTTTGAGCTACTTTTCAAACATTCTCACTATAAAACTCTCGTTCATTAAAAGGTAAACTTTGATTTAAACTTCTTTATAATGTTTATGGAAGCTTTCTTTGATTATTAAAAAAAAAAAAAACAAAATTATTTTTTAATAAAAAATTACTTTTCTGGCATACCTCTTTAATAGAGATGTTTGTACAGAAAACAAATTGTTTTAAATGAAAAATTTCATTTAGAAAATAAACATCTTTCGGAAACAAGTTGTGTATAAAAGACAGGCATCGTTCAGAAGATTTTTTTTTAATTATCTTTATTATAATATTTTTCAAGAAAACTTTCCTCAAGAAATCAAATTTTTTTTAAAGAAATTTTTTTTATTGAAATCAGGGAACGAATTACAGCATTCGATATCGATCAAAATTTTACTCGAACGATCGAGTTCGCTGTGCTTTAGGTATAGAGATTCTAATAAGAATTTTCGAATTTCGATCACGTTCGAATGCCGTAATTCGGCCCCAGACTGATTTCGACGAGATTTTTTTACCGGAACAAATTTTTTAATAAAAAATACACTCCTTTCAAAAAGGAAATTTTAATTTAAATTATCTTTTAAAAAAGAAAATTTGTGCAGAAAAAAGGAACTTCATTAAGAGAGCATTTTTTAATAGAAAACAAACCTCTTTTAGAAACAGATTTTCTAAAGAAAATATAACTCTTTTGTGAAAGATATTTTTTGAAGAACATAAACCTTCGTCCGTGAAAAATTAGCTGTAGAAAACAAAACTCTTTAAGACAGGAATTTTCTATAGAACACAGATACTTTTCAAGGTGTAATTGTCTATTAAAAGCAGTTCTGTTTTAGAGCAAATTTTTCTATAGAAAACATAGCGCTTTCAGGAAGGATTGTTTCATAGACACAGATCTGTTTCAGTGAGAACTATTCAATAGAAAAAAAACCACAGAAAATATGTCTTCTTCAGAGAGCAATTTTCCATTGAGTCTTATTTTTTCCTAATTCTACGGCTAATATTAGATTTCAAGAAAACTTATCTATTTTTTTTCCTTTATATACCCTTCAACCGAAAGTACAAAAGTTTGTCATTCCATTTGTAATTTCTTTAATATTTATTTCAGACCAGATAAATTATATATATTTTCTGAATCCTTATCCATAGAGGAATTGATTAAGTTATGTCCATCCGTCCATCCGTATGTATGTTGCAATCAGCTTTTTGAATCCCGTACTTATACTTCAGACTACTCTTATATGCCTTTAATTTATCAGATGTGCTTTCGAGAATTTTGTTATTGAAACTCAGTTATGTAGGTACATTACTAGATGAGATATAAGCGAAAGAACATGATTGCTTCAGTTTTTTTTTACCAAAACAAATTCAGATATTGCAGCTCCTGTAGAACTTCTTGCAACTTATGAAAATATAAAATATGTACCTTTGGCAACATTCGCAGAAAATTTTCGTTCAATAGATCAATTAGAGACAAAGATATCGGCGAAAAAAATTTTGGAAAAATATATTGCAAACAAGAGTTTAAATTAACGATTTCCTAAATAATTTTTGATAACAGTTGCACCATATAATTTTTACATGATGGCACAAACTGTGTATGTCCTCTTGCTTGTTTCACATTAAATTTTCAACATTCCTTTTACATAAGCAAAATATAGATGCCATTGTCTTGGGTGTTTTGCTCATTAACAAAAGTATTTTAAGAGTTTTCTTGTTTTTTTTTACATCCTTAAATAACAAAAGAGTTTGTTTCAATGTACATTCGTTTCACAGGTAGCATTTCTATTTTCGTCCTTCTTTTATGTACTCTACTAATTTCTAAATAAAATGTTTTGTTAAGTAGGTATCGTCGAGCGTTGGTACTTGATTTTGTTTCGTTTGTAATTATTTTTTTATACTATTTAAAATTGTTACGACAATTGCCAGAGAAATATCTTTTTCTTTTTTGGTTATTTACAAGTATAATGAATGAATAAATTAAAAAAGAAAAAATAAAAAAAACTAAATTGAAATGAAAACAACAACCTAATTAATTGGCAACACAAAACTAGTAGAGAAGAATTTTTTGCTAAATTTTTTATACACAATTGCAACGTAGTAATTGGGCAACATTTAAAATGCCGTTATCATCATTGTCGTAGTCGTCATCATCACATAATAAAAAAAAGATACACAGACACATTTTTAGTAATTTGCACTCGTAAGTTTGTCTATGCATTAAAAACTTAAAATATAAAGGCCCAAAGAGAGAAACGCGTTTAAATAGGCCTTGACCTTTAATACCTGAAGTATGTTTTCTGTTATACTAAAAATAATAAACTTGTTCTCTTGCTCCCAAAACGTTGCAATAAGTGCATCATTACCTTTTTTATCACACACAAAGAATTTATTTTTAATCAGGTACTCAGTGTTACAGTAAATTATATAAAGAGACTAGTTTTAGTACGAGCAATTAATTAACTAAAGTAAGAATAAAGAAAATTTTTATTTATCTAAATTGGAATGAAAATTTTAAAATTTTGTAAAAGAAAATTATTTTTGTAGCCTTTGTCTAATCTGTTGTAGACGAAACCAAAGGATATAAGAACGTCTAAATAGACCCATGTCGAACTATGTGTTTATCAAATTTTCTTTATCGACCATCAGTACCTTCTAATAAAAATGTTTAGACTACCCTACCTCTCTCTAATACTGTGACTACAAAAAAATTATCACAATTAAAGTAATTAAAATAAAAATTAATTAATTAATTAATTTTAAAAAATATTTTACACTCGAAAATCTATTGAAATTTTGTTTGATTAAATTTAAAACCGCCAATTATTTTTTTTCTGGTTAAAATTTTTTTAATTACAAACTCTGTCCATAGCAGCTTTACAAATTCCAAAAAAACTTTTACAACCCAAAAAGAAAAAAAGTGTTTAAACTAGTTTAGTTTAATTATATAAAATAAAGAGTGAGTCATAAAATCTGTTACACAATCTTGGTTCAAACAAATTTTATTTTTTAGCCACGTTAGCTTTTCAAAATATGTCAAATATAATCTTTTCTAAATCATCAATTTTAAACTCCTATTTCCATCAAAATGGAATGAAAAAAATACGAAAAGAAATTCAATAATGAATTTCAGAAAAATAGCAAAAAATCTAAAGGTTCATCGTCACACAGTTTCAGAAGATATTACACAGTATAGGGTAGACTTTAACATTAAAAGAAAACGTGCATCAGGAAGAAAAAAAGTTTTCACAGACATTGTTAAGGATAAAGAAATCGAACAAATATTTTAAAAAGCATCGAACACTTCTATCAGATAATCAGCTCGTACAGTTAAACCTTAAAATTTTTTTGGTTCGCAGATCCAAGGTCGTAAAATTTCAAATCGCAATGCGGTAAAGAACCTAGAAACAAAGGAATGGGCGTATTAAGGTCAAACTTTGTAAAAAAAATACACCTGTTTTGATATGGAATGAAACCTATGTACTGTGGCTGATAGACAAGGTAACCTTAAGGAACAATACCGGACAAAAAAAAACAAAAAAAATCCCCAATAAGTTTCTTGTGTGGCAGGGTATATCGCCGCTGCTCTGACGAAATCGGTTATGTGACAATTAAAAAAAAAAAAATTTATTGCTCTATTTTAAACCATTATTGGTCATACATCTATCGGCTCCACGAAAAGCCCCCCAATGAAATAACGCCCAAACGAGAAATGAAATATTCTCCAAATTTTTTTCATACATTTTTGGGTGTTATTTCATATGAAATAACTCCCAATTTTTTTGGGCCGTCTTTCATTTTTTTTGGAAATTATTTCATTTCTCATTTGGGGTTTTCAAATTATGAAATAATCTCCAATGAAATAACACCCAACAAATTTTTAAAATTCGGGGCTTGTTTCATAGCGTGTATAATTTGGGTGATATTTCATTTTGTATTCGGGGGTTATTTCATTTTTAAAGATTTTGGTTTTGGGGGTGTTTGTAAATAAATTATATAAAAATAGGCCTTTTACAAGAAAACTTTTAGCCTGTGAATATATTACAATATCTTTTCAAATACATAAATGATAACGTTCGGGATTTGGATGGTGCGACCTTCGTGACAGACTACGAAATTAGTCTACGGACGGCAATAAATATTGTTTTCCCTAAACCAAAAGTAATCGGTTGTTGCTTCCACTTTTGCCAAGCAGTGAGAAGGTCCATAATAAAGTGTAACCAACTGGCAGCATTTGTACATACAACGTATATTTTCTCCATATTGATTTCATGAGCAACCATTTTGTTTTAACTATCATTTCTTACGTATAATGTATTAAGTTTATTTATGTATGTACATGAAAATAATTTTTTGGTAGTTGGGTTTCAAAAAGAAATATATTGAAAATATTAAACAATTCTTTGTCCATACTTTCTCATATCTCAATTACAGAAAATTACTGCCTTCTTTACAATATTGTAACTATAATAACGTCTCCCATAAGTTGGATTTCAAAACCATTCGTAAAGTTATAGGATAGCTCGTTGGTGGCTGGTCTGAAATAGCTTCCATCGTATAAGGGCAAATAACTGCACTGGACTTAGTCCATTTACAAAACCAAAAGTAGTCACTATTAAACGAGCTTTGTATGTTCTTTCACCAAAAAAAATTGATTATGAATGCTGGCACACTTTCGAAGTTGTTTGAAGAAGACGCCTGTGGTCCATATTGACTTCATGAAATCCTTAATGAATCTGACTCTTATGAATTTTGGGCATAATTTCATTTTTGTTGCTGATGGGGTTTATTTCATTGGGGATTATTTCATTTTCATCATTGGGATTTATTTCATATGAAATAACTCCCAAATATTGGGGGTTGTTTCGTTTTCGCTTTGGGGTTTATTTCATTTATTTTTGGATGTTATTTCATTCACTGTTTTTGGGTGTTATTTCCAATTTTTTGGGGTTTACTTCATTGGGGATTGTTTCCTGGGCGTTATTTCATTGGGGGGCTTTTCGTGGAGCCCATCTATCCACCAAACCTTTTGAGTATATCTTAATTGTTTCATAAATAAACAATAGTCAGTATGCGTAAGTTTATTACTGTAAAGTAAGAATATCAAATGCTTTTTTTGTTCTCTTAAAAACTAAGTAAAACAACACATAAATTAATTTTTTAGAGCAAGGACGATACGCAGATGTATATAGCAGCCAATCATTTGTGACATCAGGCACGATAAACACAGAAATATATATTACGGAGTGTCTAGAAAAACGGCTTTTACCTTTCTTAAAACATCACAAAGTGCCTTTAAATTTCTATCTTTATTTGGCATCATGGCTCTATGGGAAAAAACTATTAAGAGGTTAAATAAAAATTTTGAATTACGGAAGGCAAATGCATCCAAGTGACGAGGACTTTGGACTGTGGAAAGGTACTGCGCCCTTGTAGAAAAATAAATTAAACAAGTAAAAGTGCTATATTCGGCCGTGCCGAATCTTAAATACCCTTCACAACGTGTAGTCATGCAATAACAGTAGTTTGTATCACCATTCATCTCATATGAAATACGTACATACATATAAAAAACATACATATATAAAAACATCCCATTGTTAAATTATAAATTTACGTATGTATGTTAAAAAAATTAAAAAAAAAATAAAAAAAAAAAATTTTAAAAAAAATTTCAAAAAAAATTTAAAAAAAAATAATTAATATAAATAATAAATATAAAACAAAAAAAAATAAAAAAAAAAATTAAAAAAATATAATAAAAATATATATAAAATATATTAAATAAAAAATTAAAAAAAAAATAAAAAAATATAAACAAATTTTTTATTGGCTGAGCTGGGATTCAATGTTACGGTTACTCTAACCAGTATACACGTTTGTATGTATGTATGTATGTTGTTGTTGTAATGTTGTTTTTGTGAAAAAAAATCGAGGTGGTCGTGGGTTTTTGCTCATATCTCAGGTGTTTATGTACCGATGTTTCTGATTTTCAATACCGATCTACTCCCGAATATTTCTGATATTTTAATACCTCACCCGGGTCCAAGCGATGTCTGGGGACTACAAAAAGTTGATTTCAACATACACACGGACAGACGGTCAGACGGACAGACTGACAGAGCTTAATCGACTCCCCTATTCATAAGCTTTCAGAAAATATATACTTTATGGGGTCGGAAATGAAAATTGTAGAAATTTCACACAGAATGACAAACCTATATATACCCATTTTCACTGTGTGAAGGGTATAAAAATACAGCAAAAGTATCCCAGGATAGGTCGAATTCAAGGCGTAAGATTATGGATAACAACCAAACTTCAGTTGTGTTGCCAGCTGGCAGCTACAATTTCTCGGTTGTCAAATTTTCATGTGAAATTTACCGCTGTTAGTTGCCAGTTGCCTATTTGATATGTCGTTTTTGACAACTGCCAACGAAACTGAGGTTCGGTTGCTATGCATAATCGACCTATTAATGAATTGTACAATATTTGAATAAATAAACGCATTTTTAAGAATGACTACATTCTAAATATTTTAAGCGAAAGTAACCTAAAACTATGTTTACACTTTCTTTGATATTTATTAGAAACTGAAGTATTGTTTGTTTCGTCTCATAAGCAAATACATGGAATAAGAATATCTATGTCGTGTATTTGGCTTATAAGTCATTTTTTTCGTTTAGAACATCAAATTTAAGGCACATTTATTCATCAGGTAGTCTTGTTTCGTCAGCTGTTTGGTTTTTTTTCTTCACTTATTTTAAATTTCAGCTGTCAAAGTCTATAGATAAAAAACAATTTTCTCTCCTCTCTCATTAATTTTAAATGCCAAACTTCATATATAAAAATATATATAAATAAAAAAAATTCTGTCGCGCCTTGATCGAAATATTAAAAACTCAACGCAATAAAAAAAATTAAGAAATTTGGAGAAAGAGCAAAACGAAATACAAGAACAACAATGGAAACATTTTTATTCGTAGTCTTACGACAGTAATTTACATTAAACAAGTGTCTTTAAGTATATTCCAGTCGGCTAGAAATTAAAAAAAAATCTGTTCCGCTGCAAACTGCTCTGTTTTTCAAAAAAAACTTTGCGTTTTGATTTTACGTTGAAAGCCAATTTCGCCGAAAACATATACTAAAGATAAAATTGCTACCAAATCACCGTTGATTGTATTTAATTTTTTACAACACGGAATATACAGAACGCCTTAACTAACGCCGCAGAATCAAAAAACCGTATTTATTTTTGGCCCAATACACTAATAAATTAGCTTTAAATTTAAAAAACCAAACTGGCAACACTAATCCGTAGTTAACGCTTGTTTTTCTTTATCAGCTGAACGCTTATAATTTATTTAGATAGTTTAACAATGTATGTGGCATGCATTTAATAACCAAAGTAAAAAGTTTTATACAAAATTTATTAGGTAACATTAAACACTTTAAAACACCTGGGTATTCCATGTTGCAACTAAACTTAAAAAAAGAAAATAAATGTTAAAAAAAAGAAAATACATATAAAGGTATATACAAACACACATACAAAAAGGTTAAAGAAGGAAACTTAAAACTAAACAGAATCTTAGATTGAAAGAATTATAAACGTATCATAATAAATATAAATTTAACCCTTTTAAAATTAAAAACTTTTAAATTTTATCTTGATTTTACGTTTTGGCTCATTTTATTTTTTTTAACCTCTTAATATAATATGTTCCCCCATATTAAAACGAATTGAAATTTCTTTCGATATAATTTGAACAGTAATCTAAACTTACAGCACTCAACTTATTACACACACACATACTTGTCTATCGAGTTATAAAATTTTGTTTTTTCGAAAACTTCATTTAGAGATGTTATGAGTTTTACAGCAAACTTACCTGCAAAGAAAAATGAAAAGAAAATTAAATTATTTATCAGTTATGAAATTCTATGGATAAACTTAAAAAAAGTAATTAAAACAAATTAAAGTTAAGAAAGGCAGAAGCAAAATAGTGGGTAGGAAGGGATGAAAGGAGATAAAAAACACAAACATCCTTTTAATAAAGCTTTATGCAACACAACTATTATTGATTTGTAAGTTTAAAAAGCAAAAAAAAAAAAACTCGTAAACACAAAACGGAGATGGAAAAAAGTTAAAACAAACAGAAGTACTTAAATAAATAGCACATTATTGTGAAGTACTAAAAATGTAGCAATTTTCTTAGAAATTGTATAGAAAAAACATTGGTCATATAAACGCTATAAAAAATCTATTTAAAAAAATTAATATTTTCTTATAAAGAAAAATATTATCGGATTTTTTTTTTCAAAAGAAAATTTATTAAACGTTTTTCATAGAAAAATATTTGTTTAAAAAATTTTCATATAAAGAAAATTTATAGAAAATTTTCCCCAAAATTTTTATAAAATTAATTTATTAAAAATTTTTTTAAATAAAATTTTTATAGCAGGAACTTTTTATAAAAATTTCACGCTATAAACGCTATAAAAAATCTATTTAAAAAAATTAATATTTTCTTATAAAGAAAAATATTATCGGATTTTTTTTTTCAAAAGAAAATTTATTAAACGTTTTTCATAGAAAAATATTTTTTTAAATAATTTTCATATAAAGAAAATTTATAGAAAATTTTCCCCAAAATTTTTATAAAATTAATTTATTAAAAATTTTTTAAAATAAAATTTTTATAGCAGGAACTTTTTATAAAAATTTCACACTTTTTAAACATTTTCTGTAAGAATAAAGTCATCAAAAATTGCCATTAGCCGAATGTGAAATGGATTTAAAAAATAACATTATTTAAAAAGGAATAAAAATGTTGGTTGCGTTTTTGAGGAAGTTCTTTATAGTTTTTTGTTTTATTTTCGAATTCTCATTTAATTCTCAGTTCTAAGAATATCAGTTAATAAGAATTTGAAAATAAAACTTTTAAAACTTGTTTAATAATTTTGGTAAAAGAACTACTGATGATTGGTATAACCACCAGTAATATCCATATAGACCAGCTTAAACCCAACAACCAAATAAAATATTGGAACATTAGTTGGGAGCATATCCCGAATAATTTAGTAAATTATTTTGAAAAAGTTTTTGTACATATTACATAATTATAAAAAAAAATTTCTAAGGTTTCCTATAGCAAAGCGAGTCATTCGCTGTGCCGAATCTTATATACACTTCACAAAGTTTGTGCTATTATGTAATGACCATAAGTAACAGTTATATGCTTCAACTGTGTCCAAAACTTATTAAGGAAATTGATATGAACCTTCAACTTTTTCGCCGATATCTTTCAATCAAGATTTTCTGTAAAAGTTGCCAAACGTACATATTTTATATAAGTATATGTAACAAACGTTACTAGAAGTTCAATAGAAGATGCAAAATCTAATTTTGTCTGGGTAGGTGCTCGTAATGTGACTACATATAACTGATTTTTAATAGCAAAAATTCTCGAAAGCATATCTAAAAAAATTTATATAATAGTTTGAAGTGTACGTGGAGTTTCATAAAGTTGATTTCAACATACACACGAACTATGGATTCAGAATATATATATTTCTTGAACTAATATTGTAGATATTACACAGGGAAGAACAAAATAGTTTTACACTCTCGAGTGAAGGGTAAAAAATTAATTAACAAATATTCTATAAAACGAAATTTTATCGAAAGTTTCTTAAAAAAATATATTAAAAATTTTTTTGTAAAAAAAATTATCGAAAAGTTTTTATTGAGAAAATATTTATCAACATTTTTCTATAAGAAAGGTATTTTGAAAAAAAAAGTTATCGAAATTTTTCTGCAGAACATAAATTAATTGAAATATTATTTTTAATTTGACTTTAAAAAGAAAATTTGAAAAAGTTCTTTATTAAAAAAAATTTTTTAAATTTTCTATTAGAAAACTTATCAAAAATATTCTATAGAACAAAAATTTATCGAAAGTCTCTTGAAAGAAACTTATCAATAATTTTCTGTAGAAAAAATTAATTGAAAATTTTCTATTGAGAGACCATTTATCGAAAAGTTTCTATAGAGAAAGTATATTGAACTTTTTTTTTAGAAAAAAAAAATTATTGGAAATTTTTCTTAGAAAAAAAAATTTATCAAAAAATTTCTATTGAAAAATTTCTTTAAATATATCCTACGACAGAAAATTATTAAAAATTTTCCCTTAAAAATAATTTTTTTTTTTTTAAATTCTTAAAAATATTTATTAAATTTTATAAAAAAAAAAAACTTATCAAAAATATTATATAGAACAAAAATTATCGAAAGCGTCTGTAACTAAATTTATCACTAATTTTGTATAGAAAACATTTATAAAAAAAACTAGCCGCCCGGTACGTGCTTCGCTACGTATAAAGTGAAATAATAAAAAAATTTAATTGGAACATCAAATTCATTTATTTAAGAAAAATATATTTTATTAATTGCTAGCTATTTTCAAACTTAATTTAAAATATTTGGATAAACAATATTTTTTGTTCGTTTAAATATTTTTGTTCCGCTCATCCTTTTTACTGATAACTGAAATTGAAAATAAGTACCAAAATTAATTTTTTACCAATTTTATCGCCTTAGAACAACAAATTTTAAAAAAGTGCCGTAAGCCTTCTAGGATCTTTTTAAATTTTTTTGCTACATGCATTAGGTCCGAAGATACAATATTACCGATTTAACCCGTTTTTAGCCCTTTTTTAGAGTAAAACTACGTTTTTACTTTTTCCTTATTGCTATCCCTCTAAAAGATAAATGCTGTTCAAAAAAGTACCAAAATTCAGTTTTTACCCGTTTTATCCCCTTAAAACTCAAAAATTTCCAAAAAGTACCAGACACCTATCCAATTATTTTAAACAGGCTCGTTGGTCATTTCTGAATTTTTGTGATATCTTTATTAAACCCGGAGATACTGAGTTACAGATTTTATTCTTTTTTACCCGTAAGTCCGAACAAAACCTAAGCATTTGGTTCGGATAGGTGAGCCCGTTCTTGAGTTATAAAAGTACCACGAAAAGTGGCATTGATTTTTATATATATATAGATTTTCTACTGAAAAAACATTTATTGAAAATAAAAAAGTTCATAACAAACAAAAAAAAATATATACCAAAAATTATTTATGAAAAAATTTGTCAATTAAAAGAAAAATTTCTTGCAAAATTTCAATTTTTTTTTTTTTTATTTATAAGTTCAGTTTCACGATTTTGTGCTTTTTATTTGTCCTTCGCTATCTTTTCTATACTTTTAAAGAAAACTGGGTTAAATTTTTCTAAGAGACAAGGCTGTAAAATATTTATTATTTGTGAATGTATGCGTAAGAAGCAGGTAAAAGAAATTTAAATGAGAAAAAAAAAATAAAATAAAAATAAAAAGTAAACCAGTTAGTTAAATGTAGTAACATAAAACTATATGAACGTAAAAGTACGGTTAGTAGGCTGGAACAAATTTAGAAGAAGAAATAATATAAATTTACACTGTGCAAAGAAAACAGACAAAAAGAATTACATCGACTTCAAATTTGTACGTAAAATGGGGTTTATTAATATTAATAAATTTTATTAATATAAATTGATTATTTATACTTTTTTCGCACATTTCTAACAGTTTACGGAAAAGCAGAAAACTTTAAAACTATTATGGCTGTGCCCGACTCTTTTTTTGTGAGGTGAATCCTAGTTTACCACATACTACCCAGCAAAATCGTTTTGAAATTGTGTAATAGGTTGTCATTATATTATTCATTATATAGTAATGAGGGGTCGTTACCAACATCATTATTTTAAAATACAGAGTAATGGCCTGTTGATTTTTTTCGTAAATACTTTGTATATATTTTTATAAACAGTAATCTAGTTTGTATATTAATTTTAACTTTATAAATATTATTTATATGAACAATATTATAATTTTATTTTTGTATTGAAACAGTAAAAAAATACTACTTATGATTGCTTTTTGTAAGTACATTTGTAAGCGAGGATCGTGATTTCTCAAAAAAAAGTAGTTATTCGGTCGAAAAATAACTAGTTTATGTATGTCTCCAATATTACTTGCTAACTTACTGGATAATTAAAAATTTTGCTGGGTAGTTACATTTATGTGCATGTATACATGATTCACAAGTTGAACTCAATAAACTTGTATGCACCTACATACATGCACATATAGTTAAGAAGACATAGATAATATCAACAGCAATAGCAAGACTAGAATCAACCACAGCATTGTCAACTACTGTACCAGAAGAAATAACTGCAGCAGCAACATTAAAACTAAAGAGTGAAAGTGGTTTAGAAACAGGCAACAATAAACCCACTAACCAACAAACAAAAAAAAAACAAAAACATGAATGAATGAAACGAGTGTTTGAAAGATCGAATGAATTGAAAATTGAGACTCCATAAATATTTGTACACACATTTATAGATTTGAGTGTGCTTTACTGAACTTAAAGGAAACTGATACACATATCAGGTATGTAATAAATACATTATATATTGATGTGAGTAGAGTTTAATAAATACGACTTTGCATGGTTAAAATACTAATATTTGTGTTATAATGTAAACTAGAGTGATACTTATGTAACTTTTATTTTATAGTGTTCTATTAACCTGTTTTGTAACAAATGCAACTAGTTGTTAATGTAGCATACTTTTAGGGATTTCAACGCAAAGTTTGTTTAGTTACATAAAATTTGTTATCAAAACTTTGTTTATTTAAAACGCTCTATAGCCAGATATAGAAGAGAAAAAAAAACTAAGAAATAAATTATATTTAGAGAAAATTACTAGCTGACCCGGTCCGTGTTGCTGGTCCTAAGCAAACATTAGTGTTGTATTACCACACGATTTAAATTGAGCATTTTACGAAATTTACGGCCTTGAAATAAAAATCCATGGAATACCTATCAAAGTTTTTTTTGCAGAATAACTTACATATGGCGTAGATATGGACTCAATCAAAACAAAAAAAAAAAATTATGTATTTAAGGCAAATTGGAAACTATATTTATTTATTATTATTGAATTATTTATTATTTTTGAATGCAACATTTCGAAAGTTTTAAAATTTTGATATTGGATCATTATTAACACAGGTTTTTTGTAAATATCTTCGGAACTACATAACCGATTTAAGAGTGTTTACCTCGGTAGCTGTTGATCCAAGATATAGAGTCACTGGTTGCCAGTATGCTAGAGTTGGGTGGGTGTCACAAATTTTCCTTGTCAGTTAGTTTTTGTGTTCCTTTTCTTTTCTTTTAAATAAAACTCTTTTCTTTAAATTATTTTTAGTTGATTTCTGGTTTTATTTTATAATTTACTTTAGTTTTATTTGATTTAAGTTATAATTCCTTCTGTTGTTCTGTTTTTCTTATATTATGGCGACTGTTTGCCCTTCAAATTCTACTAGAACTCCTCAGTCGAGTAAAACTTTTACCGGCGTTCATACAGCGCCGACTCACCGCACTATGTAAGAGTGCATTAACACAGTGCATTTTACATAGTGCGGTTTATGCAACAAAGAAAGGCATGAGAGATGCGAACAAAGAGTTTGATATCTCGTTTTGAAGAACATGAAAACGGCTTTAAAAAAATATAATAAAATAAAAAAGCAAACAAAAAAAAATATATGTGTATGTCATTAGAATTGGATTTTGCTACGCCCCTCCGCCCGCAGACCGAAAATCAAAAATCACAGTGTCACCCGCCTAAAATTTCATCAAAATCGGCCCAGCCGTTTTGGGGTCCATACGTTACATACATACACACATCCTGTTTCATATGTATATATTCATAGATAGAAGATTTTAAAGAAACGTATCGAAAGATGCATCATTATTTAAAATAAAACCGTATTTAATTTGTTAAGCATTTCGTGCCGTATCTAAACAATAGCCTGCATAACGGTGATATAAACCTAATGAAAATAATAGAAGTCGTCAAATCGCACAATCTTAGTGGCCAGTTGACTGGACCATTATAATAAATGCTCGTATTCTTAAAGAAGGAACGACTAATCACTTAAGCGAACTATAAAACACAGAAAACTAAAAATTTTTCTAAGCCATTAGCCAAACAGTAGCATCGTTATAGCGATGTTAACTAGTTCTATCCAAAAGGCGCTAGGTTTTAACTTAAAACGGACAAAAATTTAATTGTTTTAAATGAAAACCTATTATTTTTTAAATCACCTCAAAGATAATTTTATGACTTTAGCACGGGTTTAAGTGATTTTTTGTTAATGATTTTAGTAAAATACCAAATGTCTTTAGTATAACTACAATATGTAAGATAAATAAAGGGTGTCCTAATGTAGGGTAGCAAATGTTTTTATTTATTTTTTTTTTCTTGTTTTAATTTAATTAACCGAGCTGAGTAACAAATACCATATTCTGATTGTAGTGAAATAGACCACAGCCTTTGGCGGTAATCGCAACTCCCAGACTGGCAGACTAGTACACTACTTATTAGTCGACCGGGGCACCCACACATATATTGATATTACAAAAAAGGTTCCGTTTAAAAAATTATGTTGATCAAGTGACCCCGTTTCGATTTTTTAAAATGTCATCATCCTGTTGAAACCACGTATTCTCGATGTCTAAATCATCAATTTACCGCCACAAAAAGCTTTAGATTATCTCCCTGCAGCGATTTGCATTGACAATTGAAACTTCAAATTTAGACGGCCTTTATAACATTGTAATAAAATCTAAGAATATATTGAGGTAAACTTTTGGAGGTTTAAAGTTTTTTCGTTATTGCCTAAAATTTTTAATCAAATAAGAATCGCAGAATTATGTATTTAAAACGTGTTTTTTTTTCTTTTTTTGTTATATTAGTTAGGTTGAAAGTATATCATTCAAACAACATTATCGGATTTGAGGATCTTTAAATTTGTTTCGAGCATTATGTTTAGTTGATATTTAAATTTTCACAAAATTGGCCGTACATTTAAAGTTTCACATTAAATAAAAAAGAACAAATTGGTATTGCTGATAGTAACGGAACAGAATATGGCAACAAAACAGTGGGTTGAATTTCAATTCTTAATTCAGTTTAAGTTCTTTTTATACCATAGCCCGAGATCCTTACTTAAAACTTTGCCAACAGTTAATAAGCACATCTTCAATCTCTACACTCAATTGCGAATCAAATAATTTGGCCCCTTCTCAATACTACAGCAATAATTGCTTCTCCGGTGCGCACTAAACGATCTTGACCGTAAAATAAACAGAGCCAATGGTATCATTCAAAAACTGAACCATCATTTTCAAAATAAGTTTAAACTATTTGACAGAACTTAATTAAACACAAATAATTATTGTAAGAACATCTGCATTAAAAAAAATTTCTAACAACGTTATTCATAACAAGAAGCTTTGTGTTAACTAACAAGCTGATATCATTCTTTTATGGGAATTTTCATATAAAAAAGTTAACACCTTGTTAGTTAGCGCATAGTTTCTTGTTATGAATAAGGCAGTAAGTAAAACACTACTTCTATAGTAGAGCTTAGATGACTTATAAACTCGCTCTAAAGTAAGATACTGAGAAAAGTATGATTTTGTGCTTTAAGTTAAAAATGGAAAACAAAAACTGCAAGAAGTTTTTACTCGAAGTGTGCTAAGGAATGTTTTAGCAAATAGTGACATAAAATAGAACTTACATTTATTTATGTTTATTTTATGTATGTGCTTAAAATCATTTCTTTTTGTTATTTTTTTGGAACGAATAATAATGCAAACAAATTGCATTTATGTATGTACTTATGACGACTGAATACTCGTACTGCTACAAATGCTTACTTTGACTACCATACAAATCTTATAAATATTTAAAAATATCTGCTTAAAAAATTATGCATAAACAAGCACACATTTATGTATGTATGTAAGAACATAAATATGTATTTGCATACATAATCAATTTTATTATTTTAGAAAACAATAAACTGAAAACTCAGTTGCGGATAGAGAACTTTTTTGTTGTCCTTTAGCATTAATAATTTAATATTTGTTATTTTTATATTCACGCATTATTTGCTGAATTTATTATAATTTTTCTATTTTATTTATTTTTTTTCTGTTTTGTTTTTCTTAAACTGCATGTATGACTTGCATATGAATTTAACTGTTGGTTTTAAAAATTTAAAATTATGTTGTTAAAGCAATCAGTGTTTATGACGACAAGGAGTAAGTTTATGTTTTTTGAACTTGCTTACCCGGATTTCTTAATTTAGCAACTAAGTTGAGTTTTAAAAAAAGTTTTGACTTTTTCGCTAACCGTTTATTTAGCAGTAAATAAGGAATATTTTAAAGCGATTTTTATATTTATGTTTTACTTACTGCTTAGGTGATGGCTTGACTAACCTGTCCACGGTAGGAATAAGACAGGCGATTATTAATGCAAAAAAAGTGACCTACAAAACTTATATCACATATAGAAAGAAATAAGAAGCCTTTATTCAGGCGTACTAAATTTGATTCACTTTAATGTACAAAGGTATAAAAACCATTCATGTCTTTTTGTCATATACACCTTTTGTGTGTGTTCATGTTTGTGCAACGTACACTGAATAAACGAAATACTGCTGATATTAAGTCTGCATTAAATATACTTATATATATTTATAAGCATCAAAAATATAACTACAACAAAAATCTACATAGTTTGTACCGTACTAAACATACATATTAACTTATCAGCGATAGCTTCCTTTTATTGTCGTTGTGTAAATCAAACTTTGTTGTTGCTATATCAAAGACGCTATATTAAACAAGTAAGAGCGCTATATTCGGCCGTGCCGAATCTTATATACCCTTCACAACGTGTAGTCATGCAATAACAGTGGTTTGTGTCACCATTCATCCCATATGAAATACGAACATACTTAAAAAAAACATACATAAATAAAAACATCCCAATGTGAAATTTTAAATTTACGTATGTATGTTAAAAAAACAAAAAAAAAAAAATAAAAAAAAATTTTAAAAAAAATGTAAAAAAGAAATTAAAAAAAAAAATTTAAAAAAAAAATTTAAAAAAAAAATTATTATGTATATAATATATATAAAACAAAAAAAAAATTAAAAAAAAAATAATAATAAAAATATAAATAATATATTAAATAAAAAATAAAAAAAAAATTAAAAAAAAAAATTTAAAAAAAATTAAAAAAAAAATTTTTGGCTCAGCTGGGATTCGATGCCACGTTTTCTCTAACCAGTATACACGTTTGTATGTAAGTATGTTGTTGTTGTAATGTTGTTTTGAAAAAAAAAATCGAGGTGGTCGTGGGTTTTTGCTCATATCTCAGTTGTTTATGTACCGATGTTTCTGATTTTCAATACCTATCTACTCCCGAATATTTCTGATATTTTAATACCTTACCCTGGTCCAACCTATGTCAGGGGGCTTCAAAAAGTTGATTTCAACATACACACGGACAGACGGTCAGACGGACAGAAGGACAGACTGACAGAGCTTAATCGACTCCCCTAATCATAAGCTTTCAGAAAATATACACTTTATAGGGTCGGAAATGAAAATTGTAGAAATTTCACACGGAATGACAAACCTATATATACCCTTTTTCACTGTGTGAAGGGTATAAAAATAACTTTGTAGATAATAGACCGATTAAGTCTTTAATGCATATCTTATAGTGACATTTAGCAAACTGGTCTAGAAGTCATCTGAGTGCTGCACAAATTTACTTTGTTTAGTCAAACAGATGCATACGTGTTTTATTGTTCATATCTAAGCCCCAAATGAATCGAATTTATAAACTATCAATAACGAAATTCTCGAAAGCATTTCAAATATATTGATACCACATACGAGTCTGTGGGATATGTGGGAGCTTATAAAAGTTGATTTCAACGCTTGCACGGAAGGACAAACAGACATAGTTAAATTGACTTCTCTATCAATAAGGATTCAAAATATATATTATTTATGGATCGCAAATGAATATTGTAGAGCTGACTAACGCAATAACAAATTTATACACAAGAGTGTAAAGAGTATAACAATCACCCTATAAGGGCAATTGCAAGCTAAGTTAAGAAATCTAAGCAATTAATTTTTTTTTTAAATTGTCATACAAAATATTCATTGTCGTCTACGAATATATATTTCGCGTCAAATAATTATTTGTTGTTTTAATTTATTTTAATGGTATTATTGAAAAAAACTACTTTTAAACGACAAATATGGGGCAACCCAAAATTCCTTAAGTATTTAAATTTTCAATAATTTAAGTGACCAAATGTTGCCAATCAATATTTAAAATATGAAAAAATTAAAACTGATTTTGATGCCTGAAGTGTAAATTATGGTACCTCATTTAATAAAAATGTTCTGCCACGATTTAAGAAAAAAATACAAAAAAGCCTTAAATTTGACATGACCAATAGACCGAAGAGCTATATTTTACTTAATCGTGTTTTATATTACTTTATATTTTATATTATTCACACACACACACATGAAGAAACTCTGTTTTTAAATTAATTGAAGTGTTGGGACACCCTATATTAATTGTATATTATAACAGATTAATTATAAATAATTTTATATTCATGCATATCTTTGTGTAATGTTTGTTTAGAAGCATAAATATTGTGTTAAGCAGATGACACAGGTAAGGCAATGGTGATGTGAACAAATTATAAAAATGCTTAAAGAACGGTATTTACTTACAACAAGAAATGTTTTTCATAAATTAAATTACACTTAGACCTTGTAGTATGACAACGAGGGCGAACGATGAAACATAACAAAGAGGATTCCACAAGGTCGATACTTCAAACACTTTTTTAAATTAATTCAGTTACAAATATTTACTTATGTACTTAACATCTTCTACGAAAATTTACTTAAGACCTATTTTTATTTATATTATCTTAATGTTTAAAAGAATTCAACTTGTGTTTGTCAGCAATACTTACAAGGGTAACTGACCTAGAACTTCACGAACTACAAACAATATAAAAGTATTTAAATAAGTGGTGACTGCTTTTTAGAAAATTATTTCCATACTCATAACAATAAACAATTCGTAGACACAGACATATAATGAGTGGCAATATTATTGTAGTTCCTTTTAAACGCACCGGAAATATAAAATGCCATTAACATTGATGGTGGAAGTCTATAAAAGAATTTATAATTGAATGCGTATGAACATGTGAACATTAATAAATAGAAAATAGTTACAACGCCGTCATAAAACACTGATTACATCATGATGATGTAGATACATATTTATTCTTGAGGAAACGATAATGATGAACGAACAGTTCATGCAAAAATTATTAATTTAAAACAATCTTGCAAAGAAAATTTAAACAGCAAAAATTGCAAGAATTCACTAAAAGAAATTGTTGTTGTTAATAGAAATTAAATTGATAATTTCCCAAAATTTATGAATTTGTAAGTTTTTTTTATTTTTTTAAACAAATTTATTCATGTTTTAATAATAAGAATAATATCATTAACGCTGAGAATTTTTATAAAACTAAAAATTGTATTTGGTGAGTTCACGATAGCACTTCTTCGTGTCGTAAAGTCATATATTTTTAAAATTTTCAAATTAATTAAAAATAATTGTAAAATTGTTACTGACAAATTTTTAAAAGATTTTACAATTTTTAAAAATTATAACATCATGACAATACGATAGGATAGATACAAGCAATGAAAAACCATGATAACGACATGATCACGACTGTCATACTATAGTTTCTATAAAAATATATGGTTATAAACAATTTAGTTATGTTAATTTGGTTTAATTATTTTTTTCGTCACTATAATCAAGACTTTGTTTGACCTTTATTATTAAATGTTTATAATTACCGCAACCATCTTTTTGCCTTTCATGTAACACACATAGTGGATTCACCAATCATATAAGTAAAAACAAATATTACAACTTTCTTAATAAATCAAAAATATATAATAACAAGTAAAAAAAGTTAGTAAGTTAAGGACACAAAAAGTTATGCAAACTGCTTTAAAATATAACATGCAATAATTTTTGCCAATGATGGCCATTTTCAGTTCAGTTTTAATATTTGTGAAACAAGTTCCAAATTTCACTTCGATAACCTATTAAACGCTATCTGCCCCAAGATTACAGAAAACTCGGTACTATTTCTTTGCGTATTAATCTTTCGGGGTTTTAGTAAAATTTATCATAAGCGACGAGGCCATTCTCTGAACGTATTGAACAAAAACAATTAGTGCCTCTGAAACACTGAAAATCTATGTATTTTTCTTAAATAGCCATTACATCCTATATAGTGCACTATTTACGTCGGATATGTCATTGTCTCTTACTTTTGCTAGGTCGCTCAAAGTTAAAATGTTTCTGTGATTGACAATACAGCAATACAAAGATCCAATCTAGGAGTTTTTAATTAATTAGGTCTGGATTACATGTGGTTCCAACAGGATGGTGCAAATTACATAAAGTTCGCGTGTCTAAAAACCTTGTGAAGAATTCGTTTCCAGGTCAACTTATGTCTCGTTTTGACAATTTGCAATCTCTGATAGGTTTATCCGATTTAACCGCTCCAGATTTGTTTACGATTATCGTCAATAAACCACATACTCTGCACAAAATATATTCAGAAATATAGTGAATATGTATAGCTTGAAGTTCTGATTTTTTAAAAAAAGTGCAAATGATCAGCAATAATTATATAAAAAAAAATTATTTCTTAAGGCCCCTTTCGCATTAGGCAACTTTAATTGCGCAAGTCTTGTGTTTGTGGGTGTGAGAGGAAAGGTCGGTGTGAAGGGGAAAGAATTGCCGAGATTTGAGTACAGACTTGCTTGTACTTGGCAATTCTGCTTCTGCTGTCATTCTTGTCTTGGAATATTTATTTGTTTTTGACATTGTCTTTTATTATTTTATTTCTTCTTCGGTGTGTTGTGTACTTTTGTGTGTATGAAAATTTTATTTGTTTATAAGTGAATCAAATATTTAAAAATGATGAGAAATTGGAAGCGAGATGAAACAGAACAACTAATTCAATTAAACTTGCTCAACCAAGTTGCTCAATGTGAACATAAAAGCAAGTTCAAAAGAAAATAAATAAAAATTAAAATTATACAATTAAAGTTGCCTAATGCGAAAGGGGCCTAAGACTATTGCAAAACAACAACTCTCACATTTTTAAGCCACACCTGAAAATTTCGACTTGTGTTACAAGGCTTCTATGGACAATGGTAATGCCTATTCGACTCGAAAAGTTAATCTAGTTTATATAGTCAATTATTCCAAAAGCTCTATAGCATTTTAATAGCAAAGATCTGCACTACTACACAATCATATGGAGGCGTTGTGTTGTTATTCCTATAAAACAACAGATGGCGCCCCATCATTCTATATTTTGAGATTATTAACATCAGATCAATGTTATAAATTTGTATTAAGAATGTTGTGACAATATAGAAAACAGGAGTCAGAAAACGGTTATTTGGCGTTGTCATTTTAATATTGACATTGATGCTGGCACACCTCCATCAAGATCGAGACAACATCGTACCTCTTGCCTTTCCCTGACTGAAATGGTTCATATTTATAATGAAATTAACAAGCACAACTTTAGTTTAATGATCACAATTACAGAACGCGATACAAATAACTAATTTCGGCCATTTAAATTTGAACCACTTTCGTGCTTTTTGTCACCATTTTTCCAATCCATATGAAGTTGCAGGTCTACATCGACAAACCAAGGGTCAAACGTTTTCGCGTATAATATTAGTGTAAAAGAATTTCATTTTACAGTTTCATATAGTCATTTGAGCACTTCCACGTTTGAATATCTTAATGTTCACCATCATATAAAAATATTTCTGTCCAATATCTATTAACGCAGAACAATTACTCTAAACATTTGCCACTTAATTTTCATAAAATTTTTAATTAAACGCAATTATTGAAAAAATATGCAAAAACAACTGAAATAAATTTAATATTTAATTAAATTGCTGTAGAGGTTTTTCTATTTTTTTTTTATATTATTTTGTTTTTTTTTTTAAGTATGTATTTGTTTAGCAACTTTGTTAAATGAACAGTATTTTGTTAAATATTTATGGCACAAAAATACATTGCTATATTCGCCTGGTTTAAATTTAAAATGCCTACAGCATTTTAAGTTTTTTTTTTGTTACAATTTATATTAAATGTTTAATTATAAATAATAAAAATATTAATAGAAATAAATTTATAATTAAAACTAATTAATTAAACATTTTTACGCAGAATCAAAACAGTGTAGAAAACCAAAGAAGAACTTATTTATTTATATGTTAATAGAGTTGCCAGTTCTGACAGCGGTATGGCAGTTTAATTACTGTCCGAAAATGAGAACAGTGAAATTACCATAATAAACTTTAACAAAATAAAGCATTGATAACATTTAATTTGTTCGGCTTGTCTTAAATTATATTCATTATACAAAAGCTTTACGACCATATTTATAATTAATTTTTAAGTTTAACAAAGGCTTTTGAACCCACCAAAAAACTTCATTACCATAAAGCGCTTCTTGAATCGCTTAATTAGTGCTTATCTGCTTCCAAGAACGCTTCCCGAAGGCATGATTCTTATACGCGATGTCTCACTTCGTAGGTTTTTTTGCAGTTAATAAGCGCTAATTTCATCCCTATTAAGAACAACTAAATCAGGCCTTTCCCTTACGCACTGATAAAAAATGTAGCAGCAATGAAGAAACATAAAAACTAAAGCTATTGAAATAAATAAGTCTAATATATTTAGTACTAGAAAAGCCCGGCGCGCGTTGCTACGCCCCTTAATGAAGAAAAATGCATTCTGATTTTCAATTGAATATCAAGTGCAAAAAGCTAAAAATTATAATTTTTTAATGGGCGTGGCACTGCCCACTTTTCTAATCACGAAACTGTATAGTCATGACACCTCAATATGTGTGCAAAGTTTCGAAAAAATCGGTCCAGTGCAAGTAGCTAAAAATGATAACTTATTTTTTATGGGCGTGGCATTGCCTACTTTTTTAATCACGAAATTGTAAAGTCATGGCAGCTTAATATGTGTGCAAAGTTTCAGAAAAATCGGTCAAGTGCAAGTAGCTAAAAATTACTAATTTTTTATGATCGTGGCCCCGCCCATTTTTTACCACCCATAAATACTCCCTGGAAAGTGTACAACAACTTACCAAAGTTTAAGTCCGATCGGTTTTACAGTTTCGGAGTCTATAGCTAACACACACACACACACAGAGTTTCACTTTTATATATATAGATAGATAGATAGATAGATAGATAGATAGATAGATAGATAGATAGATAGATAGATAGAAGATAGATGTAATAAGCAGCAGAGAAGGCATATTTTGTTGTGCTTTCGTATGCAAAGAATTTAAGCATTTTCATAGATGCAATAAGTTAAGGAAATGAAGTCAGCACTGCTTTCAAAAATTCTAAACAATTTTTGGTGGAAAAGGAATTTTCTTTTTAAGCTTATGTTTAATAAACATTTGATAAACTTATTTAAGGTCAACGATTTATAACCACCGCTTTTATTGTCCGCACCTTAGAAATTGAACAATATTGGTCCTTTGTCAAAGGAAAGGCAAAGAACAACGAACGTGTTTGTATTAATAATAAAAAACTTTATCGATTTGCCATAAGTATGTAGTAGCACAGGTGGTTCCAACAGTTGCACAAACTTGTGCTTCATTATAACACGAACTTTTTTAAGAGGCATTAAAATTAAGTTTGCTTCTTAAAGAATTTTAAATACCAATAAAAAATCGTATTAAATTGAGATACAAATTGTTCCAACTGCTTTTTTATTTCAAACAACATTAAACATTTCATGCGAATGAATTTTATGATTACAATGTTTTATTAACTAACACTCTTGTTTTAATAAATTTTATATTTTATCACAGATTGATTACGCCAACAAAATTTGTATGCAAAAATATTGTTTTTGTAGAAAAAGAAAATTTTATTATAAACGAGAGCTTAAATTTCAATTGCATAAAATTCTAGCTTTCATTAATTTTGCTTTAAACTCAAATTAATTTGAATACCACAGACAATGAAAATTCCCACTTCAAAGAAAAAAATCCAACAACTCAGAAAGCCTTTAAACCACAGAAAAACATAATAAAAATGATAATAAATCATAAAAAATGTTTGAGAAACATTTATAACCTTGAAGCTAAATTTGTGTAAATTTCTGGTTTTTTATAAAAGAGTTATTGGGTTTGAATTTATCTATCCACTCATATTCTTGAAGTTTGTATACCATTTAACGCATCGTCTTATTTTTTATTATTTATTATTTGTTTTTACGATTTTCTTCATTTATTAATGTGCTTCTTTCGTCTTGTATCATATTGTTATTTCGACATCTCAAAACTCCAAGACGTACAATGGCTTTTTATAGCATACCACAGCACCAAAAGCGAAAAGCGCATTATGCATTTTTGCTGAAGTTTGTAACACCAAAAAAATGGTGTCACAATGACCTTAAAATATACCAAAATACTTGAAATTAATCTTTAAATTAATCTTAAAAAATTAATCTAAAAGCAAGAGATGTCGGTACTTCTGTTTGTCCGACCGACTGTACGTCAATTAGTTAGTCGTTTTGGCTGTTCATGTAATATTTTTAACTTAAAGAACTGTTTGCAAACTATAAATATAATTCAGTGAAAGATCTTGTAACAATAACTTTCTGGAACCTATTTATTTGGAATAAAATCGTCTAAGGATTTCAATAGCACCTAAACAAATGTTTAAAACTCATAAATATTTGGATTCAAATAAAAAATTTAACAGAAACGAATTTCGTTGGTGAGGAACACATAATAAAACCAACAGCCAAAAAGTTCCTTATCATTCATAAAAGCGCTTTCAAATATATATGTATCAACACTAAGTTTACAATAAAGAACCACACTACCACGTAAGACCCTTTTCCAGAAGCAACTTATTAAATAATCGCTCATAAAACCTACTGCAAAATTTTACCTCACACAAAACATTCTACCACGTTATTTCATTATAAATTTGAAACGAGTGCTGGACTCCATTTAAGGTCAGTTTCTTTAAATCACCTCACCGTTCACCAAACGATCGGAATCGACTCCAAGGGCATGTTACCTTGAAGTGTCCACACCTTGGCGTTAGTGCTAGTCCGGGGTATAGAGATATTACCAGCCCCTCTGGCTGGAGCAAAGGAGAATCCTGGACCTCGTACATAAAGAGGTTAGGGAGACGAAGATACCGATGAGGTGCATGATGCGAGTGAATGTGGTCGATTGGCTGGATCTATACACAGGGACATGAATAGTGACATCAATATCTGACTGATGGGGCATGGGAGAATCCTGGACCTCGAACTTAAAAAGGTTAGGGATACTTTAGTCAGGTAAGGATGGTCGAGGGGCTGCATCGCACGCTCACAGTGGATCGCTTCATGCACAATAAGGGCAGGGACAGTAATTTTCCTGAACTTCGTACATGAAGAGGTTAGCGATACTCAGATCGCGGTAGACTAAGAATGTACACATTAAGTGTGAATACTATGGGGGACGTCGTTCTAACGAAGATGTTGGCAGTTAGAACTGTAGAATTTTCGACAATCATCAGTCGGCAATGTAAATTTGTTTTCTAGTCTCAGACTCTAGACTCAGTAAAGGAATGGATGCATATTGGGATTAGGATTGGGAACCATAAAATCACTGGCATGCGAAGGGGGTCAAAAAGAGACCCGAAATAAAAGTGATCTTTTTCGATATACCCTCAACATTGACTAATATTAGAAATGCAATTAAAATTTAGCGAAAATAATTCTTGAAAATGAAGGTGCAGTGTTCGGATAAGCTTACGCCTTTTGGGGGGAGGAGTTGGTTGGTGGTTCGGTGATATGGTCTGGGCTTTGTTTTTTTTTAAATATGTAAATATATAAAGAAAACAATTTGGTTTGAAATGAAATATCCTTTCGCCCTTCCCTTCTATCAACGCTCGATTGTATATGTTCAGATTTTATTAGCTAAACTATTTTACCCGTTTTTATAAACTTTACCTCAGGTGTCAGGGGTATAAAGCTCTGCCATTTTCTTGACAATTTCTAAGATATTCATTTGTGACCCCATTAGTATAAAAAATAAATAAATTTTTCTATGGTGTTGGTTTAGCTTTTTGAAACGCCAATATGTAGTCCAGCTTTTAGATATATTCGTCAATGAAACGTTATTGAAAACCAGCAAAATCGATTCATAATCTGTTTATATGGAAACCTAAAAATTTTACTGTCCCTAATTGTTTAGCTTATAGATGAACTGCAGACATGTTTTAGTTTATATTGGCCAATGTTGAACACATATAACCCTTGTAGTTAATAATTGTTTTATTTATTCTTAATTATATATGTACATTAAAAACATTTTATGGAAATTTAAATGCACTAAGTGTCCAACATGACATCAGACAAATATTCACCATTTTGCTCGATACAAACACAGGCTCAATTTAACGCGTTTTGCATTATACGGCGCAATGTTTCCGTATTTCATTTTAAAAATTTTGTTTTCCAATAGCCTTTGGTTGGTTAATACAAAATTTGTCTTTTAAATATCTCCATAAAAAAACTGGCTCAGGTTAATCTGTTTAAGGAAAATCTGAATTTTTTTAAGTCAAGCGTTCGCCAAAAATTTCCCGCAGCATGTTTATAGATTGCTTAGCAGTGTGCGCAGTTGATCAATCTTGTTGGAGTAACAAACTAGGGTATTGACCTACCGCCGGGCAAAAAAAAGTTGACGACAATTGTTTGGTCAGAAGCCCCGGAAATTCTTTGTGGCATTTTATCATTCACGTTGCTTTCAGTGCGAATATTTCGATTATCATTTTTTCAGGACGGTCAATCACAAACCCCGTTCATTTAAATGACTCGTTCTAAAGGCTGTACAAGCTGATTTTGGATTAAAATAATTTTATTGCGTCATAACAATTGATCGTTGACCAGAATAGAAAAATTCGATAATTTTAACGCGCTGTTTTGTGGTTATGCATCTATAATAATTTCTTAAGAATTCTATTGGTTAAATCGGTTACAGATTGGCAACGCTAAACACGTAAATTATAAGGAAAGCCATTTTTTTGTAATAAATCAAATTGCTATGCACCAAATTAACTTTTGAGCATGATTAGGCCATATGTTCCTTATAGGAACTACAGGAAAAAATATAAATATGATTAGGACACCAAATAACCAGTTGTAGTCCCAAGAAATATTTCTGAAAAGAAACTGTTTTAAAACCGATCGAGTTATAAGCAGCAATATATAAATGTCTCTAAAGTACCCGTAATAATTGAAAAGGAATATTATTTTTTTCAAAACTTTAAGACAACTGCCAGATTTGTTTATTAAATTAAAAGGGTACATAAGATTCGACGCAGCCAAATATAGCACTCTTTTGTTTTGTTTTATTTTATTTTCTTTTTTTGTTTGTTTTTTACTTTGATCAAAATCTTGTTTTGGCATTTTGTTTTTTATTTTTTAATCTTAAAATCTGATTTTTGTTATTGTTATGTTACAATCTATTAACATGGTTTTTCTTTTAAACAGCTTGAGAAACAATATGATGCGTAGATGAAGCAAATAGGCGAGAGCTAAACAGACAGCAAAACTTTTATTTAGAAATCCCAAGAAACGTAATGAAAAATTAATTATTGTTTTCATTTTTAATTGTACATATCTGGGATGGATTAACAAGAATTTAGCTTTTCTATTTGTTTGGAATCATATTTTTTGCGTTTTTTTTTTTTACTTAAAAATATTTATTTAACCTTGACATTTCATATGCCACTTTTTAAAAGGGAAATGTTTTAATTAAAAACTAAAAGAGGCAATGAATTGCTAAAGACACGCTTTGTCTGGTTGAAAAGGGGTAATAAAAACAAGTAAATAAAGAGGGAAAATTATGGCATTTAAAGGAGAAACTAAAATAAATTAGCTCAACTGTAGGACTAAAAAATCAGAAATATTTTTTTTTATAAAACTCAAGATTGTTTGTTTAATGTTTGTTTAAATAAATGCATTTAAAAACACAGATAAACACACAAAATTTGTTTTTAGTTTAAAACAAAATATTTTTTCACTTTACATACACACATATTCAAATTGAGTTTTAAGGCAATTTTGTGTACATACCTGTAAATAAAAAAAACATAGTTCAGTTATAAAATTTATTTTAAATATTATAGAATTTTTTTTATTTTTATTTTAATAAAATATAAATATTTATATTAAATCATTAAACACAATTCTTTACAATTTTCTTTTATTTTTTAAATTTTTAAAATCATGAACTTGTATTAAAAAATGTGGGATGCTAATATACATACATATTACAAATTTTAAGTTTTTTGCAAGTGTACAAGTGCTCAAATTAAAAAGATTTTATTGAATGTTTGACTGGGATTGCACTTGAAAATATTCGTGTCAAATTATCCAAATTTAAATAAATTTCTAATATAATATTGTAGTGTATTTGAAACTAATTATAATGACGCAAATGGCAAAAATTCAAATCGAATCAACGAAATAAAATCATATCATTTCCTGTGGAATTGGAATAATATAAGAAAATTTACAAATGTTTGCCAATCTGATTGAAAAAATTCAATTCAAATAAAATAAGTATGTAGGCAACTACACGCAAGAGAAATTAATTAAAAAATGTTAAAACAAATATAAAAACATAATTATTGTAAAATTAAAATCATAATATGATTGAGGTGATTCCCCATGTTAAACTTGTAAAATTGCAAGAAATTAAGGGCATACATACATACATATACATATAAAAACATCCCATTGCAGAATTATAAATTGAGTTTACGTTTCTGTTTCCAAAAAAAAAAAAAAAATTAAAAAAAAAAAAATATAGAAAAAATGTATTAAAAACAAAAGGCAACAATAAAAAAAATTACAAAAAATATTAAAAAAAAAAATTTTTAAATATTAAAAAAAATATATTAAAAAAATATAAAAAAATATATAAAAAAAATATATAAAAAAAATATATAAAAAAAATATATAAAAAAAAAATATAAAAAAAAATATATAAAAAAAAATAATAAAAATATAAATATATAAAATAAAAAAAAAAATTTTGACTCAGCTGGGATTCGATGCCACGTTTACTCTAACCCGTATACTTGTATGAATGTTGTTGTAATTGTGAAAAAAACAAGGTGGTCGTGGTTTTTTGCTCATATCTAAGAAAGTTATTAGGCGATAGTGCTGAATTTCAATAGCGATTCATTCCCGGATTGATTGATTCATTTCCAAAAGATTGATACCATACTCAGATCTGAGGAACATATATAAAGTTGATTTCAACCAACACACGGACAGACGGACAGATGAAAGCAATAAATGAACGGGTTGGTGAATGTCCAGAAACAACGACTAAGCACCATAAACAAGAAATGTTAATTTTTAAAAGCTGTCTACAGCCCATACTCACTAAATGTCTGACTCTCCATGCTTACAAATATGTATTGACACAAGAGAGTTACAGCAAAATGACAATGCGCAGCGAAGAAAGTTCGTTAAACGGGTTATTAAGAATTAACTAGTTGGTGCGGATTTATTTATAAACCAAAATCATTTAACGCCATTAAGCATATTAATAACTTAATGATAACAATTGTTTAAGAATAAGGTCAAAGAACTTGTGCCATTTAAACTACGCGTTACACGCAAAGAAAAAATATGGTTGTGGTAACCATATCACAGTACAACATTTTTCAGTTAATTGATTGCCAACTCAATTCTGTGAACTGTATGTGAAATTAGACCCAAAAAGAAGAGTTTCTGCATCATTCGGTTTGTCTTCTTACCTGCGATTTGAAGTTAGTACTATCGTATAGGGGAATTTATCACGTTTTAGGCCCTGTTGTTTGACATAGCTCGACAACCACTAGCCCAATTTAGTTGAAATAAATTTTAAAAAATTAAGAATTACAATTCCCTTAATCTGTTCATATATTGTTTTCCTATACAAGTAACACTTTCGAAGTTAAAAATGAATGTATGAAGGGAAAAAATTATTTTTTGCCTAAAAATTTAATTTTTTTTTTTTTTAAATACATAAAAAATCCAAAATGGAAAAAAGTTTCAAGTCTAGTTATTTTTTCGCAAAGTCACATAACCTATGAGCAAAATGAGACAAAGATCATAAAAATCGATGCACGCGTTTCGCTTTTATTCGCAATTGAGTAAATGTATGAATTTCAAAAATTTGCTCGAGATATGCACAACATTATTTGGAGAAAACATTGACACCTTTTTAATGATTCTGAGAATTAAAAAAGGAATAAACAAAAGGTTATTTAATTTTTATGATTGCGGTAATAAATGTACGTGGACAATTAAACGGAAAGTGGACCTTTTTATTATTTTGGTTTTTCCGGTGGCTACCTATATGATTTTTTTACATAAATTGCACCCACATTTAAGGGTGGTCATTATTTTGAAAGTTTTGCACAGTTTGAAACGTGCAAGTGCTGAATCAGGTAAATAGCCAGCCGCCCTTAAAATATGCGCCCATTTATAAGTACCTGGCAGTAAAATATTCAAAAATACGTAGTATTTATAGGTGTGCATTGATCGATTTTTGGCATTCAGCCAGTGCCGACGAACGCGAACAGTAAAAGTGATTTTTCTCCAGTTTTTTAAAAGTGAATAACAACAAAACATAAAATATATCAATATGGAAAACAACAAGTGCCCATATTCGGATGAATATTGTTACGTTTGTGGTCATATCGTCCGAAAAATACAGAAAAAAGATCGAAAAAATTTGTTTACTGAGCAATTCAAAACCGCGTATTGTAATTATTTCGATGAAGCAGATTTAAGTGGTGCAAATTTTACGCCGAACACAGTGTGCAACAGTTGTTATACTACCCTTCTAAAATGGATTCACGGAAAAAGTAGAAAGTTATCTTTTATGAAGCCAGTAATTTGGGTGGAGGACACAACTGGACATGATGAATCCAGGTGCTATGCATGCATAAATTTTCTTTATATTTTTATTTTAAGGGTGGTGGCTATAACTGATTTTTGAAATTCATACATTTACTCAATTGCGAATAAAAGCGAAACGCGTGCATCGATTTTTATGATCTTTGTCTCATTTTGCTCATAGGTTATGTGACTTTGCGAAAAAATAACTAGACTTGAAACTTTTTTTCATTTTGGATTTTTTATGTATTTAAAAAAAAAATTTAATTTTTAGGCAAAAAATAATTTGTTCCCTTCATACATTCATTTTTAACTTCGAAAGTGTTACTTGTATAGGAAAACAATATATGAACAGATTAAAGGAATTGTAATTCTTAATTTTTTAAAATTTATTTCAACTAAATTGGGCTTGTGGTTGTCGAGCTATGTCAAACAACAGGGCCTAAAACGTGATAAATTCCCCTATACGATAGTACTAACTTCAAATCGATACTAACTTCAAATCGCAGGTAAGAAGACAAAACGAATGATGCAGAAATTCTTCTTTTTGGGGCTAATTTCACATACAGTTAACAGAATTGAGTTGGCAAATCATGTGTTGTACTGTGTAATCGAAGAGCATCATACTATGATTGAATTGTATGATTATGGTTAAAACATATAATGGTTACCAGTTATCATTATTATGTTTAATTAAAGAATAATTCAATAATCAAATATATGACTACAGTTGAAATCGACAATCTTTGCTTTTTTACGGCAAATTATTGTCTTTTGCTGTAACATACACACATATTGTACTTACCAATTGAATTTCAGTTTTTATACTAATAATTTTTTACATTTTCTCGTTTATTTTTAAATTTTCTTTAATTTTTCAAAATTTTTGTTCCTTTTTTTGACATCTCAAACTTTTAAAATAATAAAAATTTATTCAGCAAGAAGAAAAACAGTTGAAATCAAATTATTATTAAAAAAAAATTATATATTGATAAATTTGTTATCATACTGTTGTCTCACTTATTATTTAATGATTATTTTTAATTTATAATGCTTTTGAATATAATGTTATTTTTGTTGTCAAAATTTTTTTAAATCATTCTATTTTTAAATGATAATCATTTTAAAAATTTTACGAAAAGTTATCATTAAATGATACAATTCAAACAAATGCTTGATTATCGTGACAAAATAAATGATGAAATGAAACAAAAATAACTATTACTTGTTTTCGACAACCAAATATTGTTTTAGAAAAAATAATATGACCGTCGTGATCATGTCGTAACCATGGCTTTTCTTTGCGTTTATACAGCTAATACAACAATTCAGTTACTGTATGAGGTATTTTCTGGTCTCGATCAGAATTAGCCCCTAGATTGTGTAATATGGTATAACATCATTAAATTTCTTTGTAGGGAGTAATTTAAAGTTAAGCAAGCCCACAAACGCATTGAAGAAGACCTATTGCAGAATATACGAAATTCAGTTACATTTATGCAACCATTTCATAGAAAATTTTGAGAAAAAAGGTGGCGTATGTGCCAGCAAATTCATGAAGGAACACAAAAAGTGGGGTTTCTATGCGATTTTAATTTTTTTATTAATTTTAAGACACCATTAATTAGAAAATCTTAATATTTTTTTTACTTAAAAAAAGTTTTGTTTCTCTAAATTTGAAACCGTTCGCTCACTTTCTTTCACTTTCTTTATAAGAAAAATATTTTTTGTTTTCCTTTTACATGTAGTTTGATAGTTGCAAACAACTCTCTTAAAGAGGTTAAAGGTGTTAGTCCCGTCAACAAAAAAATATGAATTTTTTCACATTGCATAAGACTAAGAGTAGATCCACCTTAATGTTAATGAAGCCAGTTTTACAACAACAACAAAAAATCTTAAATTATTAGGATAGAAAAAACTGTAAGTATAGGAAGTAAATCAATATTACGCATTAAAATAAATTTTTGTATATATTTTTTAAATCGTAATACATACTCGTTAACACTTTACTGTATTCACACCATTTTTTAGTATTCTTCAAATGGTTTAACAAAGATAATAATTAAAAATCTATTTTTTCATACATAAACTTCTAAACAAGAACCTATTGTTGCCAACCTGTGCTTGTATCTTAAGTACACACTTTTAAATTAATAGGGTGTCCCAAAACTTAAAGCATAATATTTTAAATTTTTATTATTTATTAAAACAAAAATTACGTTAATCATTGCAAAGGAGTTTCAATATTTACTTAAAAAAGGAGATATGTAGATAATTCAAAGTTGTATTTTTTAACGAACTTATTATATTATATAAATTTTATAAATTTTTCTTATATAATTCCCGTATTCTATGAGCATTAAACCAATATACCAATACAGAGTATACAGTATCTGGTCTTAAAAATGCATTGTATTTGGCTTGTATGCCATAAAATTTGCAGTATATATGTACTTCAAATTTAAATATATTATTTTAGAAGAACTTATGCCAGAAAAATAAATCGCAAGAAAATTACAAAAGCTAGATGTTTAATTATTCATATTAAATAGCAATAACATTTGTATATACAACTGTGGTGACCAAGGGTATTTAGCCTTGTCATTTCATTCGAAATGTCTGCAATATTTATTTCCGACCCCATACAGTTGAAAGTTTCTAAATGCTTATACTTACAAGAACTACAACATACATTTACAAAGCAATCCCAAAAAAATTTCCAAATTGTAATAATTTTTATTATGCTTATGTACGAGTGTTGGAAATACCTTTTAGAAGTCGCCACATGTTTCACAGATTTGTATGTGATAATCAATCTTTTAGAAATAGCCGGGAATGAAACGCTATTGAAATCCAACATAATCGTTCCATGACTTTGCAGAGATCTGAGCAAATAAACACGACTGCATCTGTTTTTTTTTTCATATTTTTATCACAAAAATTTTAATTGGTAAGCCCTATTGACTATTAAGACCTAGTGACTATTTATATTTATTATATGCCTACAGAGATATTCATGAAAATTTTGGACGAACCGGTAACTAATCGGCAAAGTTATACACAAAAATGATTTGGAAAAATGTAAATTTGTTATATATATAAAAATTTTGCAAACGCCTAAACAATTTATGAACACGTTAAAAACACCGAATTATAAATCGTGGTATCACAAATTATTTCTGAGAAAAAACTTACAAATCGATTAGAACCTAACTGCGACAAAAGCATCGAAATTCAACTGCTTCGATGTTTTTCTCAAAATTTATAAACGAAAATCGATATTTTTCGGTTTCTATACCACCGAGAGAGCCAATATGGGTATCAATCAATGGCCGCTTAAACAAAATGGCGATCAAAAAATTAATATATGTATGAATTAAATCGGCTATTTTAAAATGTACCCCCTTGATTACCCACAATATTGGTATCAAATGAAAGAACTTGACCAGTTAAATACAGTCAACCATGTAAAAAATAAAGTCCGAAACAAAATGGTGAAAATCTTTTTCAAACCCCATTAACATGGTACTAAATGAAAGAGCTTGTATGGTAGAATCCAGTTAAATATGGAAAAATTTAAAATCAACGACGCCATCGAAAGAAGTAAAGAAAATAGCGTATAACATGAAATGTTATGTACATGATGGTGAAGGATATTATCAGATTCGGCACCGATGAATATAGCACTCTTAGTTGCTAACTTAAGAGATCAAATCAATTGCGGCACAACCTTTTGGGATTATCCGTGCTGCATGCTTTTTAACGTTAGGGTTCTTTCTTTACTTTCATTTGATAAAAGCCTAATTGGGGTGGGCTTGGTGGGCAATATGTTTTTGTATTATTAATATTGTTCCTTTTTTTCGAGATCAGAATCATGATTTATTAAATGAAGCACTTTTTTCCAAAGCCGGCAGTTTTTTTTGCAAAATGTTTCCTTTAATCCGTTTAATAGTTCTATCAGATCTATTGGTCACATTATATTCGACCTGTCATGTCTTTCCTACATTTATGCACATGTCTCTGCACAATTGGTCCAATTAGTCACGCACCCGTTCTTAAGCAGACTGATCAACTTCGATGATCTACTAAATCCAATGAAAACGCTTGTTATTATATTGACTATTATCGGCCACTGACTTCACGTAGCCACAAAACAAATAATCTTCCTGAAAAGGAATTGAACTCATTTATAGAAAAAATAATAGTAGCACAGCCCTGACTTTTATTAACATTGCTTTAATCGATTCAAATATTCGCCAACATTCAAATATTTTATTTTTAGATTGGCGAAAACTAACCACAGAATTGGCAATAAATTGAAAAGATATGTTCATTTTGGAACACCCTTTATAGTAAGTTATAAGTACATCAACAATAACGTGGAAGTGTTCATCATCTATGTATGTATTGCAATTAATCATTAAATTATTTTTCCGGTTTTGTGTTTTAGAAAAAAAACGTTATATTGTTTTTTTTAATAAAAAACAACTATTTTTTTACTGCACAAAGACATTTATCTTTATTATTTAAGTATAATAAAAAATTTAATTATATTTATCAACATTTAAACTGCACAATGGAACATTAATTAACAATACCAGCCAAGAAACCAAAACCATTCCATCAAATATGTTTCAAAAATGATAGCTCCTAGTTTAGATTGGCCTTGAAAGTAAATCTTAAATATTTTGCAAATTTTTAAATAAAAATTTGTACATAATTTGAAAAATAGCATTCAATCAATTTGATGATACACAAGTATGTAGAATTTAATTTTAACTTTTATTAAAATAAAGTATTTTTACACTGGGTGTCCCAAAAAATATTACTCTATTGGAAGATGCTAGATGTTTGCAATTGATGATAAATTTAAATGTAGTTTTGATATTTGTGAAGTAAACAGTTACAAGTTGATAAGCCACGCAACGTTGTACTCTTCAAGAACACAGAATACTCCTGATACATTAAGCACAAAGACGACAGCAGTGTGCAAACAACGTCATTCGATTACGATCAAAATTTTCGCTGAGCTTTTAATATAGAGATTCTAATAAAAATTTGATAAGTTTCGTGATTCATGCGTGACTATTGTTTTGCGTAATAAAGCTTCACTGAAGATCTACACATTATTTTTTTGTTTAAAAAAAAGGGAAAAATAAATGTTGCATGGCCTCTTTTAGTTGCAAATATTTTCTTAAAAGCAGTAAACTTTAAATTGGCATCACTATTTCATCACATTGATTTTTTTTAATTAATTTTTCGCTTTTTTTCGCTACAATTTTCATATCACCTGTATTTTCCAATACGTCACGCAAAAACAGATCATTAAAAAAATATTTAATTTATATTTTTCTTTTTTTTTATTTTTTCTACTTAAATGTCGGAAAACATTTGTAAAATTTAATTTATGTTTAAGTAATTAAATAAATAAATTGAATTAACAACGGGGCAAAGAAATTGAATTTTTTTTTTGATTTTTATTTTTTTGCCAAATGAATTATAAATTATTTTTGATTAACTTCCGAATGTGTTTGTGTTTATATATTAAATTTTAATCTGATAAAACTAATTGTGTTTTCTCATGTCAAGTCTTTGACGAATGCTCTGCTGTAAACAAACAAAAAATCAAAAGAAAATTTTATTGAAGAATTTCAAGGTTTCCTATACCCACCGCCAAAAAAATTAAATTGGCGTATATTCATTTAGTCATTCCGTTTGTAGCACATCAAGATATTCATTTTAGGCCGTATAAAGTATATATTTTCTGAGTCTTAGTGTGAGTCTAGGACGATAGATAGAGCTTGATCAAAAAATATTAGACGAATGAAATTTGGTTAAAACATTTCTACTACATTAGTTGACACGCCCACTTTAACGTCCATCTCCCATATAACAATTTATCTAAAATTTATACAATTTTTTTGTTCAGCTTATCAACAAATTTTATTTATTACGCCTACTTTTCATACTATGACCAAAATTTAATATTAATAAAAATTTAAAAGCTCATAGATAGAAACAAGAGAATTAGTTGTATGATGATAAAATTTTGCCAGTGCGGCTTTCTAGACAATGCCATTATAATACCAAAATATTAGGTTGACAAGCCCACTTTAAAGCCCACCTCTCATATAACGATTTATATTAAAGTGATATAATTTATATATTGAACAAGATTTTGGGTGAGTAAAGACCTCTCTATTGCAACATCTAAGTTAAGCTCATTAGCAAAAATTAATTTCACACCCCCACTTTAACGACAAATTTGCCCATAAAAGCAACACAATTAGTTATACGATGTTTAAATTGCTCAAAAGCGGCTTTCTAGTTAATGTTACTAACACGTCAGAAAATAAAGATAAAAAATGCCTCATTTATTACGATTTTTAGGTCATATAAACTCTATATAGTAAATGTAAAATATTTAAAAAAATAAAAAATAAAATATTTTGGTAGAATAATGGATTTTCTATAAATCAATATTTAAGTTAGCTGGATACTAAAATTCGGCACCGACGAATGTTTAACTATTACTTTTACACATACAAATATATTACACATGTATGTGCATTTGGGTGAGCGAACGGTTATTATTCGACCGGTTTTAACCGGTTGTTTTCAGTTTTTCCGATACCGAATTTTTTAAAATTAAAATTTTTATGATATCAAATAAACCGTTGTACAAAATAACTGTTCTATTTAATATATGCACACACCAAAATGTCCTATAAAAATCAATCATAAAGAACACGTTTTGGAGGATTTTTTTAATTTAGACAAGTGTCATAAATGATCTGAAAGGCTAAAACGATTACTACGATGCTAAGTGAAAGGTCATTTTCAATGTCAAGATTCATAAAGGCAAAAGAAAAAATAGATAAAACATGTTGGTTGGTTATCGTGGTAGTTCGCTGCACGCAAACAGTCAAGTAGTCTTTATGACTCCGTTTTGACAGGACCACATCACTCGTCAGCTTTTAATGAATCTCAGAATAAATTCAAGAGTAAGGGTACTAGATCCACCCCGTGGCCGTGAGGTATCTCAGTAGATAATTCAGTCCAACTTCAGATATCGCAGAGAGGCCATCCAGTATATGTTCGCCCTGAAATCTATGTATTTTGGCCGCCAGTGCAGAACATTCGCAGAGAAGGTGGAAAACCTATTCCTCCTTCGCTCTCTATCCAAACAGCTGCGACAATGGTCGTTCAATGGAAGTCCGAGTCGACTTTCATGTTTGCCTAACATCCAGTAACCCGTCAATACCGCCAGCAACCTCGAAGTTGCAATGTACGTCGCGCATCAAAAGAGGGCCACGTAAGCCTTGCCACCTTACACGTGCTAAATCGTGTTAAATCAAAAAATTTTTAAAAATTTTTGTCAGTACTGCAGTATATTTTCTTCATTCTTTACCTTTGTGAATTATTTTGATTTTATTTAAATAAACTTTTTATTTTAATAATTTGTTTTATGTGTTATTTTTATTCGAATAAATCCGGTTAACCGGTTATTTTTTAAATTCTTAAACAAAGAATCGGTTCTTTTTATACAGCAACTATTTGAAATATCCGAAAACCGGGTTTTAACAAAAGACAAATAATCGTTATCCCTAATGTACATTTTTTTTCAGAGGAAAATTTGATGTAAGATCTTTTAATTATAATTTAATAAATGAAATTCAATAAACATGAGTCTTTTGATATTAATTTAAAAGAAATTTAATCACTTTAAAAGCTTAATAATTGCTGTTTCTTTGATTTATATGCGCATAACTTATTTCTCTTTGTTCCTTCTATTTATGTGTTTATTTAGCAGGGACCATGATGTTAGGGCATTCATTTGCGTGTTAAATTAGGTAAATTGTAATTATTAACTCTACACTGAAAGCACAGAAAACTCTCATGTTTGAATGAAATATCAAAAGATATCTAACGACGTTCTTTGGTTTCAGGTTTCACAAGTGTTGACTTAATAAAGCCAAGTGAAAAGCATTTATTCCGTCTATCTCTTTTACTTAAGATTTTCTTTCTTTATCTGCTCCTACCTGACTATACTTAAGACTTTTTCTGAGCAACTATCTTTCTCTGTTCTGCTCATAGACTGTGCACAAGATGCCTCCATTGTTTTGCACAAACATTTTCATTTATTATATCAAAGTTAAGATTAGATCTGATAAGAGATAATGAATGTTCTAGAGATATGGTGGCAGTCATATTTTCTTATATCTTCAACCAATCAAACACTTTGCGCTAATCAACTGTCACGCATTCAGCTATAAATTATTTTAATTCAAAATAATACTAAAATTAAACAACAATAAGAACGACACCAAAACTAATCTTAACTAAACCTACTATGTACGTACAAATACACTTCAAATTTTTAAAATTCATATCAGTACCATGGGTGATACCAAGTCAGAGAGAATTTCTCGATAGCAGTTTTTTATATGAAGTTTGACAATTGTAAATTAAAGGAGAAAAGAGAGAATGTATGAAATTTTGACATATAGAAAGTAGCAGATGATGAATTGAGACTACCTAGCTTAATATACCTGGATCAGTACTCTTTAGTTTGGTTGTGTCAATTAATTTTAATACCATTGTTCTTTATTAATAGCAATGAAGTTCAATAAAATCTATAATTTTTGCAAATAAATATTCAGTATAAAATAGTATACAAATGGCTTTCGAATGAAATCATTTTATTTGTGTTTCTATATCTGTGTATTTATTTGCTTCAATTGTCTAAAAACTATTAAAGAATACAAAGTTTTTATTCGTATTAAAATCGTTTTATTTATATTTTAATTATTTTATATTTAAAACCCTTATTGTATTACTTTTTTATAATAGTCTTTATCGACAGCACAATATGATATGTTGCCTAATTGTTGTCGATAACAATTTCTTAATACTGACAGCAGTAGAGCACTTTAAAGACAACTTTTCAAAAAGAAAAGCTTAAAAAAAATCATCCACAAAACAAGAGCAGCTACAAGCTATCATTTAAATATTGCGAAAGAAAAAAGTGAACTTATATGTTGCGTGTGAGTTGGAAACTTTCTGTTTATATCCTCAGAGATTTAACTGTATTCTAATACATTAAAGTTATTTTATTTTTTTTTTTATATGAATGACACGGTGATATTTTTATTATTTTGCTGCTTACAAGTAAGTCTCTTTGGTATTTTTTTTTATTATTATTATGTGTGTGAAGTTAAATATGCCGAGTTAAATATGTTTTGACGTAAGAACATATTTAACTCAGAAGTTAAATATGTTATGACGTAACGACATATTTAACTCAAAAGTTAAATATGTTTCAACGTAACGATGTTATAAACAAAAATAAGATATTCTAAATTCAAAAACATCAAATAATAAAAAATTAATAACAAAAATAATTTTTTTTATAAATTTTTTTGTATATACATACATATAGAATTTGTATTTGTGAATTTTTTTAAAAATTTTTAAAATTTGCACTATGAGAAAATCATTGAATCTCTGAGGGATTTTGGACATATTTGGGCAAACCCTTCGAGGTCACTCATATAGACCATATGGAAAATGAAGACGATTGTTTGCTCTAATTAACTGTATAACTCACAATTCTGGATTGTATTTGTGAATTTTTAAAAAAATTTTCAAAATTTGCACTATGAGAAAATCATTGAATCTCTGAGGGATTTTGGACATATTTGGGCAAACTCTTCGAGGTCACTCATATAGACCATATGGAAAAGGAAGACAATTGTTTGCTCTAATTAACTGTATAACTCAGAATTCTGAATTGTATTTGTGAATTTTTTAAAAAATTTTTGAAATTTGCACATGAGAAAATCATTGAATCTCTGAGGGATTTTGGACATATTTGGGCAAACCCTTCGAGGTCACTCATATAGACTATATGGAAAAGGAAGACAATTGTTTGCTCTAATTAACTGTATAACTCAGAATTCTGAATTGTATTTGTGAATTTTTTAAAAATTTTTTGAAATTTTCACTATTTGAAAATCATTGAATCTCTGAGGGATTTTGGACATATTTGGGCAAACCCTTCGAGGTCACTCATATAGACCATATGGAAAAGGAAGACAATTGTTTGTTCTAATTAACTGTATAATTCAGAATTCTGAATTGTATTTGTGAATTTTTTAAAAAATTTTTGAAATTTTCACTATTTGAAAATCGTTGAATCTCTGAGGGATTTTGGACATATTTGGGCAAACCCTTCGAGGTCACTCATATAGACCATATGGAAAATGAAGACAATTGTTTGCTCTAATTACTGTATAACTCAGAATTCTGAATTGTATTTGTGAATTTTTTAAAAAATTTTTGAAATTTGCACTATGAGAAAATCATTGAATCTCTGAGGGATTTTGGACATATTTGGGCAAACCCTTCGAGGTCACTCATATAGACCATATGGAAAATGAAGACGATTGTTTGCTCTAATTAACTGTATAACTCACAATTCTGGATTGTATTTGTGAATTTTTAAAAAATTTTTCAAAATTTGCACTATGAGAAAATGATTGAATCTCTGAGGGATTTTGGACATATTTGGGCAAACTCTTCGAGGTCACTCATATAGACCATATGGAAAAGGAAGACAATTGTTTGCTCTAATTAACTGTATAACTCAGAATTCTGAATTGTATTTGTGAATTTTTTAAAAAATTTTTGAAATTTGCACATGAGAAAATCATTGAATCTCTGAGGGATTTTGGACATATTTGGGCAAACCCTTCGAGGTCACTCATATAGACCATATGGAAAAGGAAGACAATTGTTTGCTCTAATTAACTGTATAACTCAGAATTCTGAATTGTATTTGTGAATTTTTTTAACAATTTTTGAAATTTGCACTATGAATCATTGAATCTCTGAGGGATTTTGGACATATTTGGGCAAACCCTTCGAGGTCACTCATATAGACCATATGGAAAAGGAAGACAATTGTTTGTTCTAATTAACTGTATAATTCAGAATTCTGAATTGTATTTGTGAATTTTTAAAAAAATTTTTGAACTTTTCACTATGAGAAAATCATTGAATCTCTGAGGGATTTTGGACATATTTGGGCAAACCCTTCGAGGTCACTCATATAGACCATATGGAAAAGGAAGACAATTGTTTGTTCTAATTAACTGTATAATTCAAAATTCTGAATTGTATTTGTGAATTTTTTAAAAAATTTTTGAAATTTGCACTATGAGAAAATCATTGAATCTCTGAGGGATTTTGGACATATTTGGGCAAACACTTCGAGGTCACTCATATAGACCATATGGAAAAGGAAGACAATAATTTGCCCTAATTAACTGTATAACTCAGAGTTCTGAATTGTATTTGTGAATTTTTTAAAAAAATTTTTGAAATTTGCACATGAGAAAATCATTGAATCTCTGAGGGATTTTGGACATATTTGGGCAAACCCTTCGAGGTCACTCATATAGACCATATGGAAAAGGAGGACAATTGTTTGCTCTAATTACCTGTATAACTCACAATTCAGAATTGTGAGTTATATATAGAGCAAACAATTGTCCTCCTTTTCCATATGATCTATATGAGTGACCTCGAAGGGTTTGCCCAAATATGTCCAAAATCCCTCAGAGATTCAATGATTTTCTCATGTGCAAATTTCAAAAATTTTTTAAAAAATTCACAAATACAATTCAGAATTCTGAGTTATACAGTTAATTAGAGCAAACAATTGTCTTCCTTTTCCATATGGTCTATATGAGTGACCTCGAAGAGTTTGCCCAAATATGTCCAAAATCCCTCAGAGATTCAATGATTTTCTCATAGTGCAAATTTTGAAAAATTTTTTAAAAATTCACAAATACAATCCAGAATTGTGAGTTATACAGTTAATTAGAGCAAACAATCGTCTTCATTTTCCATATGGTCTATATGAGTGACCTCGAAGGGTTTGCCCAAATATGTCCAAAATCCCTCAGAGATTCAATGATTTTCTCATAGTGCAAATTTCAAAAATTTTTTAAAAAATTCACAAATACAATTCAGAATTCTGAGTTATACAGTTAATTAGAGCAAACAATTGTCCTCATTTTCCATATGGTCTATATGAGTGACCTCGAAGGGTTTGCCCAAATATGTCCAAAATCCCTCAGAGATTCAACGATTTTCAAATAGTGAAAATTTCAAAAAATTTTTAAAAAAATTCACAAATACAATTCAGAATTCTGAGTTATACAGTTAATTAGAACAAACAATTGTCTTCCTTTTCCATATGGTCTATATGAGTGACCTCGAAGGGTTTGCCCAAATATGTCCAAAATCCCTCAGAGATTCAATGATTTTCAAATAGTGAAAATTTCAAAAATTTTTTAAAAAATTCACAAATACAATTCAGAATTCTGAGTTATACAGTTAATTAGAGCAAACAATTGTCTTCCTTTTCCATATAGTCTATATGAGTGACCTCGAAGGGTTTGCCCAAATATGTCCAAAATCCCTCAGAGATTCAATGATTTTCTCATAGTGCAAATTTCAAAAATTTTTAAAAAAATTCACAAATACAATTCAGAATTCTGAGTTATACAGTTAATTCGAGCAAACAATTGTCTTCCTTTTTCATATGGTCTATATGAGTGACCTCGAAGGGTTTGCCCAAATATGTCCAAAATCCCTCAGAGATTCAATGATTCATAGTGCAAATTTCAAAAATTGTTAAAAAAATTCACAAATACAATTCAGAATTCTGAGTTATACAGTTAATTAGAGCAAACAATTGTCTTCCTTTTCCATATGGTCTATACGAGTGACCTCGAAGGGTTTGCCCAAATATGTCCAAAATCCCTCAGAGATTCAATGATTTTCTCATAGTGCAAATTTCAAAAATTTTTAAAAAAATTCACAAATACAATTCAGAATTGTGAGTTATACAGTTAATTAGAGCAAACAATTGTCTTCCTTTTCAATATGGTCTATATGAGTGACCTCGAAGGGTTTGCCCAAATATGTCCAAAATCCCTCAGAGATTCAATGATTTTCTCATGAACAAATTTCAAAAATTTTCAAAAAAATTCACAAATACAATTCAGAATTGTGAGTTATACAGTTGATTAGAGCAAACAATTGTCTTCCTTTTCCATATGGTCTATACGAGTGACCTCGAAGGGTTTGCCCAAATATGTCCAAAATCCCTCAGAGATTCAATGATTTTCCCATAGTGCAAATTTCAAAAATTTTTAAAAAAATTCACAAATACAATTCAGAATTGTGAGTTATACAGTTAATTAGAGCAAACAATTGTCTTCCTTTTCCATTTAGTCTATATGAGTGACCTCGAAGGGTTTGCCCAAATATGTCCAAAATCCCTCAGAGATTCAATGATTTTCTCATAGTGCAAATTTCAAAAATTTTTAAAAAAATTCACAAATACAATTCAGAATTGTGAGTTATACAGTTAATTAGAGCAAACAATTGTCTTCCTTTTCCATTTAGTCTATATGAGTGACCTCGAAGGGTTTGCCCAAATATGTCCAAAATCCCTCAGAGATTCAATGATTTTCTCATAGTGCAAATTTTAAAAATTTTTAAAAAAATTCACAAATACAATTCAGAATTGTGAGTTATACAGTTGATTAGAGCAAACAATTGTCTTCCTTTTCCATATAGTCTATATGAGTGACCTCGAAGGGTTTGCCCAAATATGTCCAAAATCCCTCAGAGATTCAATGATTTTCTCATAGTGCAAATTTCAAAAATTTTTAAAAAAATTCACAAATACAATTCAGAATTGTGAGTTATACAGTTGATTAGAGCAAACAATTGTCTTCCTTTTCCATATGGTCTATACGAGTGACCTCGAAGGGTTTGCCCAAATATGTCCAAAATCCCTCAGAGATTCAATGATTTTCCCATAGTGCAAATTTCAAAAATTTTTAAAAAAATTCACAAATACAATTCAGAATTGTGAGTTATACAGTTGATTAGAGCAAACAATTGTCTTCCTTTTCCATATGGTCTATACGAGTGACCTCGAAGGGTTTGCCCAAATATGTCCAAAATCCCTCAGAGATTCAATGATTTTCCCATAGTGCAAATTTCAAAAATTGTTAAAAAAATTCACAAATACAATTCAGAATTGTGAGTTATACAGTTGATTAGAGCAAACAATTGTCTTCCTTTTCCATATGGTCTATACGAGTGACCTCGAAGGGTTTGCCCAAATATGTCCAAAATCCCTCAGAGATTCAATGATTTTCTCATAGTGCAAATTTCAAAAATTTTTAAAAAAATTCACAAATACAATTCATAATTGTGAGTTATACAGTTAATTAGAGCAAACAATTGTCTTCCTTTTCCATTTAGTCTATATGAGTGACCTCGAAGGGTTTGGCCAAATATGTCCAAAATCCCTCAAAGATTCAATGATTTTCTCATAGTGCAAATTTTAAAAATTTTTTAAAAAAATCACAAATACAATTCAGAATTCTGAGTTATACAGTTAATTAGAGCAAACAATTGTCTTCCTTTTCCATATGGTCTATACGAGTGACCTCGAAGGGTTTGCCCAAATATGTCCAAAATCCCTCAGAGATTCAATGATTTTCCCATAGTGCAAGTTTCAAAAATTTTTTTAAAAATTCACAAATACAATTCAGAATTCTGAGTTATACAGTTATTTAGAGCAATTAATTGTCTTCCTTTTCCATATGGTCTATATGAGTGACCTCGAAGGGTTTGCCCAAATATGTCCAAAATCCCTCAGAGATTCAATGATTTTCTCATGTGCAAATTTCAAAAATTTTTTAAAAAATTCACAAATACAATTCAGAATTCTGAGTTATACAGTTATTTAGAGCAATTAATTGTCTTCCTTTTCCATATGGTCTATATGAGTGACCTCGAAGGGTTTGCCCAAATATGTCCAAAATCCCTCAGAGATTCAATGATTTTCTCATAGTGCAAATTTTAAAAATTTTTAAAAAAATTCACAAATACAAATTCTATATGTATGTATATACAAAAAAAATTATAAAAAAAATTATTTTTGTTATTAATTTTTTTATTATTTGATGTTTTTGAATTTAGCATATCTTATTTTTGTTTATAACATCGTTACGTTGAAACATATTTAACTTTTGAGTTAAATATGTCGTTACGTCATAACATATTTAACTTCTAAGTTAAATATATTCTTACGTCAAAACATATTTAACTCGGCATATTTAACTTCACACACGTTTATTATTTATTTTATTTGGGAAGCTCCGTTGATGTTGCAGGCTAAAGTTCGTCTTTTATATTTATCCCTACATCATCATAAGTGTAAACGGTATTAGGCATTTGCAATCATGTATGTTACTTCAAATTTACACAGATGAACATACAGCCCAATCTAAATTAAGGCTATAATACATGGCATGTATTTTACAACTGACTTTAAAATTTGTGAGACATATCGATGCCTTACTTCCTCAACCTCGTAACTCAAAAAATACGGTTTTGACTTTTTCATATCAAACGATTGTTTTAGGCTTTAACTAAAAAAGATTAGTATATTATTACTACTAATATACATAAATACAATCAATTCCTTAATAATTGCATTTAAACTTTTAACCAAACACCGAAGTATAAAAAGATGAACCGTTTTTCTTTTTTTTCCTGAAAAATTTTATTTTTTAAGATACGAGGTTGAGGAAGTAAGGCTTCCATATGTAAATCTACATGTCTGTCAAAATTTCTCTTTTACGCTGACTGCTTTGCAGCAGCAGAGATTTCTGACAACGGCTGATGTCACATGTTTTGACAAAATAAAATAGAGCGCACTCTAATTAAAATTTTGTCAGATGTCTCAACACATGTTTTTTTACAGAAGTAATGTTTTAAAGGTAACACACGACATGTTTTTACTAGCAGTGGGGAATTTGACAAGTCAGATGTAAAAAACATGCCGTGTATTAGCTTGGAGACATGAAAAAATGTTAATCCGATCCCCTATGCGTCAATTGTTGCTGGGTTATAAAATAAAAGTAAAAATAGAAAAACTAGGTTGACCTTAAGCTTTACTTTTCACCTATAAAGAAAGCAAACAAAACAAGAAGGATTGTTATATTGGCCGGTGCCGAATTTGATAATACCCTTTACTATCATGTACATAAATATAGTGACCACATCTTGGCTTAGTCTAGATTTCAAATTTAATTTTATACTTCATTTTGCTTTATTTTTTCCGACGCAAACATTATTTTGTGGAACTGTATTCTACTAACCAAGCCCCTTACACTTTATATCTATATTGATGAGGTTAAAAAAATAATTATCCTCTATTTTGTTTCGGACGCGATCTTGGATTTTAACTTTTTCACAAATTACTACATTCTACTGACCAAGTCTTTCCATTTGTTGGGGTTGACGGGAGGCAAAGCCGTTATTAATATATTGACCCATATATTTGCCATTTTATTTCGGACGGCATCTTGGATTTTAACCTTTACCATAGTTCAAAGTATTCTACAAGTCAAGTACTTAATTTCGTTTGATACCAATATTGAGAGGAGGGTAAAGGGTTAAAGTTTTCATATATAAATTTATTGCACACTATTTGGTAGTGACAGCCATTATGGGTTTTAATTTTTTCCATAGTTTTTTATTCGATCATATCATGATTTATTTCCCGATATTTTTTAAAATATTGGTACCATATCTGGATCTTGTAGGATCTTCTAAAAATTTATTTTAACCAACACGGACAGACGGATATTATTTAATCGAGCCCCCTAGTCAAAAAAGATAAAAATGGAATGTAAAGCTTTATACAGCCTTATAACCACAGGTGAATGGTACATACAAAAACAATAAAAATTCTTATGCAGCCAACTTCACTACTTAACGCAAAGTCAATATCGCATTTCTCAATTGCAAGTAGTTGACGTCGGGTTATTTGAATTTATTTCATACATTTTGTATAAGCATGAGAATATCTATTTATATTATTTTTTAAATCCCACAACCCATGCCCGTCTGTCTTTTCATGTTAAGTTTGTGACATTCGTTATAAACGATACACGATTATATCAACTTCTCATATAAATATCCCATTAAACTTATAATAGGCATTTAAATTTGTCTGATTTTTTTCAGAAAAAGAGCTTAATTTTAAAAAAATGTTCTTGCCAAATTTCATGATAGATGGTCCATTATTTGTTCTAACTTTTATATAATGTATGAAAGTAAAGACTATTTAAAACTAAGTTTTCAAAATTAGCGATATCAAACGATTTTTATTCAGTTAGATTTAAGTGCTGCTAATGTGTGCTCTTTTTTAATTGACAATTTTTCGAACATCGAATAAACCGTTTTTGTTGGATAAAAGCCTGGTTACTTAATTTTAAATATTGAATTGTACGAGTTTTATTTTAATATCAAATTGTATTCTCATAAATGTAAATAAAAGTAACAAGTGTTGTGCAGAGACCTGTATAGGCCGCTTTAGTTAAATTAATGTTATATTCCTACTAGCGTACTTATAAAAATGATTAAAGTTTTATTAAGGGTTTATAAAACTGTTTTTCTATGGAGATGTCTCAAAAACCTTGCATCATAATCAGCTTGCATAAGAATCAGATTACGGTAGCTAGATTTTTTTATATTTTTTGGGGTTGAACCTAAAATTCACAAATATTTTTTTTTTTTTTTTTACCCTTGAACCACTGTTGCTGACAAACTCAAGAATAAACATATTATTCCGCGATTTATGTATGTATATGTTAGTGTATGGAATAAAATAATTGTTGTTGCCTGACCATAAGTTTTTTACTTGTTCAATTCGTGTTTTATTGCACACCTGCTACTAAACACACACATACTGTATTCAAAAAAAATTTATATAAAAAAAAAAACAAAAATGGCAACAACATCATAAAATCATTTCATGTGTAAAATACAGGACTACAAGGTGATACACAGAGGACCCACATGAAAAATATCCCCCCTTTAATGACACAACGGATTCTGTAGCGTACACATTCATACGTAGATATGTAGAGATGTATGTGGTAGCAAACAAATTTTTTTTATTTTAAAACTTTGTTTTTTTTAACGTACACCAGCCTGAATGATGGTAAATGTTTGGAAAAGAAAACATTAAAAAAATCAATAATAAATTTTTAAAGAATGAGTTGAAAAGCGAATTTCATGTAGGTGCTTGCTCTCGCCCGCCCACGCATTAAAACATTTTAACGTTTTAACCACATCTGTCTTCTGTGGGGATCTTCTTGTCTGTTTAATGGGGTGGCAAACAGCAAAAGCGTACGAATAAATCCTCAAGTGGTTTTTAATAATCATTTTTCATTTATTATGACGACAATGAGATGATGACGACGAAACTGATTAAATGAAATTCTGTTTGCAATTTTTTTATCGTCATCGAGAGCTTTGACAGCAAAAAATTATTATTGATTCAATTGATGTTTGAAGAATTTTTAAGATTTAAGCATAAAATTTAATTAATTGTAATTGCGCCAGGTTATAGTAATAATTATAAAAAAAACAAGTAACAGTGCTATATTCGGCCGTGCCGAATCTTATATACCCTTCACAACGTGTAGTCATGCAATAACAATTGTTTGTATCACCATTCATCCCATATAAAATACGTGCATACGACACGTTAGAATAAATGTGGCATCGAATCCCAGCTGAGCCAAAAAAATTTTATTTTATTTTATTTAATATATTATTTATATTTTTTTTAAATTTTTTCAAAAAATTTTTTTAGAAAATTTTTAAAAAATTTTTTTAAATTTTTTTTTAAATTTTTTTAAAATTTTTTTTTTTGTAGTTTTTTTTATTATTTTTTTCTTATTTTTAATATTTTTTTTTTTGTAATTTTTTTTGTTTGGTATGTTTTTTACATGTATGTATGTATGTTGTTGTTGTAATTGTGAAAAAAAACGAGGTGGTCGTGGTTTTTTGCTCATATCTCAGAAAGTTATGGGGCGATTGTGCTGAATTTCAATAGCGATTCATTCCTGGATATTTCCAAGAGATTGATACCATATACAGATCTGAGGAACATATAGTTGCTTCTAAAAGTTGATTTCAACCAACACACGGACAGACGGGCAGACGGACAGACGGACAGACGGTCAGGGCTTAATCGACTCCTCTATTCATAAGCTTTCAGAAAATATATACTTTATGGGGTCGGAAATGAAAATTGTAGAAATTACAAACGGAATGACAAAGCTATATATACCCTTGTACACCACAGGTGAAGGGTATAAAAATAACTTATCATAACCTTAAGCAGAACTTTATTAATAATAAATTAGTATTCGAGTGTGGTCCAGATTAAAAGTGCGATTACCGCCGAAGATTTAGTCTATTACAAACGGTCTGGTAAATAGTTACTTAGTTAAATATATAATTTGTAATTGCATTGTAATAAACTTAATAAATTATTGGTAGAGTTTTTCGTAAAGAAAGCACGAATTTTTCGTGCTATAATAAACTAAGAAGTTCAATTGTTCCCAGCGAATGTTTTTTTCTTATGTCAATCTATTCTCTTATAAAGGCACAAACGTTGAAAACTGTGAGCTCAAATTCTTTCTGAGCTGCTTTACTTGTTCATAAAAATAAAAAATAGCAACGCTACACAGCAACAAAAAGATGGTTCTTTGCATTTTTTTTAAATTGAACATTTTATTTAATCCTTAGCAGACTTTTAGGGGTAAAGAAATTGGCATTTAAAAGGACATTTAAAAGTTTTTTAAGGGAAATCACACAAAACACTGTACATTTTGTAAGCTAAAATATCATTAATATTTTAATATCTTCCTCTCTTAGAAACGGTGTCTTATTAAGAATTCACTTATTAAAATTAGTAAAAAAAAATTTGTAAATTTTGTAATAGTGACAACTCTGAATTTTGGCAGCTGTCACACATGATTATTTTATTTCTTCGAAATGGAGCACTTTACAAAAGAACAACACCTTAAAGTTGTGAATACTTATTGTTGAAAGTGTGGCATCACAATATGGAATGCAACTCTGTACTTTTAAATTCTATTCTGGGGCCGAATTACGGCATTCGATATCGATCGAAATTTTACTCGAACGATCGAGTTCGCTGTGCTTTAGGTATAGAGATTCTAATAAGAATTTTAAAATTTCGATCACGTTCGAATGCCGTAATTCGGCTTCTGTTCTTTCCCTTTTTATGTAATACGCATTTGATAGAATTTCTTTACAGTTCCTTTTTATCACTCTAGTTGTTAAGTTGTTTACAGAAAAAACTCTAAATAAATAAACTTTTGATTATAAACCCAATACTTATTAAAAAAAATTGGAAAGCTATGCTGAGACCGCTCGCGATCTTTGAAGAATTTTCAGTCGAGAAAGTGCATCTAATGTGTAGAAGAGTGGCCAAAAAAATTTAAGAAACTGTGACGCTTATAAACAAAGATTCCTTTGCGTCAATGTACTGGTCGGTCTCTTCATATATATTGCTGTTGTAGACAAAAGTTTCGCTGAAACCCCGAAGACATCACATCGGCTTCGCTCTGAACAACTTCAAATTTCACGAAATACTTCGCAGGGAATTTTGAAAAAATACCTCTACCTTCATGGGTACAAAATTTTACTCAGAAGTTCAAACCAACAACGAGCAACTATCTGGTGGGGTTTTTTGTCGGGCGGCGTGATTGGGTCTTACTTTTTTAAAGAGGAGGACGAAATTACAGTGACTGTGAACGGCGTACGTTACAGAACCATGATAACGGAGTTCATGCGGCTTCAACTGGACGGCATGGATGCTAATTTGTGGTTTCAGCAAGATGGCGATATCTGCCACACAGCCCATAAAACAATCGATTGATTGCAGAAACGATTCCCAAAACAAATTACTTCAAGAAATTCTAATTTCAATTGACCACCAAGGTAATGCGATGTTTTCTTTAGGATTTTGTGAAATATCGGGATTAGGGGAAAAAACAGAAACATTTCTGAGCTCAAATTCGAGATCCAACGCGTCATCTGTGAGATACAGTTGATTTTGTATTCCTATTCTTCTATTGTATTGCTTCTACTGTATTCAGGTATCACAAAGGGATCAATATGATGGACAACAGCTGCCTGTTCTACCTAACCTAATCTCAACATGTCTTTTCTACAATCCAATTAAATCACCACTTTATTAAAATAAACGTGTTACCGACGTGCTACACCCTTTCGACATCAGTTTGCTATACGTGTGGTTGTTTTTTTACATTTGAAAATATTATCCACAATTTTAAGCATATGCTTACAAGTGTCATTACTATAAAATACAAACTCTTAACATTTTAGATAATTTACATTAATATTTATGAAATATTTTTCTATATTGTTTTCTTTATTTCATACACAAGCACTTGTTTCGAAATCCTTACCATTTTTGTTGGCAAAAGCCATTTTGGTATCCTAGTCCACATACTTATGTACATATAAGTATTAAAAAAATAATAGCAACAAAATCCAAATGACAACAACAATGTTGGCAATCAAACAATTATTGTTACACAGTTTTCAAGTGGAAAATATTATTAAACTAAATGTTTTTATTAAAAAACTATTTTTTAAAAAGATTATTTTTAAAACCGGCATGCGGCGAAACGTATAATGTCAATTCAATGGAAGTCTTAAAATCTCTTAATATTGACCAAGTGCCTATTTACACTTCTATTATATACAAGTTGCTTTAAATCAATGGATATGGTGTTGTATGTATGTGCATGGCATTTTTTCGTAACTACAACAAATATTTAATTGTTTCATCCAAATGAGTCTAAACTTGCAACACACCAGAGGGGCAACATTTTAACTTGATTATCATTGGTATTTTGGTGTCATTATTTCATTTTTTTTAACATGTGTGCGTAAATTGAAATTTTTTCTTGCTACAAACTCAAAGTTATTGAGATTAGGGAAAATACTTTTCATGACATTTTTTACACTTAAAAATAAAGTTTTCCCAAAAGGACTAGTAAAATTTATTCCTCTACTTAGGGGAATTAAAGTTTTTTTTTTTTTTGGGCTTTTAAATTAAAAAAGGTTCAAGGTGGTTTCTATGTGAATTTTATAAAAGGAAAACTGAATTTATACAAAGGAAAAACTACAATAAAACTAAATTAAGACTTTTCAAAAAGCATTTTCAATATCTTCTATAAACGTAAAATAGAAAATGTTTGTATCTATGTACTTATGTTGGAAATTTATGGCTGGGGGAGTTACTAATAATGTGGAAAATAATAGGCTATATTTTTGGAAAATTGTTGATGTTACCACATCATCTCCTAGTCAGAAAAATGTTATACTTATTTTAAGTTAAATATAACTTAAACCGTTCAATATAAAAATATCTCAAAAATATGTAAATATATTCGAATCCCATTAATATAATAAATGTGAATGATTGTACGTTTGGATGTTTAGATTTTTGGATGTTTGTTACTCACTCAATCACGCAAAAACGGCTAATAGGAACTAAATTAAATTTGGCACACAGATAGACAACATCCTAGATTAACTCATAGGCTACCACTTATCAAGCAAATTCGGGGAAATATGCAAAATATATTTTTTTTGTATCTACTTAGCAGGTTGTTCAAAAGTTTCAAGTGTTTAAAACGTATACGCACTGGCTAAAAAAATGAAATAATCCAATTTCGTATATAGAAGTATTTAGTCTTAAATATTTGCGTTTTAAATCAAATCCTACTAGTCCTACTTGGTCCCCAAATAACAATAACACTGGATTCTTTAATGTATGTGCAAGATTTGTAGGTAACTGAAACATATTTTTCCTAGCACAGCAACCATATGTCCTTTATACATACTTATGCATATACATAACATTATCATTATATGCCTACAATTTATTAAAGGATATAATAGATTCGCCAAGGTCGAATATACCAGCCAGACCATTTTCTTTGAAAACCGCTTTGTTTCTTACCAACTTATAAAACCTTTAAAAACTCTTTTAGAACTAAAAACTTTAATAAAATGCTCTAATATATACTTTTTCTCTGAGCTAATGTACAAGTGTCACTCACTACACATTCCACCACAACCCAGCAAATATGGTTATCATGAACTTTACATACAAACAACCTGTATGTAGTCGTAATTGTTTAATTTTTTTTATTACAATATTTAAATGTTATCCAGACTATCCTGGTGTGTAGGGTAATAAAGTAGTAAAAAAGAAAGCACTGTAAAATGTTTTGTTAAATACACAAACAATTACTAAAAACTAAATATTGCATACCAGATAGTTTATTATGAAATATTTAGCAATTTAATTAAATATTTAATTGGTTTTTAAGTTGATAAAAATAGAAAGCTCTAATTGAAATGAATTGAAGAATTAAGGAATAAAATTAAGTTAAAACTAAGTGCAGTGAAATAAAATATTTTGTTAAATGTTTGCATTAGGGTGTAGCATTATCAAACACAAAAAAAGTTCGAAGTAGACATTCGAATAAAAAAATCTTCTTCTTGAAATGGCCTTTAAAATAAAACATAATTCATCTTGTGGCAAAACAGGTATATAATACACTTTATTACCCGGCTGTTAACGCAAAAGATAAAACATAAAATTTCGTATGGCGCCCCTTACGGTCTGAAAAAGAAAGATTCTTAATTACCCTGCAGAATACTTTCTATTCGAAGGCGTTGGACGGACTTTTTTTGTACGATTTAGTACACATTTTCCATACAAAATCCTTATTACAAGATGATCTTAAAAATTAGCACAAGAACTTATTAAAAAAAAAAAAAGCGCCAAACCAATACGTTGGAGAAGAGAATCCACCAAGACAGATTCGAACGTATTATGAGAATAGCTGAGATTATGATAACACCCCATCTAAGGCACTGTTCACTATTTTAAGCTGGTTACCACCAGGCATCCTGGCTTAGCAGATGGCTGCGGAGACCGCACTGAAGCTGAATGCCACAAGGGCATGGAAGTATGCGAATTATGAACATGCCAGGATTTTGGGTATGATCAATATTGCTTCTACTATTGATTACAAAGTACCTGAACCAGTATTCGATTCGACGGTTACCCTTATATGGATTCCAAGACATGGGGATATTGATGGTAATAATAGGGCTGATGCACTTGCAACGACTTAGGTATTTCCTTGTCAAAGGAAAAACAGCTGATCTCGCATCAATTCAATCTGTATTCCAAGGAAAGATGGGTGAGAGAACCCACTTGCTTAGAAACCAGAAAGATCTGACCTGAAATGGATGCGCATAGGACGCAATATTCGGTGAATATGCCCCTAATCTAGCTTAGGAACCTCCTAGCGGTCATTACCGGACTCTGGCCTATAAGTACATATGCGAAAAGGTTAAGTAGACCTTACAACGACTTTTGTAGAAGTTGCGACAACGAGGAAGAGGAGGAGGCAACTGAACATCTTCTCTGTAATTGTCCTGCATTCGGGGACCTAAGACACCAGATTCTAGGTCATTTAATACTTGTTAATAAGACTTGTCTTTCCACAGGTGATCTGGGAAAGATTCACACCTGATGGGGATGGCTGAGGAACGACAGCCAGAGGACGAGATGAACGGGCGTTGGTCCCTACGGTATCACAACGTAGGGACCAGAAGTATAGAAATTACGTTGTTATGCCATTAAAAAATCGGAATAGGTCCATCTTTTTTCAGAAAATTTTAAAACCAGGTAAAGGGCATTTTAATCCAACAATATGGCATTATTAAATCAAAATCATAGAAAATGAACATACGCGGTTGCCCATGAAAACCACAGATTTATTTATCAGATAATCGCCGTCCGGAGAGCATTTTTTTATTTGTATTTTTAATTATGAATTGGGTAGTTGTAAATGTAAAAGATGGTATTTTTTACCTTTTTAGATTAAAATGTATTTTATTCATTGCACTTGCACCACTTGTTCAATTAAAAATGTTTTTTAAAATACACAAAATATACATAAACAATTTCCAGCAATTATAGTTTCGCATTTTATATTAATGGGCACATAGTGAGTCAGAGCCGCCGCTGTTTTTATCGGCTTTAAACGGTTTAAGAAAGCCGCCGTTTTGATCAGCTTCAATAAACTCAAGAAGAAATTTAGCTCGTAACAGAAATTAAGATCTCAATATAATAATACAGTTTTTTTTTTGTTTGAAAGAATTTAAAATGCCTCACTTTAATTTTTTAACCGCCGTTTTTATTTGTTACAGCCGCCACAAAAAAAAATGCCTATCCGCCGCAGCCGAAGATTTGCCTCGTCTTGCTTTGCTGTTGACGCACTGGTTTGCAGATGGCTTTAAAGATTATACTCCTGGATTTATTTATCAAAGTGGATTTTAATGTGAGAAATTTAATCACATTCAAGTGTACAGAAAACGGTATAAGATACCTTAAGGAAAATATTAATTTAAAAAATTATGATCTATAGAAAACAAAAGTAGTTTATGTTGGAAAAATTACTTTTTCAGAAACTTCAAAAGTTAAGTCCATTTAAAAGAATTTAGTCCGTTTTACTCTCATCTCTATTGAAAATTTTCTATTCAAGTGATTATTATTATATTCATTAACTATAGCCTTGTTTTAAGAATTCGTGGTCACACTATTCCATGACCGATATTTATGGATTATTGTTATTAACCATCATACATAAATAATCTGAAATTATTTTTTAAACACATGTATTAATAAAACAAATCGTTAAAGAGAAATAAAGTTATTTAATATTTTTAATTAAAACAAACAACTCTTTATTTATGTACATATGTGTGTATTTACATATGTATGCGTGTGTTGGTTGTTCGTTTTTTATTGTTCGAACCAAATTATTGGTAATGAGTTGGTTAAACTGATAATGTATGTATGTATGTATGTATGTATTTATGTGAAAAAAAACTGAATACAATTAAGAAAAATATTTATAAATAAATTGACATAATATTAAAATATGTGCCATATAAATAAAGTTTTTTTTTAAATGTAGCTCAAAAAAAACAATACTCCTACTATTTCATTTTTGAACACGCCAGGTGACATCTTTGCTTATTTAAGTTATTTTAAAATTCAAATTAAAAATTTAACAACTTAATATGTTGTCCAAATATGCGAGCTTGAGATCAGTTTTTTTATACAAAAAAAAATGTTATTTACAGTGCACTCGCAATAATATGAACAGTCCATTCTAATCCAAAATATGAACTTACAAGTAAAAGCTTTGATATAGGATCACCTAATTGCTTGTTTTTAAGGATTTACATACGCAGTATAAAAATCTAAATCAAAATGGTAGTGGTTAATTTCTGATTCAACTGCAAAACCGAAAGTGTAAGACCGATCATACTCAAACTTTGGCAAGTTGTTGTACACATTCCAGGGATTGTGTGGTAAAAGATGGGCGGAACCACGCCCATAAAAAATTAGTTGTCATTTTTAGCTACTTGTACTTGATCGTTTTTTCTAAAACTTTGCACACATATTGAGCTGTCATGACTATATAATTTCGTGATTAGAAAAGTGTGCGGGGCCACGCCCATAAAAAAGTTTTATTTTTGAGGTACTTACACTGCACCGATTTTTCTGAAACTTTGCACACATATTGAGCTGTAAGAATATATAATTTTGTGATTAGAAAATTGGGCAGGGCCACGCCCATAAAAAAAGTTAAAATTTTGAGGTACTTGCACTAGACCGAATTTTCTTAAACTTTGCACACATATTGAGCTGTTATAACTATACAGTTTCGTAGTTAGAAAAGTGGGCAGTGCAACGCTCATAACAAGTTATAATTTTTAACTTCTTGCACTTGATATTCGCTTAAAATTCAAAGCGCATTTTTATTAAATTAAGGGGCGTAGCAACGCGCGCTGGGCATTTCTAGTTTTATATAAACATTAGAATAGCCCGAAAGTGTTTGATTAACAAGATTTGAATGTTCTCAGAGAGTTAGGAGAGCAGTCCGTTTTGAATTTGATTGAACAAAAGAATTAATTTTTTTTAATCTGATAAACAATAAAAAAAAATATTTTTATAAGAAAACCCTTTTTAAAATAAAACTAGTTGTCATTCGCAAATGTAAACAATCTTGCAACAGTGAACTGGCTTGGTTTTAATTAGTTCATCTTATTGCGAGTTCACTGTATTTACAACTTAATTATGTATGTGAAATTTTTAAAATATTTTTACTGATTTATTGCTATTGCTGTTGTTAAACTGTATTTAATTTAATTTATTTTTTTTGTTAATAAACAAATGCATTTTATTTTGTTTTTTTTTTTATGGTTATGACCAAGACTTGTAGATGACGTTTATTGCGCTTCCTACGCTTTTTTATTTTAATATTTTAAAAATAAGTAATTATTAATAATTTTTACGAGTGTCACCCAGTGAGTCTAACAATTTATTACACATAATATTTATTGTAGTAATTATTATTTATTTTTTTTTTCAAAGTTTAATGAACTTGTTTTGTTATTAGTTGTTAATTTGGTACGTGTGTTGTTTGTATGAGATTTTCTTTTTTGTTACTTCTATTAACAACCTAACTCTTGTTATACCCTTCATCCTTCTACAATATTCATTTCCGCCCAACAAGTACATATTTTCTAAAAGCCCGTCTGACTGTCTGTCCGTGTGTTGGTTGAAATTAACTTTTAGATGCCCCCACGTGTTACTCAGATTTGTATGTGGTGTTAATCTTTTGCAAATATTCACGAATAAATCTTTATTGAAATCCAGCACGATCGCCCCATAACTTTCTGAGATATGAGCAAACAGACACGACAGCCTCTGCTTTTTTTCTCTATTTTTTTTTTTGCAACAAAAATCCAAATTTTTCAGCCCCACGCCAATTTATTTACTTCTAGCGATGTGCTTAAAAATTTTGGATAAATCGGTTACTAACCGGCAAAGTTATAGGTCAAATATATTTTAGTAAATATAAGTTTTGTAAATAAATTAAATTATTGAAGTTTCTAATTAAGTGTTAAACATGCTTAAGACACCAAAATACAAACCGTAGCCTCGAATCGAATCGGTTTTAAACTAACTGAGATATAAGCACAGAAATACAAATGTTTCGGTGTTTTTCCTAAAATATTCAAACGATTTTTTTTAGCTTTGGGCAAACAGAGAGGAATGTCTATGGGTATTGAATGAAAGGGCTTGACTAGCAGAATATAGGATACTATAAAAATGTTAAATCCAAGATGGCCGCAACTAAAACATGTCGTACAAATATTATATTCATGGGTCAAATCTAGTATTCAAAATGTAGCCACTTCAACCCCCTCAATATTGGCATCAAACGAAAGTGGAAAATATTTAAAAGTTAAATCCAAAATGGCGGACATTTTTCTTAACCCCATCATTAGGGGTATCAAATAAAACGGCTTAACTAGTATAATATAGTTAACTATGTTAAAACCCAAATCAGATATAGCGTCCGAAATAATAAAGAAAATGGCATTTAACATGATATCTGCAATCTAAGCTAAACTACGATTTGTAAATGAAGGGTATTATCAGATTCGGCACGGCCGAATATAGCACTCTAACTTGTTTAGTTTGTCACATGCTTTGTGGTCGCCGGTTGTCCAGAGTGTGAAACGACTGACACTAATTAACAACAGCAGCCGCGACAAAAATTAAATTATTATTTATTTAAACAAAAACTTGAATAAGAAAACACTTTAAAAACAATGTCTTCATAATTGCATTAAAATGACATCTACATATTTTTTTGGAAAAAATATGACAATTGTATAGCAACAAAAATAATTTTTAATTATTAAATGTTAATTAAGTTTGTATTTGAATTTAATTTTTTGGTGAGAAAATAAAATACCTAATTTAGCACCTTTCTTGATGGTAAAGTTAAAGAACTTAAAGGGGAAAAAATGTTTTTTAATGTTTAAAATTCGTATGTACAATATATTTTATTTTAATTGAAATTTTATGTAAAAAAAATTTTATACCAGTTCTGTCAAATAGAGAAGAGTTTTTAATTAATCGATCTTTTTGCGCCTGTTGTTGTCAACGCAAAGACTAAGTATTTGGCTCAGTACTTCATAAGCGATGCGAGCTGATATTTTTGCACAAAATTAAAAATTTGTTCTTTCATTAGATGCAGTAATGAAGAAGATGATAATTCCTAAAATTATTTTCCTATAATTGACAAAATAAATACATGTTTGCCAAAAAGTCATCATGGGGTTTAAACATTTTTCATATATTTTTTATATATTTTTCTTTTCTAGATTTTATAATTATCGCCTGGAGCATAAATAATAGAGAAATTCACAAATGAACGAACAATCTAAATACATAATAGAATTTTATCATTTAAATCAGCGATCAATTGTTGTAGAGCAAAGAACTTATCGCCTCTAAAGCAATGATTCGTTACATAGTTCCTCAAACCGGTAGACTACGTTTAATTCACACTGCGAAAAATATTGAACGTGTAGAGCAAAGTGTTAACGAAATACGAGAAACATTTACCAGGCTCTCTACTCTTGTTATGTGAAACTGTGAAATTAAACGTTTTCGTACAGTAAACAAGACAAAGTATGGTGGCACCATATAATATCACACACAAAAAGTATTCATTTCGCAGTTTCTCAAGACGAGAATTGGGCCCAGAAGGTGTTCTGCTCAGTTAGGAATGGGTCGTGTATTTAAGGTGGAATTGGTACTAGAATAAAAACCCTAAGATCAACGACAGATGATCAGAAATGAAACCAAATGAAATTTCACTTAAATGATTTTGTTAATAAGAGGAACTCTAGGTTCTAGGCAGCTATTAATTAGTGTCAATTGCATCGCATTAGATGTGCAGTAAGGTATGGCATTATATGTAAAAATATCATTGGACCGTACTTTTTCGAAAATGGAAGATGGAAGTGCTGTAACCGTAAATCGCAGCGATGTCGGTTTAAGGAAACACATTCTTCACGTCACGCTCTCGAAAACAGACCTGGAATGTTGATGAGGTGACTTCCCAAACTATCCTACCCTACAATGATACTTCAAGGCCAAATTTTTAAAAAGCGAATTAATTTCGTAAATTTGGAAATGAATTATGCAGCTCGCATGCCAGTTTTGTCAGAACCCGACTATTTTCTTTGGGGTTATTTGGGGTTCACATAAACACGCTCTGACATAATTTTTTAACTCAAGGTCAACTGTTGCGGAAATTTGACCGGTACAGCCACAAATTATAAAAGATATTATAGAAAATTTTCTAAAGCGACAAAATTTTCATTTTGTATATTTTATGATCTATAAACAAAAGTAATAAAATTCTTAAGGCTTCTAAAAATTTCCTTGAAAAAAACAACAAAACAAATGTAAAGTTCTAAAAGCAGACATATTTTAATTTAATTTTAAGTTTGAGCAAATCAAGTTCAGATAAAACCTTCTCAATCATAAAAGTTATATCTTCGTAACGCCTATTTGCACTAATTGGCGTTTTCTATGTATACAACACTTTAAGAGATATCACGTAAAAAGTAAATTTTTTATGCTCTTGTTGGTTTTTGTGCTTTCCTGAAAAATTTTAAATTTATTTAATTTTTTAGCGCACAAATTTCTTATTAGTTTACACTAATCCACAAATCAAATTTTATTATTATTTTTATACCCTTCACCTGTGGTGCACAAGGGTATATATAGATTTGTCATTCCGTTTGTAATTTCTACAATTTTCATTTCCGACCCCATAAAGTATAAATTTTCTGAAAGCTTATTAATAGAGAATTCGATTAGGCCCTGACCGTCTGTCCGTGTAATTGTTGAAATCAATTTTTAGAAGGAACTATATGTTACTTAGATCTCTATATGGTATCAATCTCTTGGAAATATCCAGGATTGAATCGCTATTGAAATTCAGCACAATGGCCCCATAAATTTCTGAGATATGAGCAAAAAACCGCGATCACCTCGTTTTTTTTCACAATTACAACAACAACATACATATATACTGGTTAGAGTAAACGTGGCATGGAATCCAGCTGAACCAAAAAAATGTTTTTCTTATTTTATTTATTATTTATATTTTTATTATTTTTTTTTTAATTTCTTTAAAAAAAATTTTTTAATTTTTTAAAAAAAATTTTTTTTTAAATATTTTTTAAATTTTCTTTTGTAATTTTTTTTTGTTTTTAATACATTTTTTTATACCCTTCACCTGTGGTGCACAAGGGTATATATAGCTTTGTCATTCCGTTTGTAATTTCTACAATTTTTATTTCCGACCCCATAAAGTATATATTTTCTGAAAGCTTATGAATAGAGGAGTCGATTAAGCCCTGACCGTCTGTCCGTCTGTCCGTCTATCCGTCTGTCCGTGTGTTGGTTGAAATCAACTTTTAGAAGCAACTATATGTTCCTCAGATCTCTATATGGTATCAATCTCTTGGAAATATTCAGGAATGAATCGCTATTGAAATTCAGCACAATCGCCCAATAACTTTCTGAGATATGAGCAAAAAACCACGACCACCTCGTTTTTTTACACAATTACAACAACAACAAACATACATAAATATATGTAAAAACCATACAAAAAAAGAAAAAATTACAAAAAGAAAAAATATTAAAAATAATAAAAAAAAAAATAAAAAAAAAAATTTTTTCATAATTTAAAAAAAAATTTTAAAAAATTTTTTAAAAAAATTAAAAAAAAAATATAAAAAAAAAATAATAACAAAATATAAATAATATATTAAATAAAATAAAATAAAATTTTTTTGGCTCAGCTGGGATTCGATGCCACATTTATTCTAACGTGTACGTATGCACGTATTTTATATGGGATGAATGGTGATACAAACAATTGTTATTGCATGACTACATGTTGTGAAGGGTATATAAGATTCGGCACGGCCGAATATAGCACTGTTACTTGTTTTATTTATTGTTGTAATTTTTTAAACTCAATTTATAATTCTGCAATAGGATGTTTTTATATATGTATGTTTGTTATATATGTATGTACGTATTTCATATGAAATGAATGGTGATACAAACAATTGTTATTGCATGACTACACGTTGTGAAGGGTATAGAAGATTCGGCACGGGCAATAATAGCACTTTTACTTGTTTTTATTTTTGCCTCGCAAAAATATTTGCGAATTTAAAATTTGTTGTTTTGTCAAATGGCACAGACATAAAGCTGAGCAAATGCAATTTTTTAAAGCAACTTTCTACGAGTTGCGGATTTGGTTTTCGTTAATTTTCCATTTATAAAACAACAATTTCTCGGTGTTTTTAGTATAATATTGACTTACTAGTGACTAATTTGTTGGTGTTTTTGTATACATACCTGCAAAGAGAAGAAAATTAAATGTTTTAATAGTATAAGATTCAAACAATAAATTTTGAAAAAATAATTATTCTTGCAGACTTTTCAGACAAACAAACTATAACTATACGAATATTTTTATCAAAATTAATCTATTATTAAGATTTAAATTAATTTGAAGTTAAAAAATATATAAAAGCGCACTAAACTTATAATCGACAAATTAAAAGATTAAAGATTATTAACTTTTTATACAAATTATCGCATAAAACCTTAAAATGTCAAAAACTTTTAACACTCTACAATGTTTAAATAGGTATTATGAAACGTGCTGAGTACAATGAAAATATCTGTTAATTTGATAGGAGTTATACGATGTTTAAATCTGTAATCGAAAATTGTTAAAATTATATTCAAAAACGATATACGATGACATTAGTTGGACATATATAAGCAGTTGTACAACCAGTCTTCACGTGTTCTTCGTATAAGTAACAGACATCACAATTTACAAAAAAGATATTTTTGTTTTAAATTTTACTCTACAAGCCATACAGGTAAATTAAACAATAAACTTACTAACATAAAAATAAGTTTAATTTGAAAGAAGAAAAAAATTATACCAGATTACGAATTTGAAAAAATATTAAAAAAAAATTTATTAATTTTTCTATAGTGTATTATTTAAAATAGAATTGTTTAATGTTTTAAAATATATGCAAATATGTTATCTACATCATATGTATAAATATTTACTAGCCAAACTGTTTCGAATGCAAATAATTTCTTATTGGTATATGCGATTATTTGAAGGTAAAAGACTGAACTAAAAAAATGGCAGGATAATACAAAACAAGAAAGAGTGCTATATGCGGCCGTGCCGAATCTTATATACCCTTCACAACGTGTAGTCATGCAATAACAGTAGTTATTCTCATATAAAAAACATACAAAAAAAAACAAAAAAAAAATTAAATAAAAAATATTACAAAAAAAATTAAAAAAAAATTTTCAAATTTAAAAAAAAATATATAAAAAAAATAATAAAATATAAATAATATATTTAATAAAATAAAATAAAATTTTTTTGGCTCAGCTAGAATTCGATGCCACGTTTATTTTAACCATTATGTATGTAGGTTGTTGTTGTAATTGTGAAAAAAAAACGAGGTGGTCGTGGTTTTTTGCTTACATCTCAGAGAGTTATGGGGCGATTGTGCTGAATTTCAACAGCGATTCCTTCCTGGATATTTCCAAGTGATTGCTACCATATACAGATCTGAGGAACATAAAGTTGCTTCTAAAAGTTGATTTCAACCAACACACGGACAGACGGTCAGGGCTTAATCGACTCCTCTATTCATAAGCTTTCAGAAAATATATACTTTATGGGGTCGGAAATGAAAATTGTAGAAATTGCAAACGGAATGACAAAGCTATATATACCCTTGTGCACCACAGGTGAAGGGTATCAAAATGTCAGAAATATTCAAGAGCAGAACGGTATTAAAATCAGCACAATCGCCCCAAAACATTTTAGGATATGAGCAAATAAACACGACCGCCTTTGTGTTTTCGCTTATTTTCACCACAAACATCAAATAATTTTAAGCACTGTGATAATTTATATTTACGTTTGTAACTATTTATAGTTATGATGTGCCTCCATAGATTTGCATTTAAAATTTTGAACAAATCGATCACTACTCGGCCAAAAGTTATTTAGAAAAAATGCAACTGCTTCTGTGTTTTTTTTTCCCCAAATTTACAACCGAGTGAGCCAATGTGGGTATCAAATAAAAGGACTTGGCAATTGCAATATAATACACTATACAAAAGAATAAAATCCATGATAACTGCTACTATAAAATGGCGGTCAATAAATTTACATATGGTCGTGTCGGGTATTTCAAAATGTACCTCCTTGATCCCCCCAGATATTGGTATCAAGTGAAACGCCTTGATGAGTAGAATAAAATTAAGAAGTGTAAAAACCAAGATGGCTTCTGAAACAAAGATGGCGTCTAAGTTGTGTGAGTGCAAAAAAAATTTCTGTACGATTTTTTTTTTTGTTTCGTGTAGGAATATATAACTTTCCACAGTAGACTTTAGAATTCATTAAAGGCTTTAAGACGATTTTCAACGAATAAGAACAAATGTTTTAATTTTTTTTTTTTTTCAAATTATTGACTTTGCGTCGTTCTTACCGTTTTTGACAAATAAATCTTTCTGATACATGACAAAAACAATCTACAGGGTTTTTTGTTAACTGGACAGTACTATCTGCCCTCAAACCAATCGATTAAATACAAAGAAAATTTAGTGATATCTAAAGAAATGGTTCAGGTTATTGTGTTATTTAAAAACTTTCTTTTGGCATATGTTCCAGTCACAAGTGTATGGTAATAATCCAACAACAATTGATCAATTTTTAACGCCAAATTTATGTAAAAAAGTATTCGAAAATTGGTTGGGCTCACATGAGTGAATAAGAATTTGTAAAAAAAAACAAAATATATATATTTAAATAATATGATTTTAATAAACAAATTTATTTTTCTTATTAACAGATAATTTGAATTATCTTAAAAATGTTCACATACTTGCGTACAAGATATTATATGTATGTGTAATAAGACAGACGAACTCGTTGATTGGATAGATTAGTATACATTTAAGAAAAGTAATGTTTCATTTTACCATCCCTGCAGCGGATTGTTTAGTTCGTTTATGATGTTTTTCTCAATTTATAAAATGTTATTGATAGATGCTCAAGCAAGAATTACTCACTTTTAGGGTATCTCACTTACTAAACTCAAAAACCAGTTACTTATTATTTTACTCATTATTATTATATTTTGTTTTTGCCTTTTGCATCGTTTTGTTGTCAGTATTCTTTAATGCAGTTTCTTTTACTTTTTATACCCTTCACACAGTGAAAAAGGGTATATATAGGTTTGTCATTCCGTGTGAAATTTCTACAATTTTGATCTCCGACCCCATAAAGTATATATTTTCTGAAAGCTTATGAATAGGGGAGTCGATTAAGCCCTGTCACTCTGTCCGTCTGACCGTCTGTCCGTGTGTATGTTGAAATCAACTTTTTAAAGCCCCCCGACATCGCTTGGACTCGGGTGAGGTATTAAAATATCAGAAATATTCGGGAGTAGATCGGTATTGAAAATCAGAAACATCGGTACATAAACAACTGAGATATGAGCAAAAACCCACGACCACCTCTATTTTTTTTCACAAAAACAACATACATACATACAAACGTGTATACTGGTTAGAGAAAACGTGGCATTGAATCCCAGCTGAGCCAAAAAAATTTTTTTTTATATTTTTTTTTTTAATTTTTTTTTATTATTTTTTTTTTAATATTTTTTTTTAAATATTTTTTTTTTATTTTTTTTGTTTTATATTTATTATATATATTTTAATTATTATTTAAAATTTTTTTTTTTTTTTAATTTTTTTTTTATTTTTTTTTTTTAATTTTTTTTTATTTTTTTTTTAACATACATACGTAAATTTATAATTTTACAATGGAATGTTTTTATATATGTATGGTTTTTATATGTATGTACGTATATCATATGGAATGGTGACACACAATGGTTTGTTTTTTGACTTGTTCATTGCAGAGACGATACAAGTTTGCATTTTACAGATGACTTTGAGACATATTCCATGAAAGTTTAGTATTTTTTGGTGTTTCGCTCCAACATTGAAAAAAATTTACTAAATGCATTTAATTTTTGAATAAAAAAATATTTTTATCATATTATGTATTCTAAATACAAGGTGTCCTACAGTTGAACCTAATCGAGTGCGGCAAGCATTTTTAAGTGACAAAAAATTCTCTACAATTTGTATAAAGGAAACCAAAATAAAGGGTTGTTCAATAGGAGCGCTACAAAAGTTTTTTTAAATAAAACAAAATGGGTTTTGGATATCAATAAAATTCTTTATTCCTGTGAAAGTGCGTTCGATGCCATTATGTATGAAACTCGCTCAACCCAATTTTCGACGGTTTTCAAACATAAGTCGGGCGATACTGCTGCAATTTCACGTCCAATATTCGTACGAAGTTCATCAATCGTCGCTGGCTTGTTGGCATAGACCATAGACTTGACGTAGCCCTACAGGAAATAGTCTAACGGCGTCAAATTGCACGACCGAGGCGGCCAATCGATTGGACCATTTCGTAAAATAAAACTTTCCCCAGACTTGGTTTCCAATAAATTGCTTGTAACATGTGGCGCCGTCATGTTGGAACCACATGTCCTCCAAGTACATATCATCCAATTGGGGCCAAAAATATTCTGTTATCATTGAACGTTAGAGATTCCCATTCACAGTAACGTGCCGGTCTTGATCATCACGGAAGATGTACGGCCCAATGACGCCGCCGGCCCATAAACCGCACCAAACCGTAATTTTTTCGGGATGCAATGATGACTCATGGAATACGTGTGGATTGCTGTCTGACCAATAACGCATATTTTGCTTATTGATGAAGCCATTCAGCCAGAAATAAGCCTCATTGCTAAATTGGACGTAGCGATCCTAATGTTGAGGCCACTAACTCCGAATTTCGGAGTAAATTTTAATAATTTCGACTCGTTGTTGGCTTGTATATCTTTCCATCATGAAATGGCAAACCTTACTGAAGAGAAATGTCAAAAGAGCGGCAAAAAATATGGCGTCGTTTGCTATTCCTATCGGTCTACTTTTGTAGCGTGCCTGTTTAAAAACCCCTTACCACCTCTAACGCTTTGCAATATAAAATCCAATTTTAACAGAGCGTTCGGTAGTGAAGTTGGCTGTAGTGCAAGTTTTTTTTTGGATAGTAATTGTTGAAAAAATGCCTTCTCAGCTTTTTTCAGGTAAATTTCCATATTTATTTCTATTTAATGGATTTTGTTAAACAACATAAGTGAACATTACTGTACATTACACATCTTTGACGCTCTTGTTTAGGCTTCTCACTTCAGCGTTAGCGTTAAACACAACGCTTAAAGCTCTTTTTTAGATTTGGCTTTTAAGTGTCTTATTTTTATAAAGCCGTCATTTTTTTTTTTTTAATTTTAAAAAAGGGTTAAAAAGTTTACAACAAGCAATATACACTTTTTGTTAATTTTTTGTAAATACATCAAATCCTATCTTACTAATATAAAATGTTTGTTTTTTATAAATGGTAGGCATTTTTTTTAAAATGGAACTAAAAAAGTTATAAATAGATATTATAAGAAAAGCTTAAGCACAAAAAGTTTTATTGAAAACTATTTGACCTAGCAAGAAGTCGTTGGAATAGGAATCGTTGTGTTGCCTTTAACTTTTTTGTTTTGTCAGCTAAAGGCTATAATACACGGCATGTTTTTTACATCTGACTTTAATATTTGTGAGACATATGTAAATCTACATGTCTGTCAAAATTGTACTTTTACGCTGACTGCTTTGCAGCAGCAGAGATTTCTGCCAACGACTGATGTCACATGTTTTTACAGAAGAAAATAGAGCGCACTCTAATTAAAATTTTGTCAGATGTCTCAACACATGTTTTTTTACAGAAGTAATGTTTTAAAGGTAACACACGACATGTTTGTATGAGCAGTGGAGAATTTGACAAGTCAGACGTAAAAAACATGCCGTGTATTAGCACCTTAAGTATAAAACAAAATTTTAACTATAAAGAGAGAAACCAAATGTCAATAATAAATAAAAAATTTTATGTACATAGTACAGTAACAACAAGTGAAAAATGTTCAGCGCACAATAAAATGACGATCGAAACAACGACTAAAAAGATTTAGCTCAACATTCCATTAAAAAGACAGAATATTACATTTAATAAATGGTCTGGTGACAATAAAAAATCATAATATAGAAAATGGAGGGCAATTTGTATGGGAATATATAGGAAAATCTAAATGTCATATCTCTGAAACCACTGGGCCGTCTACCATTCATCCCCATCCATCTACAGACCCTGAAATTTTGGTTTCCGCAGTTAGTGGTGACATAAAGGTGTACACTTATTTTTATTATTATTTAGAGAATACCTTCAAAATCTTTTTAAAATTTAAAAATTTTATACATTTTCAAATTTTGAAAAGATTTTAAAATTTATTTTATTAATCTCGCAATTTAATTTTAGCCTATTATTTATTAATGTAACAACCATGTAGGATGTACTACTAAGAATTTTAAGATTTCAAACCCATCGCTGGTGTATCAGATGTTTTGGTTAAAAATTGACATCATAATAACTGGTTTAGTAAGAGCAAAAACAAACTCTCAGATGTGCATAAATAGTGTACATAAAAGTGCATGCTTTCAAACACATGTGTATTGTATGAATAATTAAAAAGTGCATCATAGTTTATTTATAGTAGACCAAATTAAAATTTTATTGAGCCAGTTTCTGTTTAACGTTGTTAGAGCAAAAAGCAAGTGGAGCATTTGAGAGAGGGAGAAAAAAAAATGGAAGAAAAAATTATGAAAAAGTGTGCTTTAAAAATAAGTACAATAATTTGTCTGTAAATCTGTGTGTCTATCACAATCATAAAATACGCATAATAAACATAAGAGTGTAAAATATGTATTTTTATTTCTACCTGCTTTTAGTTTTTGTGATGTGCTCTAATGTGCATTAAAACATCAAGTGGTGCAATTTTATGTTTATTTTTATTTATTGTTGTTATTAGTATTTTATACACATATTTTTTTTTATTATATTCTTTGTTGTTTATTATTGTTAGTATTATTCGAGTGAAAAGAATAAAAAAAAAATTATACAAAAATGGCGTTAAGTGTGTACACATTAGGATGGCGCCAATTTATACCATAGATTATATTTAGAAGATCCTAATCAACAATATCGCACTAATTTTAGTGGTCTTCTGAAATTCTAATAATTAAAAAGGTTGCACTAGTTGGTTGCTGTTTATGGACCCTCCTATTACATATGTGTTGATGTGTGTATGTAAGTGATAGAGAGTAATAAAAACATTAAACATTTTAAATTCCTTAACGCCTCCACATTATTTTGTTTTCTTTTGTTTTGTTTTTATTGAGTATAATAATTATTAATAATAGTTTTTTTACAGCATTTTATACTTTTATTCCTAAAGCTGTTGTGTTTATTGTTTTTAGTTTTGGTGAAATTATTTTTTCTATAATTCATAAACTGTGCCAAAGAAAAACATTAATAAATTGTGTAGTAAAAAAGCTAAAAAACTAGCTGCAATATTCTACAATTTTGTTAAATTCCCTTAACTCACTTCTAAAAAAATTATTGCCATATAAAATTCAAAAAAAAGATTTGCTACCAAAATTTGGTAAAAGTGGGGAGAAGTGATTTATATATAAAAATGGTAAATCATTTGTTTTTCTGCATTTTCTATTTGTTTCAAATTTGCAAAAGTCCCAAGAAAACTTTCAACTTTATTATTTCGAATCATTTAAATATGTACAACTTAAAGCAATTTTTTTCGTACACATCACCTTTCAGCACTTTTATTGCATTCACGCATTTATATGAGAGTCATCGGCAGTCTCTTCATTTACTTATTTATTAAATTACCGTCACTTCTTTTTATACTTTTAAATTGGTAGTGAAAGTAACTTCTTACTTACCAGGCCAGCAATGGATACCACTGCCGGCATTAATTTTTTTTACTGAAATGCTAGAGCCAACGACTAACAATATAATTTGCAAAATAATTTTTCTTGAACATTTTCATTGGAAATTAAAATTTCTTAGCTAAAACTTTCTGCTGGTCTTTTAGTTTGATGTTTAGTTTAATGGTTGGTTTAAGGTTAATTAATACTGTCTGTTGCATACTTTTTTCCTTTTTAATTCATTTAAAGTTTTTCTTTCAGCTTATTTTTACGTCTGTTTTTTTTTGTTTTTTGTTTTATTTTTTAATTCCAGTTTTGTTAATATTTTAAATACATAAGTAAATGTTTACTATCGTTTGTTGTCATTGTTGCGTAAACAACAACCAAAAACCATTAAGTTTTTGTTGTTTTAGTCGTTGTTAATTATACACCTTAAATTGTATAAAACAAAGCTGGAGATTTAAATAGTACTTGAGGTGTTTTGTGTATAATACACCAAGGTGCATAGCTATAAATACACCATAATTTTCCTGTAATTTCTATACTATATGTATTAAAAATATTACTTTAAATAAAATAAATTTATAGACATTTTTAACTTTTAATATTTAAATTGAAAAGTTAAGGTGTGTTCACATCAGACACTAAAATATTTTTTTATTTTTAATAAATTAATGTTATTTTAATTAAAAATGTTCTCCATATAATTAAATCGCAATAAAGTTCTATTTTTTTAGATCTTTTGACGATATTTTGGAAAAAAAAGATAAGAATGAAGCATTCATTTGATAACGAGTGGGCGGATAAGCTGGCCAGCTGTGGATCTGATTTGAATATCTCTAACGCAAATGCAGTCGCAATCTCATTTGGGACTACAAAAGCATTTTTTTTTACCCAGGCACTTTCTGTAGAAAGCCGAACACTGGAGGAGCTGACTGGATACGTATAATGTGCCGTAATAATGCCAGGCTTATGTTAGGCGCACAATTGGGACGAACGACGAATTTTTCGCTGCGAATATTCGTCTACAAAAATAAAACACATTTGTGTATATGAGAATGCGTACAATTATGGCGTCGGTCGAAATTCGCTATACGCGACGAACTCTGCAATAGATTTATTTATATTTCTTATGCCGGCGAACGACGAACAAGTTGGTACAAGGTGACCATTTTTTATTATATTTTGTTTTACTTTTCAACTTTTAAGCAAAATCAAGTTAGAATTTTTACCGACGCATTCGCCGTGTTAAGCAAAATCCGTCGTTTGTCCCAGTTATGCACCGATCTTTACATATGAGACGTATATCGCAACTTACGAGTCGTGGTCGGAAAGACCTATGAGGTTGCTGGCGGTATTGACGGGTCACTGGATATTAGAAAATATGCAAACTGACTTTGAATTGTCCCAAAATGTCTGGACTTGGAAAAGGAGAAATTGGCTTTCCATATTCTCTACGAATGCCCTGCCCGACTGCCAAGAGACACAGAATTCTAGGCAAACATATGCAGGATAAGCTCTCTGATATATTCGAGGTCAGACTGAACAATTTGCTTGACTATGGCATAGATCTGGTACCCCACAACCTCTTAGACATACTGTAAGAGACACCAAACCTTGCTAGTGATGTTGTGGTCTTGTCAAAACGGTGTCATACAGAGTTCATTTGATAGTTCCCACGTACTGAACTATCACTATAACGAACCTGCTCATTTGAACACACCACTGCTATATGTAAACGTAGCTTTAATGTTGTGTCATAACTATAATTGCATATACCAAGCAAAAATCCAAACTCTACCTCAAAAACAAATTGACAAATAAAGCAATACACAGAAAAAAATATTTCTTAAATTTGTTTAATTAATTGACTTTTTGATTTGTTTTAAAATTCTAATTATATTTTTCATTAACTGAATTAATTTTTTTAATTGATATTAAATATTTTCAAAAAACAAAGAGATTTCTGTCAGTTGAATAAAAATAAATAAAAATAAAAAATGTTATTTTAAATGAAAATTTTTGAAAATTGAATTTCTTAGAATTAATTTAATATAATTATTATTCAATGAGCAGAATAATAAAAAATAGTAGACAATATGCACGAAAAATTTCTGGTAAGTGAAAATATATAAAAATATGTTCAGTTTTAAATATAATCAATGGTTTCAGTTTCATTGTAGATGTGCCCAAATTCAATAATTATTGTATTTCCTTATATTCCCCAGAATTCTCATTTTAGTAGGTAAGTTTGTTGAATTTCTTCACTCTGTCTGATCAAGCTATTTTACCGGTTAATATTCCTTTATATCTAGGTTGTTGATGCTACCAGTTATTTTTGGATCTCCGGCTTTCGATATGGTGTAGTATGTCTACTTATGGAACCCTACTTCTTATTATTTTTATATAAATAACGAAATGTAATTAAAAACATAGATTCATATGTACCATATATGAATATTAAAAATATATAAATATCAAAAAAAAAATATTTATTTTTTTTTAATTTTTTTTTAAACAGGTTAAATAATTTTTGTTATTGATATAATAAATAATTTTATTATATAATTACCAAATTTCAATTATAGACATGATTAAATTAATTAAAATCATTTTGGAAAAAAATTAAAATTTTAATTAATTTTTTAATACTGTTTTAATTGATATTTTTCTCAACATTTGTTCAATTAAAACTATTAATTTTCATTTAATTAATAGTATCATTTTGATGATTGGAGTAAAATTAAACAATTTTTTAATTATTAATATTAATTTCGTAATTGAAGTTCATATTTATTTTTTTCTGTGATACGCTTCTGTAAAACCAAATGCATTACAATAATAATTAAACGAAATAATCAACTGTAATATTTATTTTAAAAATCAAATAAAATAAAAATTTAGTTATTTTAGTTGCTTGTCTTAAAGATAATGCGGTTAGTAAACACTTCATTGAAAAATACTTAATTCTTTGCTCGATAACATTTCTGGAAATTTTATGCCGATTAACTTTATTCAATGAAACTTATAATAAAACATTGCCTCTAGACAATACTGAAAAATAAAAAAATCGCAAAAAAAAAATAAAAATGTCGTAAATAAAATGACCTAAAAATAGATATAAAATCGGTAAAAAAAATTAATACGAAATAAGATAGAAAGGGCAGAAAAAAGACACATCTTTTTGAAAATTATTAAAAAATTCAAATTTATCTTTTCTATAGATTGCAGTTCGTGTTTATATTTTTACTTGATACATAAAAAGCAATTATAGTCACAAAATACTTATTAAATATGATTAATATTAATGAAAAGTGCAGTTATAATTATACAACGCAGTATATAAAATTGTTTCTATTGCGAGACAGCAACTTGAGGTAGCTTCACAAGAACATTGCTTAGAATCGTCACATCGAAAAATGTAAGTGGTCAACGCAGTAGTCTGAAATTGCTCATCAAGGTCTCATCATATTTTTTTAAACTCAATTTGTTAACGTGCTGTTCTATTAAAAGCACAGCCTTTTTTAAGGTAATATTATAGTTGGGTTTGTTAAATACTTTTTTTTTAATTGACTATGGTTCGTAGTAACTTAAAATATACTTTGGTCGGGTTTAACACTGTGAGAACGCAATAACAAGCATACTTAAATATTTGCCTTCAAAAGTCAGGAAGAATATAAACATACAGATATAAATATAGAAAAAATAATTGTGTGTTAGTTTTGATTACAATTGTAGGTCGTCATAACCGGTTGTGTAATCTTTTTCATTGTTTACATTTTGTTCCGACAAAAATATACACGAATATTTCGAACTTCGCGAATAATTTAATTCAACTTGTTTTTGGAATGAAGTAAATAAAAAGCCTTTTTATATTAATGTTTTAAAAAAAATGTTAAGAGATTAAAATTTTTTAAATACAAAAAAAACCAGCAACGTCAGCTTCTTCCCAAAGAGCCTTTTCAGTAGCGGGTGCCTGCATAAATGAAAAAAGAAGCCAGTTCAACCCTTCTACTGCGAAAAAAACACCTATTCGTGCACGACAATAGAAAAATTGTTGAACCCTACCTATAAGATTTTGTTTTATTATGATTTTTTTTTTTTTTTTTTCTTTAATTTAAGAATGTTGAATTATTAATTACAAATATTTTTTATATTCAAAAACATGTTTGAAAATTTGTTCTGTTTTATCGGCTTACTTTGAGCCGCCGCCGACAATTTTTCCCTCAGCCACCGCCGCCGACTATTTCAGGTCGGCTTGGTTTTCTGATGAGAACAGTTTGACTGTTTTTCACAATATTTGTTTTTAAACATTTTTTTTTTTTTTATTTCACTCAGTATTCAACAGAATGTTGACCAGTAATGATCATTTGCGCAGGTCAGCGTAAAAATTTATTTTTACTAACTTTTATTTATATTGAGACTTGATGACCGATTACAATCACAATCAATCAATTGTGAGATCCTCAGCCAAAAACCAACTAGTATTTAGAAAACAAGGTGTCGTCTCAAAATTTAGTCTAAAAGCTAAATGATATACTTAATGGTGGGAAGGGAACTGTGTAGATTTCTTTGAGCGTTACAAACACATAACACCTTTTGTAACTATGATTGTGTAGGGTATTATTATTTTTGCATAAATTTTTAATAAACATTGTATGAGTGAGTAAAAATGTTAATGATTTTTGTAAAATTAATAAGTTTAAGCAATAATGAGGATGGAAATAATAATAAATATTATTTGAAATATTCGCATATAAGTAGGAATATCGCACGTATTTAAAGTTAAATGTAAATACATGTATTTGAATAAATTATAAATTATAGAGACTGATAAAGTTGATTTATGTTTTGTGTTTAAATAAATTCGTTAAAAATTAAATTTAAAAAAAATGCAAGATTAAAAAAAACAACTACTAATACTAGCAATGATTAAAATTGATGGAAAGGCATGAGAAACAATTGATAGAAAAAAAAAGTTAAAAATAAAAACTCCGTTTTATGAGGCCACCATAAGCACAAGTCAAGACTAGATGGGTATAGTTAAAAATGTTTTTTTTTTATTTAATTAATTTTATGGTAAAAGGTTTTTCTTAGCAAAATATCAGCAACAACAAGATGTCTATTAAAAACATTTAAAAGCAAATATGTTGTACAAAGTATGAAGTCATCATCATTTATACATTTTAAACGAGCAAAAAAATAAATAAATAAAACAGGAAAAATATATAAAAAAAAAGCTATAGAAAACTGCATTTCTAGGTTTAAATGGAGAGGGCTGTTTTATTGATATTTTAAATCAAATATGGGCAGCGGGATAGAAATCAATAAAATGTATGTATGAATAAATTAATAAAAAATTTTAAGCGTCTCTAAAAGGCCGTTTGCGGTCATATTGCTGTCAACCACAATTTACGGATTTTCTCTATATGCCGTCTGTCCAATTAGCAGGCTGTCTATTAAATGCATATTTACAATCGACAAAGACATCACATCTAATGGCAGAATATATATTTTATACAAATAAAAATTAAAAAAAAACCTTCACACATAATTTATTTTTATTGTTAGGTATTGTACAATAATTAAACAATATTTAATAAATAAAAAATACTATACACAGTTAAATGGTATGGTTGTTTTTATAGTACAGTTGGGCCTCGATTATCCGTAATGGTCGGGACAAGAAGCATTGCGGATAATCGATTTTCACGGTTAATCGAATAACAATTTTAATTATAAATTTTTTTTTTTAATATTTTTAAGCAAGCATTTTAACACTTACATTATTTTTTTAATGCTCGTTAATTATTTTAACTTTATCTTCAATATCGATGCCTTACTTCCTCAACCTCGTATCTTAAAAAATAAAAATTTTCAGGAGAGTAAAAAAAACGGTTCATCTTTTTATACTTCGGTGTTTGGTTAAAAGTTAAATGCAATTATAAGGGAATTGATTTTATTTATGTATATTAGTAGTAATAATATACTAATCTTTTTTAGTTAAAGCATAAAACAATCGTTTGATATGAAAAAGTCAAAACCGTATTTTTTAAGATACGAGGTTGAGGAAGTAAGGCATCGATATTTAAAACGTTTCTTTGTCTTTTTATCATTGGTAACGATGCAATACTAAATATATTTAGATCTAACCATCCGCACTTCTCAAATTTCAAAATTAAACTAATCACTTGTAAATGCTTCTGACTCATCGTATGCAAACAAGGGAATTCCCCGTTTTCATATTAATTATATTGTATGTATGTTTAAATTTAAAGTTAATAAAAAAAACTCTGCCATCACGGATAATAGAGGTAATCTCGGTTAATCGAAGCAAACAATTTGAAAACATTGAAAACAAAAAATAATAGACTAATCTTTGGCCATCACGGTTAATCGGGGTAACCGGATCACGGATAATCGAGGCCCGACTGTATTATTACCCATACAAAAGTTAACTAAAGAGTGATTCAGAAAAAATGTATACACTCTATTGCAGTCAAAACTTATCCTTGGTCCAACAAATTATTATTATTTATAATTATTATCTTTTAATCACGTTAGCTTTTCAAAATATATTATATGTTATCTAAATCATTAATTTTTACATTTGTTTAGGTCAAAATGGACAGCGCAAAAAGATACGTAGAAAAACTATTAAAACTTAAAAAAAATCCAACATGGACATTAAAAAAATAGCAAAAGATCTGAGGGTTCATCGTCAAACTATTTTAAAAGAAAATAAACAGTATAAGGAAGACTTGAATAATAAAAGAAAACCGGAAAACGGCCTAGCAGATATTGGTTAAGCAAAACAAGTCAAACAACTGTTTTTAAAAGCCACCGAATACTTCTATTAGAAAAGCAGCACGTAAAGTAAAATTCTCAGATTCTTTTGTGCTGGCTTGAAGTCGTATAAAGTATATTAAATTCCAGATCGCAATGCGATAAAGAACTTAGAAGCAAAAGAACAAGCGAAAAAATTTACGTCCAACTTTATAAAAAAGAAAACACCTGATGTGTGGTGGAAAATGAAACTAAAGGTGAGATCACATGATTGCCGCAAATGCACCAATCTGACACAACTTTTATTGTGCTGAATTGGCGCACAATAATATTATTCCAATCAAATACTTTGTAATCACACGATTGCCTCACTTTATACAAATTTGATTGTTGCAAAATGGAGTAAAATGCTATAGTGACAAAAATCGCCGCATTCCCCTCACACGATTGTTCTTGCTTGTAGCAACGCTAGCTTATTTTGTTGTGTCTGTTTTGTTTTTTGTGCATAAAAATGGTTTGTTTTTTAAAAAGAAAGAAAATTGCATCTTCTTTGTATATTGTGAGTTTATTTGGTATAAAAAAATTTATTTATGGTTTTGTAGCAATATACTTACAAAAACAAATGAGCACACTTAATAAGGAAAAATAGATATGCTGGGGGTACGCAAAGCTTAACTGGCTTAAATTAATATAATTAAAAAGTATACATAGGAATAAAAGAAAAACTTTTTAATCACAAATAATTGAAGCACGCAAAAAAAAAAATTAAAATTTGGCGTGTATTGTAAACTTTGATTGGCGCTAAAGAATACAATAAATATTGGCACACATTTTTTTGCCGCTCTGTTGTATATAAAGTGGTCACACGGTTGCCCCATCTGAGTTGCATTTGATTGGTTAAAACAAGCACAATATTATCCGCGATTGTCACAAATGCACTAATTTTTTGTGCAATCACACGATTGGGATACAAAAAATTGCGAAAATTGGTGCATTACGACAATCGTGTGATCCTACCATAATGTACTGGCAAACTTTTCACAAGTTCTGGCTAATTATTTTTATGTGGCTGATGGATAAGGTGATACCGGACAAAAAAAAATAACAAAATTTTACAGGAAGTTTCTTGTATGGCAAGCCATTTGCAGTTGTATCAAAAGAAGCCAATCATTTGTGACATCGCGGCAAACAAAGAAATTATATTACAAAGTGTCTTCAAAAGCGGCTTTAACAGCGCAAAATGCCTTTATATTTTTAGCCCGGTTTTGCGTTACGCCACTATGGAAAAAGAGCCCTGTACAATTTTGTACCATAGAAGGCAATTCACCCAACTGTCCAGGCCTGTAAAAAAGGTATTATACGCTCGTGTTAAAAAAGAATTAAAGTGCACAGGATAGTGAAGCACCTTCTCAAAAGAGGTTAGAAGAGAAACTAAAAAATTGATGGATAGATTTTCGGAAAAAATTTAGAAATCTAGAAATTTAGAAAAGACATACCAAGCGGGTTTTAAAAGTATAAACATTATATTCTGTTTTATATCCTCAACAAAAAAAAAATATTTTATATCGTTGGTCACAGGTAAAAAGGCCATAACTCAAATAATTGTAACTTTACAGGAGAAGTCCAAAACGTAATAGAATCTTTATTATCATAATAACCAAACGAAGGTTAAAATTGCTTGTTAAAGCTATTATTTTTGATACTATTGCATTTGAAACAGTCAATTTCGTAAAAAATACAAGTTAGGGCCTTTCTACTTGTGACCATCGATATGTATATGTGTTGTGGTAAAAAAAAATCATAAATTTCCACCATTTCCTACTGTCATAATATGCTACTAGTAGCACCCTCCCTAAGATTCCTCCTAATCCCAATTTATTTCAAATCTCAGTTATAAATCAAAAACTTAAGCTTATTGAAAATACACTTTTTTCAAAGACGAAAAAAAATAAAAAAAAAAAAATACTAGTGTTTTTTTATTTATTCATTTGTTATAAAACTTGTTTGAATTCCTTTTTTATAAGTACGAGTCTGGAATATTGACAGAATTTTAAGATTGCGATCTTGACAATATTTATATATTTATGCATGAATAAATATATTTGTTTCTGTAGATATTAAACAATATAAACAAATAATACAATAAAATAAAAATCGTTTTAAAAACGCACTTGAGATGTCTCGTAAAAAAATAAAATAAAAATAAAATGAAGTAAAAAAATATATATAAACCTGCATATTTATTGTTTACTGATGATGATGATGCAATTAATAATCGTTAGTGGTTTTAACGTAGAAAAGGACAAAACAATGGAATATCAGTTTAATGTTTTTTTTTTGCGTGAGCTTATTTGCGTTTAATTAAGTCAAGGTTAGGGAGAAGATTCAGAAATCAAAAAAATATGAGATGTAGCGGCAACAAATCAAAATACTACAATTAATAAAAAAAAGATTATTTTAATTTAATTTGTTTTTTTTAAATTGGGAATTTATAAAAAAATTTTATAAATCAAAAGTTTGTATATCGTCGGTCACAGGTTGACAACTCTTAACATGTTTTTTTGTACTTTTCAGGAGACAAAAGAAAACGTTATTACTCCGATACTAAATCGTGTTGGAAGTAAATAAAAGAATCAAAATAAGTAGGAGATATTTATTGCAAGATGATTTATTAATATAAATGAAACGTACAGACAAACACAGTCTTTTGGCATCAAAAACCCGATTCGATTTTTTTTTAGCGAGTTAAGAGTTGTCAACCTGTTACCGATGATATTTTTTTAATGAAAATTTTAACAACAACTTTGTACGATATACAAATTTTTTAAAAATTTTCTGTAGATAGAAGAATTAAATTTAAAAAATTTTAATTTCTGAATTGATTTACGCGTTTTACTTTCTTGAAAAAAAAAAGGGAGCAAAAATGGCAATATAAAAATTAATTAATCCCAGCATTCACGCAAAAAAACTTTTTTTTTCAATCAAAACAGGAAAACTGTTAACAACCGAAGTAAAGAATACGTATTTGCAGGAAAATTCTATTTAAAAATTATAAAACGTTGACAGTCTGTGCATGACAATGTTTTTTTTAGCGACGTCTAATAAATGTATTGTGACACTATTGAGCAGCAAGTCTAAATGATATACTTTATTATCAAGATATAGTTGGCTGTTTAACGTTACTCAAAGAAACACTAGAATGCGCCGATGGCCGTATGCAGCAGAAATTTAAAACGTCGATTTTTCGTCGTAAACTTTGAGTTTTAAAGAATTGCTGCTAATCCAGGAGTTGAACGATTCTTAAGTGGCAAGAAATAAAATTTTGCTAACGGTATAAACGATACGGAAGTGGCTGACCACTGTGGTTCTAGCCAGAGAAGTGCGACTGGTGGCTTATAGCCAAGCCGATTTGTTTTTAAATCCACGCCGCCACTAAAATACCAGGTTGATCGGCGGTGAACATTCCAATCATTGATTTTGAGATTTAGATGATAAAAAGTTTTTTTTCAGCAAAAGAAAAAATAGAAAAATGGCAGCAAGTTTACCGTAACTTTTTTAATTTATTTTTTATAAAGGGTCCGCCAAATAACTTTTTTTTTTTTGAAAATGCTATAAAAAATTATCTGTCAAATCAGACATGAGTGTTACCATTCACGAAATAATCACTAGTTGAAAAAAAACGTTAGATGGCGGACCTTTTATATTTTTAATGTTTTTGTACAGAAGTTATAATTTTTAGATTTTCTTTTTAATTTTTAATAAATTGCTTTTTTAAATCAGTCATTACGACATTTGAATTGGCCCATTTCTTTTGTATTTATTAAAAAATCAGTCACAAAGCCGTTAGTCCGCCGCCGACTATATTTCATTTTCTATTCTTTTCAGCCGCAGCTGAATTTTTCTACTCGGCTTGTATTTCTGTAAAGGCACTTCTTAATAAAAAATAAAGTTCGCCTTGAATAGATAGATAATTTGTTTCGCTCTCGCCACCAATAACGTTTTTTTTTTTGTGACATCTTCTAAATTTACAGACGTGTGCCATTAAACAGCAATCGATGAAAGCCATCAAAATTCACATAAATATGATTATCGCTACAATTCAGTTGGATCAATGAAAGATATTCGTTGAAAACAAGTCAGAGTGCTTAATTTAATATCTTAATACCGCTAATGGCATATTACTTGTAAAACGTTTATGCATAACGACAACTATTGTGTTGGTTGTAATGCGTATGCTTGTCGCTAGTACAAAAATAATGACAAACATTTAACTTTTTGTTGTCGTTGTAATGTAATGCCGAAGATTTACGAAAAAATAAATAAAAACGTGTCCTGCTTTATTATTATGTAATTGGTTGTGAATTTACAAGGTGTGCTAACTGTTGTATTGTCATAAGTTTTTTAAATTTTAAAATGGTTTAATATTTTTATAACAAACAATTCAAGGTAGTTTAGTTATGGTTTTAGTAAGTTATTTGCAAATAAAAAATTATTTGACGATTTTTCTTTTACAATACATATTTTATTAGAAATTAATTAATAAATGATAAATTCGCAAGGTGTCGTAAGGGTATTGTTATTTTGGTTTTTTTTTTAATTTTTAAAAAGGTTTAAAGATTTTACAATAAACCATACAATACAATTCCCATTAATTTATTTATTTTTTTTTTTTTTTTGAAAATATGACAGCAATACGACACTGTTGTGAATACACCAATTATATAAACCTAAAAAATACGCTTCAATGAAAAAGTTGTGTTTCTTTTTAATTTAAATCTTGCTTAAATTCTGGTAGATCCTTTATTTATTTATTATTGATGAGATTATAGAAAATTAAAAAAAAGAGTGTTTTTATACGATTACAGCCATTAAGATTATTTGGCCGATGTGTTGTTATTCCATATAAACCCAATTCCATGTTAATTTTATGAAACCCTTTATAACAAATAACAAATGTTTGACATCATAATAAGACAGTATTTTATACCCTTCTTATTTACCTTTACTCTTGTCAAATACATATCGTGCATTTAACTATTTATTGTATTTCACGTGTTCGTTTAAATGTTTCAAACTTCTTTCTTCTTTACTTTGAGTTTATTTGTGTTTACATATTGACCTTAAGATAATACAAGAAATATTTATCTTTTTACCTTAATGCACACGTAAACCTATTTACTAAACAATTTATGCTTTTACCTTTGAACGTCAGTAGGTAGGTATGTACATAGTTTTCAATCAGAAGGCGTTAACATTGAATTTATTATTGACAACTCAATACAAATATTTATACTACAGTTGTACCACTTTTTAACAATTGCTAATATTTACTACGAATACTACGATAAACCTCTACTGTTACTCCCATTTAATGGAACTATTACCTAGTTATTGATAGAAAATAAACAGGAACATCAAACAGATAAATAAACTGTATACTAGCTACTCCCACTTGGCCTCAGCTAGGGAGTCTTCATAAAGATAGTATCATCATTACAAACTCGAATTAAATTGGTCCTTTTGCTTTTGTAATTAATGGAAATTTAAAAAGAAAATAATAAAAAAACTTAAAATTTTATTAAAGCAGCTAAAACACGGCATATTTTTTACATCTGACTTAAAATTTTTGAGACATGTAAATCAGAACAGACAGAAGAAAACAGAGCGCTCTTATTGAAATTTTGTCAGATGTCTCAACACATGCTTTTTACAGATGTAATGTTTTAAAGGTAACACACGACATGTTCGTATTTAGCAGTGTGGAATTTGACAAGTCAGATGTAAAAAACATGCCGTGTATTTGCTGCTTAAGTTTTAGAAATTTGTGTACAAATTTAATTGTATAAAACTATATAATTATTTCAAAACACCATTTTGTTGGTGGTGGGTATAAAACAATAAATTGGATCTCGTAATATTTTGATACTCGTAGACAACATGTAGAGCATGCGAGGAAGAGGATGACTTTGGTACACTACCTCTGTCATTGTTCTGCGTTTGAGCATATTAGGCGCGAAAATTTTACAGTGGATACTATGTCGAACTTGGAATACCTGGGGAACTCGAACTGGAGATCCATAAGGAGTTACATTGAGGGGACTGGGTTCTTGGACTAGTCCGTTATTTATGGGGAATTATGTTTATGGTTTTTGTTTGGGAATTCCGTTTTCCATATGGAGCGCACAACATGCCAACCGAGCATAAGTGTATACCTGTCCTGGGTTTGGGCTTTTAATGCCCCTCCTTTTCAACCTAACCCAACCTAACCACACAAAATAAAATAAATAAATCACATCTGGGTATCAAGTCTCGTTCTATGAAACTATGAAATTAAATCCTTTTGTGTGTCATATCATGTTGCCACACAAACTAACGAAAATTGAGCCCATGTTCTATTAAACACCATCTTGAGCACCCTGAACTGAGTTTTAAAAACTATGATGTTAAAGGGGCTAAAAATATAATTAGAAAACAGCAACCTGGTGTACTATATGAGCTGATTGCATTTTATAGAGAATTTTTTGATAAGTTTTATTTATTTATTTTAAAAAATTTCCAAAGGAATAAATAGTTGATGATTAACTCATCAATTGAGACTGCATAATAAAGTATACCCTGAACTGGAAAATTTGTAACATCAAAACATTTGTGATAGTTTTAGGTAACTGTCAAAATTTTCTGATTCAAACAACAAATTTCAGAATAAATTTCTAAAACATATTTTGGAAAAAAACATTTGTTTTTCCATTGCTTCGGTTCTTGCAAAATATGTAACATTGCTCACCAATTATAAATACAAAAAAAAATGAATATTTGGTGATATCGAGAAAGAGCTATGGAAAAGTTTTCAGAAATCGATAAATATGTTTTGTACCAAGATGACGATTACTTAAAATCGTAGCATCAGCTCCCATTAACTGAGCAACAGGTGATCCATAGCAGCATATTTCAAATTCAAAAGTCGTTATATAGTGTTCAACAGTGTTTTAAATTCAATATTTTTTTTGAAGGCCGTGGTCAAATGGGCTATTAAACTTGCTTTCATAACAACTTGATATTGTGTGTATTATATTTTTATTGTTTATTTAAAAGTGTTTTCATAAAATGTTTTTCTCAGTTTGTTTTTGATTTTTGTTTTCTTTGCATTTTGTTGTTGCTACTTTACTTTTCTTGTTCTTGGCTTGTGAAAATCATAGTTGAGGTGAAAATACATACACAGTTGTTATTGTTTAACTTTAGTTTTTTTTTTTTGATTTTTTTTCCTTAAAGATTTTTGTTCTCTATTTTCTTATGGTAAATTTAAATAATTTTTGCTGCATTTTTTTTTTTTTTAATTCACTAAAATGTCTTGGCATGGGCTTGATAGTTGAGAGGCAGCAAAAATATAAACAACAATGTGATAGTTATAGTTTTAGTTTATTTTTTGTTGTGAGAGTTTTGTGGTTTATATTTTTAGTTTTTATTTAGCACGTGAATTTGAGGGTGTGAAGATAAATTCGTCAGTTAAATACGTCCCACATCAATGTTAACTACATTCCACACTCTGTTAACTAAGTTAAATTTTAAAAATTAAGATTTTTTTGATAAATAAACAAAAAAACTCACTTTTTATAATAATAATTTATAAAAAACAAATTAATTAAGTAAAATTAATAAAAAAAAAATAGAAAATAGTACGTTATGTTTGAATTTATAGAGTATGAATATGCTCATTTTGAGGCGTCCAGGCGGGCCATTTCGGACATACCTGAATGGGGTTGTGACATATCGGGTAAAAGCCCTTGCCGAGTAGAATACAAAACTGAAACGGGTATATTAAGTTCTTTCTCAGGAGCGGCGCTAAAGGGGGTGGAAATATACAAAAATGTTCTACTTGTATTACAAATATTCTAAGTGATATGCGGGCCATTTCGGACATACCTGAATAGGGTTGTGACATATCGGATGAAAGCCCCGGCTGAGTAGATTACAAAACTGAATTGGGTATATTAGGTTCTCTCTCAGGAGCGGCGCTACAGGGGGTGCAAATATATGAAAATATCATACTTGTATTACAAATATTCTAAGTGTTATGCGGGCCATTTTGGACATACCTGAATGGGGTTGTGACATATCTGGTGAAAGCCCTTGACGAGTAGATTACAAAACTGAAACGGGTGTATTAAGTTCTTTCTCAGGAGCGGCGCTGCAGGGGATGAAAATATACGAAAAGTCCTACTTGTATTAAAAATATTCTAAGTGATATGCGGGCCATTTCCGACATACCTGAATAGGGTTGTGACATATTGGATGAAAGCTCTTGATAAGTAGATTACAAAACTAAAGCGGGTTTATAAGGTTATCTTTCAGAAGCGACGCTACAGAGGGTGGAAATATATGAAAATATCATACTTGTATTAAAAATATTTTAAGTGTTATGCGGGCCATTTTCGACATACCTGAATGGGGTTGTGACATATCGGATGAAAGCTCTTGCGGACCAGATTACAAAACTAAAGCGGGTATATTCAGTTCTTTCTCAGGAGCGCCGCTACAGGGGGTGGAATATGTTAAAATTACCCATTAGTATTAAAATATTCTAAGTGATATGCGTGCCATTTCCGACATACCTGAATGGGGTTGTGACATATCGGGTGAAAGCTCTTCATGAGTAGATTACAAAACTTCAGCGGGTATATTCAGTTCTTTCTCAGGAGCGGCGCTACAGGGGGTGGAATATGTTAAAATGGCCCTTTAGTATTAAAATATTCTAAGTGATATGCGGACCATTTCCGACATACCTGAATAAGGTTGTGACATATCGGGAGAAAGCACTTGATAAGTAGATTACAAAACTAAAGCGGGTATATTCAGTTCTTTCTCAGGAGCGGAGCTACAGGGTGTGGAATATGTTAAAATGCCCCTTTAGTATTAAAATATTCTAAGTGATATGCGGGCCATTTCCGACATACCTGAATAGGGTTGTGACATATCGGGTGAAAGCTCTCGATGAGTAGATTACAAAACTAAAGCGGGTATATTCAGTTCTTTCGCAGGAGCTGAGCTACAGGGGGTGGAATATGTTAAAATTACCCTTTAGTATTAAAATATTCTAAGTCATATGCGGGCCATTTCCGACATACCTGAATGGTGTTGTGACATATCGGGTGAAAGCTCTTCATGAGTAGATTACAAAACTAAAGCGGGTATATTCAGTTCTTTCTCACGAGCGGAGCTACAGGGGGTGGAATATGTTAAAATGTTCCTTTAGTATTAAAATATTCTAAGTGATATGCGGGCCATTTCCGACATACCTGAATGGGGTTGTGACATATCGGGAGCAAGCTCTTGATAAGTAGATTACAAAACTAAAGCGGGTATATTCAGTTCTTTCTCAGGAGCGGAGCTACAGGGTGTGGAATATGTTAAAATGCCCCTTTAGTATTAAAATATTCTAAGTGATATGCGGGCCATTTCCGACATACCTGAATGGGGTTGTGACATACCGGGTGAAAGCTCTTGATAAGTAGATTACAAAACTAAAGCGGGTATATTCAGTTCTTTCTCAGGAGCTGAGCTACAGGGGGTGGAATATGTTAAAATTACCCTATAGTATTAAAATATTCTAAGTGATATGCGGGCCATTTCCGACATACCTGAATGGGGTTGTGACATATCGGGTGAAAGCTCTTGATAAGTAGATTAAAAAACTAAAGCGGGTATATTCAGTTCTTTCTCAGGAGCGGAGCTACAGGGTGTGGAATATGTTAAAATTACCCTTTAGTATTAAAATATTCTAAGTGATATGCGGGCCATTTCCGACATACCTGAATGGGGTTGTGACATACCGGGTGAAAGCTCTTGATGAGTAGATTACAAAACTAAAGCGATTATATATTCAGTTCTTTCTCAGGAGCGGAGCTACAGGGGGTGGAATATGTTAAAATTACCCTTTAGTATTAAAATATTCTAAGTGATATGCGGGCCATTTCCGACATACCTGAATGGGGTTGTGACATATCGGGTGAAAGCTCTTGATGAGTAGATTACAAAACTACAGCGGGTATATTCAGTTCTTTCTCAGGAGCGGAGCTACAGGGGGTGGAATATGTTAAAATTACCCTTTAGTATTAAAATATTCTAAGTGATATGCGGGCCATTTCCGACATACCTGAATGGTGTTGTGACATACCGGGTGAAAGCTCTTGATAAGTACATTACAAAACTGAAGCGGGTATATTCAGTTATTTCTCAGGAGCGGAGCTACAGGGGGTGGAATATGTTAAAATGCCCCTTTAGTATTAAAATATTGTAAGTGATATGCGGGCCATTTCCGACATACCTGAATAGGGTTGTGACATATCGGGTGAAAGCTCTTGATGAGTAGATTACAAAACTAAAGCGGGTATAATCAGTTCTTTCTCAGGAGCTGAGCTACAGGGGGTGGAATATGTTAAAATTACCCTTTAGTATTAAAATATTCTAAGTCATATGCGGGCCATTTCCGACATACCTGAATGGTGTTGTGACATATCGGGTGAAAGCTCTTCATGAGTAGATTACAAAACTAAAGCGGGTATATTCAGTTCTTTCTCACGAGCGGAGCTACAGGGGGTGGAATATGTTAAAATGTTCCTTTAGTATTAAAATATTCTAAGTGATATGCGGGCCATTTCCGACATACCTGAATGGGGTTGTGACATATCGGGAGCAAGCTCTTGATAAGTAGATTACAAAACTAAAGCGGGTATATTCAGTTCTTTCTCAGGAGCGGAGCTACAGGGGGTGGAATATGTTAAAATGCCCCTTAAGTATTAAAATGTTCTAAGTTATATGCGGGCCATTTCCGACATACCTGAATGGGGTTGTGACATATCGGGTGAAAGCTCTTGATAAGTAGATTACAAAACTGAAGCGGGTATATTCAGTTCTTTCTCAGGAGCGGAGCTACAGGGGGTGGAATATGTTAAATGCCCCTTTAGTATTAAAATATTGTAAGTGATATGCGGGCCATTTCCCACATACCTGAATGGGGTTGTGACATATCGGGTGAAAGCTCTTGATAAGTAGATTAAAAAACTAAAGCGGGTATATTCAGTTCTTTCTCAGGAGCGGAGCTACAGGGTGTGGAATATGTTAAAATTACCCTTTAGTATTAAAATATTGTAAGTGATATGCGGGCCATTTCCGACATACCTGAATGGGGTTGTGACATACCGGGTGAAAGCTCTTGATGAGTAGATTACAAAACTAAAGCGGGTATATTCAGTTCTTTCTCAGGAGCGGAGCTACAGGGGGTGGAATATGTTAAAATTACCCTTTAGTATTAAAATATTCTAAGTGATATGCGGGCCATTTCCGACATACCTGAATGGGGTTGTGACATATCGGGTGAAAGCTCTTGATGAGTAGATTACAAAACTACAGCGGGTATATTCAGTTCTTTCTCAGGAGCGGAGCTACAGGGGGTGGAATATGTTAAAATGCCCCTTTAGTATTAAAATATTGTAAGTGATATGCGGGCCATTTCCGACATACCTGAATGGGGTTGTGACATACCGGGTGAAAGCTCTTGATGAGTAGATTACAAAACTAAAGCGGGTATATTCAGTTCTTTCTCAGGAGCTGAGCTACAGGGGGTGGAATATGTTAAAATTACCCTATAGTATTAAAATATTCTAAGTGATATGCGGGCCATTTCCGACATACCTGAATGGGGTTGTGACATATCGGGTGAAAGCTATTGATGAGTAGATTACAAAACTAAAGCGGGTATATTCAGTTCTTTCTCAGGAGCGGAGCTACAGGGGGTGGAATATGTTAAAATGCCCCTTTAGTATTAAAATATTCTAAGTGATATGCGGGCCATTTCCGACATACCTGAATGGGGTTGTGACATACCGGGTGAAAGCTCTTGATGAGTAGATTACAAAACTAAAGCGGGTAAATTAAGTTCTTTCTCAGGAGCGGAGCTACAGGGGGTGGAATATGTTAAAATTACCCTTTAGTATTAAAATATTCTAAGTGATATGCGGGCCATTTCCGACATACCTGAATGAGAAAGAACTTAATTTACCCGCTTTAGTTTTGTAATCTATTCATCAAGAGCTTTTACCCGGTATGTCACAACCCCATTCAGGTATGTCGGAAATGGCCCGCATATCACTTAGAATATTTTAATACTAAAGGGTAATTTTAACATATTCCACACCCTGTAGCTCCGCTCCTGAGAAAAAACTGAATATACCCGCTTTAGTTTTGTAATCTACTCATCAAGAGCTTTCACCCAGTATGTCACAACCCCATTCAGGTATGTCGGAAATGGCCCGCATATCACTTAGAATATTTTAATACTAAAGGGTAATTTTAACAAATTCCACCCCCTGTAGCTCCGCTCCTGAGAAAGAACTGAATATACCCGCTTTAGTTTTGTAATCTACTCATCAAGAGCTTTCACCCGATATGTCACAACCCCATTCAGGTATGTCGGAAATGGCCCGCATATCACTTAGAATATTTTAATACTAAAGGAACATTTTAACATATTCCACCCCCTGTAGCTCCGCTCGTGAGAAAGAACTGAATATACCCGCTTTAGTTTTGTAATCTACTCATGAAGAGCTTTCACCCGATATGTCACAACACCCTTCAGGTATGTCGGAAATGGCCCGCATATCACTTAGAATATTTTAATACTAAAGGGGCATTTGAACATATTCCACCCCCTGTAGCTCCGCTCCTGAGAAAGAACTGAATATACCCGCTTTAGTTTTGTAATCTACTTATCAAGAGCTTTCACCCGGTATGTCACAACCCCATTCAGGTATGTCGGAAATGGCCCGCATATCACTTAGAATATTTTAATACTAAAGGGTAATTTTAACATATTCCACCCCCTGTAGCTCCGCTCCTGAGAAAGAACTGAATATACCCGCTTTAGTCTTGTAATCTACTCATCAAGAGCTTTCACCCGATATGTCACAACCCCATTCAGGTATGTCGGAAATGGCCCGCATATCACTTAGAATATTTTAATACTAAAGGGTAATTTTAACATATTCCACCCCCTGTAGCTCCGCTCGTGAGAAAGAACTGAATATACCCGCTTTAGTTTTGTAATCTACTCATGAAGAGCTTTCACCCGGTATGTCACAACCCCATTCAGGTATGTCGGAAATGGCCCGCATATCACTTAGAATATTTTAATACTAAAGGGTAATTTTAACATATTCCACCCCCTGTAGCTCCGCTCCTGAGAAAGAACTGAATATACCCGCTTAAGTTTTGTAATCTACTCATCAAGAGCTTTTATCCGGTATGTCACAACCCCATTCAGGTATGTCGAAAATGGCCCGCATAACACTTAGAATATTTTTAATACAAGTATGATATTTTCATATATTTCCACCCTCTGTAGCGTCGCTTCTGAAAGATAACCTTATAAACCCGCTTTAGTTTTGTAATCTACTTATCAAGAGCTTTCATCCAATATGTCACAACCCTATTCAGGTATGTCGGAAATAGCCCGCATAACACTTAGAATATTTTTAATGTAATGGGTCATTTTAACCTATGCCACCCCCTGTAGCTCCGCTCCTGAGATTAGACTTAATATACCCGTTCTATTTTCGTAATTTACTCCTCGAGGGCTTTCATCTGATATATCACAACACGATTCAGGTATGTCCAAAATGGCACGCATAATATTTTTAATACAAGTAGCAAATTTTATATATATTTCCATCCCCTGTTGTGCCGCTCCTGAGAAAGAACTTAATATACCCGTTTCAGTTTTGTAATCTACTGGTCAGGGGCTTTCGCCAGATGTGTCACAACCCTATTCAGGTATGTCTAAAATGGCCCGCATATCACTTAGAATATTTTTAATACAAGTAGGACTTTTCGTATATTTTCATCCCCTGCAGCGCCGCTCCTGAGAAAGAACTTAATATACCCGTTTCAGTTTTGTAATCTACTCGTCAAGGGCTTTCACCAGATATGTCACAACCCCATTCAGGTATGTCCAAAATGGCCCGCATAACACTTAGAATATTTGATATTTTCATATATTTGCACCCCCTGTAGCGCCGCTCCTGAGAGAGAACCTAATATACCCAATTCAGTTTTGTAATCTACTCAGCCGGGGCTTTCATCCGATATGTCACAACCCTATTCAGGTATGTCCGAAATGGCCCGCATATCACTTAGAATATTTGTAATACAAGTAGAACATTTTTGTATATTTCCACCCCCTGTAGCGCCGCTCCTGAGAAAGAACTTAATATACCCCTTTCAGTTTTGTATTCTACTCGGCAAGGGCTTTCACCCGATATGTCACAACCCCATTCAGGTATGTCCGAAATGGCCCGCCTGGACGCCTCAAAATGAGCATATTCATACTCTATAAATTCAAACATAACGTACTATTTTCTAATTTTTTTTTATTAATTTTACTTAATTAATTTGTTTTTTATAAATTATTATTATAAAAAGTGAGTTTTTTTGTTTATTTATCAAAAAAATCTTAATTTTTAAAATTTAACTTAGTTAACAGAGTGTGGAATGTAGTTAACATTGATGTGGGACGTATTTAACTGACGAATTTATCTTCACACCCTCCGTGAATTTCAGTAGTCATTATTTCCCAGCAAATGTTTTTAATTAATATTTTACTACGTTGATAGGAGTCCTACTGATAATTTGATATCAAAACATATTAATTAAATACATATGTATTAATTTATTTGGTGAAAAAAAATAAAAACTAATTACATTTTTTTTAGGTCAATATATTAAAGGTATTCACATCACCGCTTGAAATCTCAAGAAAATTTGTTCTTGTGAGCACCATTTTTTATAAAAAGGTTTTTAACACTCACAGAACGAAACCGTCAGACTAATAGCTATAGTTGTCATTTTTATATTGCTGTTTTAAGCCCCCGCAAGTTGATTGCTTACCTTAAGCAAAAAAAATTTACGCTTTAGGATAGAGGACAAGCAAAACTTAGTTAGTGCAAAATTATTTAAACAAAATTTTGTTTTTAAATTTTCGAATTTTCGCAATTTTACATTATATTAATTATTAAAAATTTTTTAAATACTAAATAATTATAAAAACTAAAATTTATAGAAAACTTGTTTTAATTTAAAATATTCAACGAATGTGTTGCAATAACAAAAAAATTAATTTGTTAATTCAAACGGCTATTTTTTAAAGAGGCGGAGGGAGATCTTAAAATGAAAGAAAAGCAGAGAAAAACTACCAAAACTTCTTTCTAATATTGATCCAAATGACTTTAAGTAAAATTTTGAGACATAAATATTTTGTTTTATTTAATTTTAGGCGTGTGAACGCCGTGTCCAGCGCGTACATAGCACATCCTGGAGTTAAAATTTGCATACACTCTTCGCATTAAATCTGGCTTTAATTCGACAATAAGGCGTAGAATATTCAGTTCCAAGTACTCAATCTTTTCTGATTTATCTGCATAAACCTGGGACTTTATATATCTCCAGAAAACAAATCTAAAGGGTTTTTAAAAGTCAATTTCTGGAAATTATTTATTCGTCAAATGTTTCTCTCAGCAATTGTATCGTGCGTTGTATGACAAGTGGCACCATCCCACGAAAAACACATACCTTCAGTACTAATGACTTCCTTTGAAAACATTTTTAAGAAAATTTCCTAAACGCTCACTGTTGTATGAATCATTCTGACCAACGTTATTTGTGAAAGCATATGAACAAATGATTTTCTTGGTCATTAAGCGCACCAAACAGTGAGTTTTTCTGTAGTTATGGTGTTTCGGCGATGCCTTAAGGATTATCAGCGCTTAAGATGTCATAATTATTTTATTGACATAACTATTAAATACAAAGTGTGCTTCATCACAAATCAACTTTGTTGAATAAATCCAAGATTTTTAAAATAAACTAGCCAGACCCGGCGCGCGTTGCTACGCCCCTTAATGAATATAAAAATTATAACTTTTTTATGGGCGTGGCACTGCCCACTTTTCTAATCACTAACCTTTATAGTCATGGCAGCTCAATATGTGTGCAAAGTTTCAAAAAAATCGGTCAAGTGCAAGTAGCTAAAAATGGTAACTTATTTTTATGGGCGTAACCCCGCCCACTTTTAACAGTATATAAGTAAGTTTAAAATTTGTAAATAAAATAGTCCCATAATAACATCAAACTTCTATTGATTTACTTACTTTTTCGCTCGCGATCTTAAGGTCTTGTCGAATACATATTTGTTGTTGTTTTTTTTATATGAACAAAAAATCACATGTTGACATAAAAAGTCATAACTCTCGAACACGTCGACAAACTTTCTTACCATCTACTACAAATTTCAAGCGATTTCAACGAACAAAAAACACACAAAATTACAGTGATATTTGGTGTTTACGAATCGTCAAACATTTTCTGCTAGTTGTTGCATATTTTAAGGAAATCAATTTTTGTTTCAGGAAACTTTTGCTTCAAAAATTGTGATTTACTCAGAGTTTGACAAAGTGGAAATAAAAAACAAGAAAAAACCGAATTAATAAAAAATTAATAAATTTATGTTTTTGTGTTACTATATGTGTTTTTTATTTGAATTCATATATACAACTGAATATTTTAGTTTTGGCCAAAAATGTGGCTCGCCAGACCTATGTGCACCGGCGGCAGATATTAAAAAACTTTTTTATGGGGTTGTAGTAAATTTTTTTTAATTCATGTATATCTTTAAACCTATCCAACAAATAAATTTTTCAATGACTGCCTCATTTATCGGTCTGAATTTAATCGATGACTTCGATTTTGACTTGCAAGCCATCAGATGTATGTATTGTCATAGATCTACGACTTTTAAAATCTAAGGGAGAAAAGTCTAACGCGGACTTAAATCGTACGATCTTGATAACCAATTTCAGAATTATTATGGCCACCACACACTGTCAGCTTCTACTTTATTAAAAAACCTCTAAACATATTTAAAACACAAAATCTAAGCAAAATACTATAGAGCACTTTTTAAATAGGTATTTTCTATAAATTATCAATTTATTAGTTTTAAATATTTTCTATTAAAATAAGTGTTATTTATTTCCTTTTTATTAAAAATTTTCTTTAAACTAAAAACTTATAAAAATTTTATTATTTAAGGGTTTCAAAATTTAATATTTACGTTAATTATTTCTTCATTTATTTATATCGGGACGCAATTTTTAAATTTGGCGCCATTCGAAGTGTCATTGTTTGACATTTGAACAATTGTTATTGTTTGCTAGTAGAAGGTACGAGGTTAGTAAAAATGGAGCGCTACACGAATGAACAACGCATTCTCATTGTGAAATTGTTTTACCAAAATGGTGAAAGTTTTGCGGCTACAGTTTGCAAATCGCGATCATCCCATTTCCATCTTGATGGCTTCCTCAATAGGCAGAATTGTCGTATTTGGGGTGAGGAAAATCCTCGAGTGATTCACGAGAAGCAAATGCATCCTCAACGTGTCACTGTGTGGTGTGGTTTTTGGGCTGGAGGAATCATTGGACCTTTTTTTTATGAAAATGAGGCAGGTCAAGCGCAAACAGTCAATGGTGTTCGGTATCGTGAAATGATAACCAGTTTTTTCTGGCCTAGAATTGAAGAAATGAATGTGGTGGGCATGTGGTTTCAACAAGATGGCGCCACATGTCATACAGCCAGAGAAACAATTCAATTGCTGCATCAGTCATTTCCCGGTCGTGTTATTTCGCGTTTTGGAGACCAGAATTGGCCGTCTAGATCGTTTGATTTAACACTTTTAGATTTTTTTCTTTGGGATTTTTTGAAGTCGATGGTTTACGCGAATAAGCCGACGACGACTCAAACCTTAAAAGAGGAAATTGGACGCTGCATTAATGAAATACCGCAGCATTTATGCAAAAATGTCATTGAAAATTTCATTAAAAGATCGCGTGTGTGCCAACAAAGCCGCGGCGGCCATATGTATTGTTCCATACATAATCTCATTCTGTCTACTTTACGATATAATAAAGTTTCATGATTTTTTTTTTAATATCTGTGTTTTATTTAAAATTTAAAAATTACGTTCTAGTTGGGACACCCGATATTATAAACTGTTTAATATAACTATGTGTTATTTATTTAAGTTTATAAAATAAAAAACACAAACAAAAATCATACACAATAAGAATGTTTAAGTAGTAGTCTTAGGGCACGTGATCTCTTGGCAATAGCACCAACCACCTTAAAACTATCACTTTCTTGCAAACAACTTAAAGTGTTGCTTGGCAACTTTAGCTTTGATGTTGTTGTTGTTTTTTTTTTTAATTCTATTTGATGGGTTTTCTGGGAATATTCTGTTAGAGACTGATGGTTAAATTAAATAATAGTGGCCGGGCAATGACATTTAGTTACTTTTATTTGTAGAAAAAATTTACATGGAAGTAAATTTAATTAAGTTTTAAAGATTTCAGTTATAAAAAAATTTTTTCTTCAAATTCAGATAAAACGTAGTTTATTTAGATTATTAAACTTCATATATAAAAACTAAATTTCTCCCTTGTCTCGCTAATTTTAAAAGTCACACTTGACAGATAGGTATTGTAATACTGCGATAACTTTGTTTAATATTACATTATAAACTGTATTAATAAGCTGAAGGCGTAAAATATTTTTTTTTTTTTTAAATTAAAGTATAACGTGTTGCAAAAATTACAAAGAACGCATTTCTTTCTCAGAATCTTTACATTTATTTCTTTTTTAATTTTATTTAAATTTTTTTAGTATTTTTTAAATTTCTTTACTTACCGGATAATACATTCCTTGTGGAGGAAGGAAAAAGGCCCCGGAACCCCACAGTTTGACGGCTTTTATTTAAAAACTTTGTAAAAGAAGAAAACAATTTTCCACACACGAGATGTAGGTTCTCTTTAACACAACTCTTCAGCTGTGTTGTAGTTACAATAATAGTGAAGAATATTTTTAATATTTATTTTTTTCTGTAATTTATTATTTTAAACACAGTTTTATTTTTTGAAGGAAGATTAAATATTTTATACTTATCTTACATAAAAGTAATACTTTTTACACTACGATTTAATTTATTGAAAAATATGCTTAATTACTATTTTGGCACACAATATTTTTAAATAAGTTTTTTTTTTTTAGAATAACTGATGATGATATTCTGGAAATGGAAAAAAAAAGTAGAGACGACATATTAACATCAAAAACGAAATTTCAATACCGTTGGCAAAAGGACGAAGAGAGATAAAAAGTTATTGAAATTTTTAAAAATGCTAAATGTCAGGTGGTAAAGAGCGTTTTCTTGTGAATAATTAAATATTTTATATCAAACGAATATTTTGTAAAGCTGCTCATTAACAGTTCTTTTGCAGCGGTTTATAAATAAAAATCGTCGACGCGAAAAAAAGACTACAAAATGAGAATTTTTCAAATTGTCTTTATACATATTTGGGTACATATGAAAACTTATATTCATAATTTTTAAATTTATTTGAATATAAATAGATTTAATTAAAAAAAAACACACAAAATTATTTCTTATTAGAATATAAATAAAGGTTTTCTTCAAAAGATCTTCGTATCAGAGTGAGAGTTTATTATACATTATCTAGGGCCTTAAATTTATCAAAGGGACATTATGTCAAATCTAGGCTAGTTGGAAAGTGCAGAAGCGCACTCGATAGGATCATGAACCTCTTCGATGTCAGATTGTGTTGGGTACCAGGGCACAATGGAATCGTCGGCAATGAAATTGTGCGTATTAGGGCGGGGGTAGCCGACAAGACCAATATGGCGTTAAGGGACAGAAGAGACTGCAGAGTGTCAAGACCCTAATGGCCCAAGTTGAACTCAGCGGACTTTACGGTACTTCTGGGCCTGGATAGGGTGTGTCTGAGCGTCACTTTTGGGTTTTAACAGGACACTGTCCTGTGAGAACTAGGATTAGTAGATGGGATCGCGGCCCCCCTGATTATTGTAGGATGTGTGAGGATGAGGAGCTAGAAACTGTGGAACACTTTGTTTGTCACGGTCACAGAATCACAGGCTAAAGTGGTTAGGTAAACAATTCCACGATGAGTTAGGTAATGTTTCGGAGTGCAAACTGGGGAATATTATCGGATTTATCATGGGGGTCGGATGGCTTGTGAACATGCAATGGGGCTCGTAGGGAACTAACTATCTCTTATTTTGGCAACCCTCTCTCTCTCTCTTTTACTATCTATCTATCTCTTACTATATAAAGGTAAACACAATGGACCATATTTGTCTCCGAGTGTGGGTGTTGGAGGGGGATCCTGCTCTCTGCATTCCCCTTTCCTACCTAAATTCCTACCTACCTAAATTTAGCAAATGTCGATTTAAATAAGCAAAATTTTTAATGACAAGGTACTTATTTACAAAATGTGTATGTGTATGTGCGTCCGTTTATGACCTATGGTTTTCAAGGAAACAAAAATTGACCACGCCCACTTTTACGCCCATTTTTTTTTTTATTTAAACGGCTCTACCGAATTTTTTTTAATATTTCCCTAAAATTATCTATGAAGCTAAAAAGTGAGTTTTTTAAACAGTTTTTTCTTATAATTTATTTAAAGTGGGCGTTGTTGCTCCCATACAAAATTAACAGTTTTTGACGCATACATGGAGTTTTGCAATACCCTAAGTCTACTAAATTAGTCAGGGATATTTAAATAATACTTTGCATAGTTGAGCTTAAAATTAGCCGGGAAAAAACAGTAGGCGTGGCACCTGCAATAAAAATAAAATACATTTTAAGAGGTATTTAGAAAACTATTACATCTATAATCTCAAAACTTTGTGTGCTTTACTTTTATCTTATTACAGCCAACAAACGATACGATCGGAGCGGTGAAAGTTCTACCCCCATACAAAAAACTCATTGTATGACATAATTTAAACGCTTTAAATTTTTAGGGTTTTAAAACTGATGTACATATGTAAGTCATATTTATGAAAATTGTACCTATTTATTTAAGGTTGGATAGGATAAAATTAGAAGGCTTGGTAGCTCCCATGCAAAAAATATATTTCATGGCATATCTGCAGAACTATAATTGTTATAGGCTTTAAATTCTGTATATATTGGCTGCGATAAAAGTTTACTTCGTTGCTCACAAAATCGATAGGATCAGAGGTGAGGACATGACACTCTTATACCAGGAAATATATTTAATGTCATTCTTAAAAAATTTCTATTTGATTAAGATTTACTACGAGCTAGTTTTGCAAACAACTTCCTAATGAGAACAAAAATGGTAACGATCGGATAAGAGAAAGTGCAGTCATACCCTCATACAAAATAAAAACTATTTTTAACAATTATGGCATACCTAAGGAATGGTGAAATTTAATATTAAATTCTATCTCCAAATAACTAAAATGAAAAAAAAAGTAAATAAATACGGATTCTGATGGGTACTTTATACAATATTTAATATCATACGGCATCATCATTTCTTCGTTTTATTAGTTAACTCTTTCATAGCGATTCCTTTTCAAATAAACTTCAACACATGTAGGTATTTGTTAAATAAAAAAAAACTAATCGAAATCAAATAAGAATACATATTAGTTTTCTTAAGTTAACCATAACAAAATACGCAGCAGTAATAAAAATCATGTTCATTTTCCTAATTTTCCTTCAGACGAAACAACAAATAAATTTTTTGCAAAAAAAAAAAACTAAAAATAACTTTTATTTGCAATAAGAGCGAAAAACACAAAAACAGCTCATTGATACACTCAGAGAAAAAGCAATGTTCTCTATTTTTAAATAAAAACGCAAAAATAAATTCTGAGATATTAAAGGAAAATTTGCCACAACGCAAATAAATTTCCTAGCAAAATTTGTCCAAAATCTTACCTAATGTACAACTTTTTAAATTTATTTTCCAAATATTCAAGTGTTGAAAAAACTATTATAACAAATTAAGTTAAGCATAAAAATAATATTAAAATATATTAAAATAGAATAAATAAATCTATATATATATAAATCTATGTGTGTTTGTATGTTTATATGTTTGTATGTTTGTTTGTGCTTTATAGACGGTTAAACGGCTGGACCGATTTCCTTGAAATTTTCACAGAATCTTTCTGTATGTCTGGAAGGAACTATAGGCTATACTTTGGTTTGAAGTTGTAAGTGGGCGGGGTGCCACGCCCTATTAAAGAATAAGTATTAAATATTATATATCACAAAAGTTAATGCAGCTAGAGTCTTCAAATTAAGTACGGTAAACTTTGACATCCACACGAACATTTGGGTAAAAAATGGGCGGACTTTCAATAGTGGGCGTGGAACCTACCATATGAATTAAATACTAAAATTCGTATATCTGGAAAACGATATCGATTAGAGTACTAAAATTTTGCAGAAGCAACTTTGATATTCAAATAAACATTTATGGAAAAAAATGAGTGCATTAACAATAGTGGGCGTGGCACCTGCCATATGAATTAAATACTAAAATTTGGGGTGGCGAAGCACACCGGGTGTTAGCTAGTATAAAATAACTAAAATATATATTTAAGGATAATAAACTGGAAATGATTTTTATTTTTTTAAAAAGGAAAAACTTGCTTAAACATTTAATCAAGAATTTTAAGAATTGATTCAATGTAATGCACTATGTAGCTACTTTTTCTGAATCGTCTAAATGATATTTAAGGTAATGTTCTTTTTTTTAACATAAAGCTAAGGCGAAAAGGAAAAACTACTTAAGTCTGTTTTTATAGTTTTCAAGAATATGCACTATTAAATTTTTGAGGTGATTTTTATAAATCAATTCTGTTTAAAAGAAAAAATATTATAGGAGAGTCGCTTCCTATTAATTGTAAGGCATATCAGTTTTCGTGTATTTAGTTACATTAAAAGTAAAAATATATTGTTATTTCCAATGATATTGTTTGTTGAAAAAATAAAGACAACTAGCTTTAACTTCCAAAATAGTTGGAAATTCGCCTGAGGGTATTTATATATTGTGACATTACAAGGATGGTAATATCTAAATTTTAGCTTATATCGACTTAAGTAGTTTTTCCTTTTTGCCACAGAAAAATTAATCAATTATTTATTGTTTATTCCAGACATTACATTGCCTATCAGGCTTAGCTTTCTTTTGTATGACAATTAAATATTTTTACTTGACAATTAAAGTTATCTATTACTTTTTTATGTGTCGAACGTATAAAAAAAAAGCTATGGAACATGTACATACATAGTTTAAACACTACTTTGAACTTAAAATGGAAAATATAATAAATTAATGTTTTCGATCTTAATTTATATGCAGTTGTTTCCTGTATTGTGCTTGAGATCACTTTCTTTAATAAAAAATAATTTTAATTTTATTTTCCGATATTTCGCTACCACATTGGGTAGCTTCTTCAGGGAAAGTTTTTACAATTTTCAACAATATTGCTCAATACAAAAAACAACTGTTTATTAGAATGTAAAAGATTTTTTAAACAATTTTTTTTTTTATTTTAACTATTTTAACTTTGTGTTATGAAACCAAAATGAATATTCTACCAAAATTTTAAAAGATTGTAAACAAACCAGCCAAGTTAGCAAATTATTTTTGAATTAAAAGAATCTACATATTTGAGCAGGCAAAAGTGTCATCTCTAAACGCAAAGGTTTTATACCTACAGTATTACCAGAAATATTCTTCAAAAAGCAATTATGTGTGTAGACAAAAATTATTAATAAAAAAAATTTAAAGCCATTAATCCATAAGTATGTTTAAATTTCGATTATATATCCAACAAAAAAAGTTAATTTGCAGGGGTTCAACGGGTGACGAAGTGATTAAATTTAGGTTAAAACACTAATGATTTTAAAACTACGGTGTCATTATAGATCATGTGTTCCATGAATAATTTAATGAACTGCACTCTATTTTAAAAAGTGCAAAAAACTCATGCATTGAAAGTGAAAGCATCCGCTATTACATGAGTTAATTTTGTTTGTTTATATGAATTATTTAAGATATTTTGCATGATGTTGCATTAATTTTTAAGTACATCATTTATGACAAATTGCTTCACATTTTCATTTAAAATTATTGCTTTTATACAATTAATATATAAGTCTTTTAAATGTAATTCACTACTTCCAATTTTTTTCTGGGTATGTCACTTCTCTACTTTAAAATATTAATTGTTAAAACTAAAATTATACAATTTTGTGAAAAAAAAAACTTTTCTAGCATACAGTTTTAATAAATTATTTTGCATATAAAAGTAAATTCTTTTTTGCAATTATTTTTTTATTATCTTAAAATTTCGTAACATAGAATATCTTAAATTCTATTATTTTGGCAACACTAACTTTGTAAAAAATATAATATAAACACAACAGAGAAACGATAAAGATGAAAGCTAAAGAAAATTGCAAAAAGAAAAAAAAAGAAACATTTATAAGGGTTGATGATAATAATTGAGTAAGGGATGGATGCTGAGACGAAATAAAAATATAGCTCAAAACAACACTACACAAAGAAGTTAAAGAATAGGATTAAAGAAAAATACAAAAAAAATATATTTAGGCATTTATTTTTGGTGTTTTGTTTAACTTTTAACACGCACACGACCAAAACGAGGTGTGAAAAACTCTAGAATCTATAAATAGTTATTTTAGAATAAAACAAGGACGCAGAATGTTTCTTTAATGACAAAAACATAAAAGCAACTTTGCGTTGGGATTCTGTAGTGGTAACAAAAAGAAGAAAGAAAATTGTTGTATTTCAAAAATAAATCCCATTGAACATATGCCGAAGATGGTGTCTGCAGGGATAAACTAATGCACTAATTTTGGTACTATTGGGTAAAATAAAATTAACATTTCATTTGGTGTTTAACGAAAATATATTCGTTTTTTACATTTTGTTATTTAATGTACGAATGTATCTCATACCAATATATCGGCGTAAATTCTGGGTTTTCAATATAAAATATATTTATATCGATACGATACTCTTATCAACTGTTTTTTTTTATGAACATTAACAGTAGTCAAAATTCTAATAAGAATGTCTATAACATCAGCACAGCGAACTTGAATGATCGAAAAAAATTGATATGATTCGGCTGTCGACATGTGCCACCAGTTTATGAAATTGCTTAAATAACTCGAATGCTTATTTTGCTGTATTACAACAACTAGGAGCAAATATGTACATATGAAAAATTCGAGCATAAAATATAAATAAAATTATATAATATACCTAAATTTTGCAGTCATCTCAACAGACTAATAAAGGACACGTCCTTTAACTTTGATTTAACATTGTTTCGAATGATCGTGTTTCTGTTCTAATTACCGCATTCGAACGCTATCGTCAATTTACTCGAACGTTCGAGAACGCTGTGCATTTATTATAGAGATTCTAATAAGGATTTTTAAAATTCGATCACGTTCGAATGCCTTAATTTGAACTTTGCCGAGATAAAATACATCTCGAAAGACAGATTCGCTTTTTTATAGGCTGAATAATATTTTATACCGAAACTAGAAGAAAATTGCGCAAAAGTAATTAAGTTTTCAAATAATGAATTGCAGGTCCCGTTTAAACAAATTTGCGAAATTGTCTTTCTCCGACATAATTTAGTTTACTTTGTTTTTAAACAAAAATTTTATCAATATCTATTTTGAATACTAATAACCTCTTAAAATAAAAAAAAATGCACTACCGATGTTAAGTTTCAAACTCAATACGTGTATTGGTATCGTATTGGCAAAAAAAGCGTATCGACATATTCCGAATTAAATTATAAAGGATCTTGGCTAATTCACAATGTGTTCTAAGTATCGTATTGTCATAATGTCATAATTTTAAATAATTTTAAAATGTCTGAATATTGAAGTTAAGTGTCATTTAATTCATTTTGAATTTTTTGGAAAATTATGAGATTATGACAATACGACATTTAGGACTTACAGCATCTTTAGTAACCTATAAGTATTATTTTAATATCAAAAATTATATTTCATCTATTCTCAACTTGTTTCAAGTGATGTATGGATACTTTTTTTCCTATAAGTTGTTAATAATTTTCATTAAAATTTTTTATAAAAAAATTGGAGGGTTCAAAAAATTGTCATAATTTATATCTGTAGTTATGTCATGAGTTAATAAATAACAATAATTTTAGAAATTTTTAAAATGATTTAAAACTATTGTATTGCTTGTTGTAAGATTTTTAACCCATTTTAGGTTTTTAAATGTAATTACATTATAGCAAACCATGTGTGAAGCCACCAAATGACAATTCATATCATGTTTTTTGTATGTTTATAAAAAATCAAAGAGCGATGGAAAATTAAAATTTTGTTTTGATATTAAATTTTATTTTATTTAAAATTTATTGTTTGAATTTAAAATTTTTGTGTTGTAACTTAGTAAAAAATATTTTACTGCAGAATTAAATTGTATTTAATTTGTAACCCTATTTAAGTAAATGAAATAAATTGAGCTTACAAAGTAGCTTTAGATATGTTTTAGATTATTTTCTTGATAGACACACAAAATCCTTATCTCATCAGTATTATGGTCTTACCTTCAAAATTTAATTTTAATTGATATAAATTGCCAAATAACAAAAAAACAAATAAAGAGAGTGGCTCTGAAATATACTACACAATGAATTTTAAAGATACAACAACTACAATCAAAATAATCCATAAAAAAAACATTTAAATTTGTAAATGGTTAGATTTAATTTGTTTCTCCAAAACTTTAATTATTTTTATTTTTTTGTTTTATTTTTTATCTGATAGATTAAATGAGATTTAATTTTGACAAGCAAATTAAATTAACTGCAATTAAAAAAAAGTAATATAAAATTTAATTAATTGAAAACCAACATGGAGTAAAAAATCGCAAGAATAAGCTATTTTAACTAAATCGATACTAACGCATTCCGAATACTTTTTCCAATAATCCGCTGTTCTCTACTAGCATCCAGGTGGGGGGAGCGTATTAGAGACACCTGTCTCGGGATCTGTTAAATTAGGTTTTATATTTATTTTAATTAATGCAATATTTTGTTTTGGTCCCAATATAAATGGTTTTTGGTGTTGCGTTTCGAACCTGGTGCAAGGTTTGGAACCTTCCTGGTGAAGTCGTTAGAAAAAACAGATCGTAACATTAAAATGTAAACGCGAAAGAAAACAAATTTACGCATTTTTAGCAAAATAGGTATCCGCAGTTGAGTAATTTTTTTATTTAATCATATAAAAATCTTTTAAAAGTAAAAAGAGATAATGTTGTTGATAAATGAGGTTCTATTTTCCATTATAAATTATTATACCTTTTAGCTGTGGTGCAAAGGGTATATATAGTTTTGTCATTCCTTTTTTAATTTCTACAATATTGATTTCTGACCCCACAAAGTATATATGTATATTCTGAACGCTTATGACTAGGAGAGTCGATTAAATTCGTCTGTCCGTATGTTGGTTGAAATCAACTTATAGAAGCCCTTACACAATACTCAGAGCTTTATGTGGTGACAATCTTTTAAATTTATTTATAACATTTTACCACTTAGGATTTCTTACATTAAATAGTTAAAAATGTTAAAATGGTTTTAGAATTGAAAAGGAAAAAATAAAATTCACTTTTATAAAATGGAAAAAAGCTACATGTGAACCGAGACCTATTAACAAAACTAATATAGGTATGTAACTGTGCTAAATAAAAAAATAAATAAATCTGTGAATATTCTAAAGACGAAACCTTGAAAGGGTTAAATAATGAAAGGGAGCAACTGAAATGTTTGTCCAAAGCCAACAATTTTTTAAAGTTTAACAAAGTTCTAGGCTAAACTTAAAAAAGATAAATCAAATGATACCTACCTAGTAGCTGGATATTTAAAAAAAATTGTAAATATTTTTTATGAACTTTTTGTGAATTGGGATTTTTTAATAAAAGGATGTGGAATGATAAAAGCATGAGCGGTACACCTAATCAGAGAAATTTTTCAAAGACTGAACAAATTTATGGCAGCGAAATTAATACAAAAAATTTTTGCAATATTATTAAAGTTTGAAAGGATTCATTCACATCTGGTAAATATTTGCTCAGACACACGTAACAACTAGTTTTTGTAAAAGATTGTTCAATGTTTAGTGATTTTTTTTTTACTAAATAGGCATAATCCAAACAAAGTAATTGAATGATATTGCGACTTAAGTTAATGCAATTTTAAATAAAATTAAAATTGATATAAGGACGGGCAAAAACTCTTATATTTTATTTTAATGGTCCGCCAATATTTGCCTGATGTAAACAAACATAAAGTAGCAAAGAAACAATTTCTTTAAAAAGTTGTGAATCGTTCCTAATTTTCTTGCAGTTTGTTTTAAAATTTTTACTTACAATATTAAAAAAAAAATTAAAAAAGAAACCGGTAAATTAAAAAAGTACTTTATAGTACCTAGTTACATAGCTAATTATTATTTTGCAATGCAAATCAGTCAACACACCATAAACATCCCTGTGTGGGACCTAAAAAACTAACACTTTTCAGCAATATTTGTGTTGCGTACAAAAGCTGTTATAGATGTAGAAGGATATTGGTACAAAAATAATAACAACAAGAAAAGATTTCAGAAAACAGACCAAATAAAATGAAAGATGAAAAAAGTGTAAAGGGCAAACAAAAAGTCATGACAAAAACCAGACAAGGAAAAGTAAAAATATAAAAAGTAAATTTTGTTGATTAAATATGAAAACAAAGAATTTTGTACATTTTGATGATAAGTATAATCAGCAAACTGGTAGGGGACTTGCAATGATTTGACATGGAGGCTGGCAAAAGGACGGATACAACAAAGAACAAAATTATTTCAGCAGCAGTCTCACACACAGATGATGTTTTTATAAAGAAATTAAAAAATGAAAAAAAATCACTAAAAGCGGCGGCGGCTCTTCTCCTGACATGAGGTACAATGAAATGATGAAGAAGAATATGTATAAAAAAATCTATTTTTAGCATTTTTCACCGAATTATTTAGCTCAATTTTGTTTGCTTGATTCGTTTTATTTATTCAAAACCACAATTTGTTTAAACAAAGTTTTTGTTGTTTTATCGAATGTATACAAAATTTCAAATATTTATGTTTTTTATTTCAAAATTTTGTGCACAATTTTTTATTCAGACACTCAGCATCTTTTACACACTTTTTATCTCTCTTGTACTTTTTTTTGTTGTATTTTAATACATTTTACAAAGTCTATTTTTCTTACTTTTTATTTAGAAAAAAATTCTAAAAGATTTCCACAAAATATTTATTTAAAATTCCACTTGATTTGCAGCTGGGAAACTTTTGCTTTCTGTTTCACTGTAGATTTTTAAGATATTCTTATTGGATTGGTTTGCTTGTAGTAAACAAAATTTTGCAATCAATTTTCATTAATTATAGATTTATTTATATTAAAATTTAAGCACTTGCTTGATTTCTTATTAAAACTTTACAAATTACATGCTCTTCTTTTTAAATTATTTGTTATAATCTTTTTTAATAATTTAGCTAATGATTAAAAACTCTTGATGCGTTCGATTATCACTCACGGCCGTTTTATATCAATTTGACAGCACTGCGACAAAATTACAACTGATTTTCTCAACGAAATCAGCAAAAATTGCTTTTGTTCAAATTGTTTTTGTTAGAGTGAGTTTTATAATAAACACTCATTCTAGTATTTTGTTTTCACACTCTTTCTTTACATATTTGTAGTTTGCTGCTGTTTTTTCGTGTTTGTTTTTGTCGTACATTCGCTGTATCACGGTATGGATTTTTTACTTTTGTTTTCACTTTCGTTCGTAAAATGAGTGAAATTTTAAATTAAAATTTTGACTCCAATTATAACACTCTCTCTCTCTTTAAAATTTAGCGCGCGCTCTTTGTTTTGTGCACGTTTTTCTTTTGTATGAATAATACCTTTGTAAACAACCCTGAATGTTAAAGGCGTGTAATAAAGAAATGTCAGATTAAATTTTTTGCATGTGCCAATTATGAGAGTGGCCAGATGTTAGTTTTATATTGCTAAGGTAATGTGATTTTTGAATAATAGATTAGGACAGAATTATAAGAGCCTAGTAGGCAATTCTGCCTGAATATTTCACTAACTTTTTATCTCTTTTAGCTATAAATGGAAAAATATATGTGTAAAAAATTTGTGAATAAAAAATTAAAAAAAAAAAATTAAGAAATACTATGTAACCATAAAGAAAATGGGATTGTATTTGTTGTGTAAGAAAAACAAAGAATTTAATTAAAAACATTCACATTTTTACATATACTAAGAGGCCTACAAAATTATCGAAAATCTGTTAAATGTCAATAAGAAATATTGGCCAATTAGTAAGAATTCTGTCAGACTTCTGAACAAAATATATATGCAGTGATTAACACGAATTCTGGCGGACATGTCGTGGGAAAAAGAAAGTATTTTACCGACATACCTGATATAAATCTGACAGAAATTAGGAGATAATCTGATTAATACACGGCCTTCGTTCAGATTTCATACAGATATCTGATTAAAATATCTGATAGAATTCATAAAAAAAATCTCACAGAAATCAAATAAAACCCAGTTATAAGTGATATTTTTGAAATCATTTTAATCATCATTTAATTATACATAATGATTAGTATATATTATATTGGTATTTAAATATTCGAAAAATTCAATTAACTATTTAATTGTTTCTATATTCTATTATTTATATATTTGTTTATATTTCTCTTATTTTTTATACCCTTCACACAGTGTAAAAGGGTATATATAGGATTGTCATTCCGTGTGAAATGTCTACAATTTTCATTTCCGACCCCAAAAAGAATATATTTTCTGAAAGCTTATGAATAGGGGAGTCGATTAAGCTCTGTCAGTCTGTCCGACTGTCCGCGTGTATGTTGAAATCAACTTTTTGAAGCCCCCCGACATCGCTTGGACCCGGGTGAGGTATTAAAATATCCCAGCTGAGCCAAAAAAAATTTTTTTTATTTTTTTTAATATTTTTTTTATATTTTTTTATTTATTTTTTTTATTTTTTATTTAATATATTATTTATATTTTTATTATTTTTTTTTAAATTTTTTTTATTTTTTTTTTAGTTTATTTTTTTATTTTTTTTTTTTTGTTTTATATTTATTTTAATTATTTTTTTTTTATTTTTTTTTTAACATACATACGTAAATTTATAATTTTACAATGGGATGTTTTTATATATATGCGTTTTTTATATTTATGTACGTATTTCATATGGGATGAATGGTGATACAAACTACTGTTATTGCATGACTACACGTTGTGTAGGGTATATAAAATTCGACACGGCCGAATATAGCGCTCTTACTTGTTTATTTTAAACCAACAAAGATACAACAAAGCAACTTTTCATGAGATGTTTTATGTCAAGGCCAATTCGTTTATAAGGGATGGAAAAGTTGTTTTTACATATTAAATATAATAAAATTTGATTAAAAAAGGATATAATTGTTTGAAACACATCGTTAATAACGCAAAAGAAACAAATATACATAAATTTAGCACATTTATTATCAAAAAAGTACACGTAAGTTAATTGTTTAATACAGAATTCAAAATCACATTTCCCTTCCCTGCATTAATAAGGCAAATTCAACCAATTTTGACATAAAGTCTCCCCATCAGCTGGGCTGATAATTTCACCTGTATGAATTCGCCTTGTTTTAAACTATTTGGTTTTAATTATTAGTATTTATTTTTTAATCATTTACTGAATTATTTGTTTTATTTTAGAGAACCTGCAACGTGTTTTTTTTTAATTCAAAATTTTACTTTTGTTTGTTACTTAAACGCGATTATAAGAAAGCTAAAAATACCAAAAATTACATTATCCGTCCAAATCTATCAAACACGTCGTACTTAGATTTGCTCTGCCATGTCTGACAGAAACTTTTTCGAGACATGCCTGATTCTCATTTAAATTTTTAATTTATTTTTATAAAACAATGTAAATTTTTAAAATTGTATTTGGATAAATCCATGAATTATAAAAAATTCTACAAGTCATAAACGTTCATGGTGAATTAATTCTAACCTGTCAAATATTACTAAATTACTCGTTGTAGAACATAATTCACAAACTTAATCATTATATACTATTTGTTGGCCTTTATAACGTGTTTTAATAAAAATTTTCTTTGACTATTTTTTTCGTATTTTTAACTAAATTTTTGTACACAATCTAATACATAAATACTTTTTAAGCTTAAATTCTATGAGATTAATGCGGTTACCTTTTTTTCTTAACAATAACTGCCAACAGTGACCCTACTGTTTACCAATGTTAGGGAAGTCATAACTAGAATTTGATGTTGTAGACAAAAATTGTAAATAGGTATTAGAAATGCAGCTCTTATGAAATCATGAACGACGATATGCGATATGTTATAATCGGCTAAAAATCGCGATGCAATTAAAAAAATCTAAAAGAGTGGTATTTAGGAGCATGGCAAGCAAATAAAGATAAATTCAAAAATCATTTAATTCCGAATCGTAGGGGTAACCTTAATGTACTCACATACATATTAATGTACATATGTACGTTGGCTATAATTTTTTAAATTTTAAATTCATGTTAAATTCTGATAGATGTCGCTACATTACCACTAAGCAATAAAATTTGGGCCAGCAAAGTGGATCAACCGGGATCAGTTTCAGCTAATTTTTATATTTTCCAATATCCATTTACAACTATACAGATGTATGTACATGTATGTAAATATAGTAAAACCCACCATTCACACCAAAAAAAGATAATTACAAAAAATCGCTCACACTACATAAACTAAGACGTAGTTGAAACCTTTAACATCGAAAGGTCACAATTGTGTAAAATATTATTATTTTTAATAAAAGAACCAGACTCATAAGCACCTAAAATTGACAATACTTCCACTAAGAGGATTTAAATATTATTTTTGTTCGTAGTTTTAATCTAAGTAAAAAATGCGGGAAAATAAACTCATCTAAAAACTATTACCTTTTGAGTCGTCCACACACACACACACACTTCTCCAACTTCAACACAATTATTTTGTAAAATAACGAATTTGAGTAAAATAAAAAAACAAAACATTTAAAAACTAAAAGCGTACACTGCACTGCCCACATCCTCATCTACATATTTGAATGCAAGAAAGCTTTTGTTATCCTTTCATCGTGCTTAAAATTAACACACACATATACACACTACACTCACACATAACTGAAAAGTGAGCGTAGGTTATTCGTATTCATGGTTTTAAAATAGATTTATGTGAATCTTCTTTATAGTTGCGCTGCCGCCATCATTATTGTCACCCCTTTCGTTTTATGTTGTAAACGTTTATTCAAGTATCGTTGAAGCTTTATGCGTAGTTGTTCTATGCTTCAATTTTTCTATTTTTATGGCTTTAATGGCGAATGTTTCCTTTAGACCGTAAGGTAGGTTAGGTCATACGTACATATTTATGAACGGGTGGAAAAAAGTGACTGTGAGTTCTAATTAAATGGAGCATATTACAACACAGAAAGATTTCATATTTTTATATCAGACATAAAAATATTTTCGAAGTATATATATATATATATATATACACTATGTTACTTAACGTCTTGCCTAGCCTTCGATTTGTTGGCTCAAAAAACCTGTAGAAGAAAAGGTAAAGCTACATACATGACACGTTTCCAAGGTACACAAATAAATTTAATCCGCACGCGTCGCAATAGCTTCAGCAAATTTTTAACGCGTTGTATACATCTTGACAGCTAATCGGCAGACATATAACATGTATTGGTTTGTAACTTGCAATATTTAAGGAGTGAAAATGTTACATCGCATCAGAACCTCGTTAAAGCGTGTTATGTAACTCCAGCTTTGCTCTGTTGCTGTTTTTGTCGTATTTTTCTTTAATATTGAAAAAGCATTTTTATATTAATGATCTGGCAACGCGTTTGGAACAATAACAAACATTAACAAGAGCTGTTCACACGGGAAAAATTCTTTTCATCAGAAACAAGTAAGAGTTGTATACTCGGCAGTGCCGAATCTGATGATACATTTCACTATCATGTACATAAGTAAAGTGATCATAGTATGCTTAATTTTCGACGCATCTTAAGTCGAGTTCGAAAAATATGTCAGTCATGTTATTAGGTTAGGGCTCGATATATTCACGTTTAGTACTATGCATTTTAGATTTTGTTTTCCAATTCATACCTATATCGTTATCTTCACTCGTAAAGGAGCTCAGTCGAATTTGATCAATTTTACAGGAGATGGATTTTATCTTCATATTGTAGATCTGTGAATGCAGTCAACTTTTGTTAGTATTTTTTTCTGCAAGCGATGTATTTTTGCTTACTCTATGAGACTGCATCAAAAACTGAATTTTTAAAATAATATGAACTTAGTTCTTTTACAAGTGAAGGTAACGATATGGTTGGAGTATAATACTGTCTTATATCACTCAAATGAAATTTACATCTGCACAAATAAGTACATCTTTTGTATCTTTTACTTATGCATATGTTAGATCTGCTTTAAAAGATTCTAAGCGCTTTATTATTAAAGTATAGAATTCACTACCTACACTCTATACTTATACTCACACGTACGACATGCATCTGTGGATGTGTAAGTTTTCTATCTACATATGTACATTAGGGGTACAACCAAAATAAGGCCCTATCACCACGCTGTAGCCGATGTTGTGCTGAAACCGAAAAATGTTTCCTCAGATCATGTCGGAACAAAAACGTTCCGCGTCGAAGCCGATTTCTGAAAAAGGGCTTTTTTTATTTTTTCAAAATTTTTTATTTTCCCAAAATTTTTTATTTTATAATTATTTAACTATTTACATTTCTTAATGTAATTATATGATTATAATCAAAATCACAATCTAAAAACTATCTTTGTTAAGTGAAATTAACTTAAGATTAAGTGTTCGTGTTGATTTGCATTGGGGGAAAATATCTTGTATGACTTTGATGGCGCGTTCCGCATAAATGTTGCTACGTTGTGTTTTTGGAATTATCGATTCATCTTTCACTATGTTTAAAAGACATTTTAAAAAGTTTCACGAAAACGAAAACGTGTAAATTCGATTATTATAAAATTAATGCACAACAAACAAAAGTGACAGCGCCTGCTTTATTTTTATACTTTTAGCAATAAATTATAATATTTCGCAAATTTGCATAAGAAAGTGTAGGTAAGTCGCAATTAAGGCGAATTCATACAGGTGAAATTATCAGTCCAGCTGATGGGGAGACTTTATGTCAAAATTGGTTGAATTTGCCTTATTAATGCAGGGAAGGGAAATGTGATTTTAAATTCTGTATTAAACAATTAACTTACGTGTACTTTTTTGATGATAAATGTGCTAAATTTATGTATATTTGTTGCTTTTGCGTCATTAATAATGTGTTTGAAACAATTATATTCTTTTTTTAATCAAATTTTATTATATTTAATATGTAAAACAACTTTTCCATCCCTGATATACGAATTGTCCTTGACATAAAACATCTCATGAAAAGTTGCTTTGTTGTATCAATTCGCCGTTGCATATACCTTATGGATATGCCTTGGTCGCAATATTTTACCAAGATAAATTGAACATATTCGGAATATTATTTAATATTTAATGGAAAAACTTATAATTTATTTATCATTTAATGAATTTATAAAGAAAATATTTTTATTTTTTTAAAAACTTACTGATCCCAAAATTAATTGCATTTGACGCGGAAACTTTTTTAACGATATCGAAAATCTAAAGATGCAGTTCCTTTTGTTTTATTACGCACTACTTGGTATGAATAGGACCATTTTGATATTTTCAAAAATTGTAATGTCTTCCTAATGTACATGCTAAAAAGTTCTTTTATGCGTGTATTTAAGTTTTTGATGGATATAAAGAAAAATATTTAACCTATAACAAGAACATAATGCTTAAGACTCGGTTATTTTAATAAATTTTTTGCTCTTCTTAATGACGTTTTTTAAGAACTAAAAAGAAATGGCGCGTAAATGTTGATGGCATTTTTTGTTCATTATTGCTGCTACTGTTGTCTAGTTGTTGTTGTAATAAGATAAGAAACATGAAGGCCATTGCTAAGCCAATCATTTACAGGAAAATAATACTTTTTATTAGACAAGGACGTAGGTACCCAAAAATTAAAACAAAACACGGTACTTAAACTTAAAAGCTATTCTGTTAACTGTATCAATATTCCAGAATGATATAGTGCTGCTTAAAATTCCTACATTTTAAAAGTAAAAACTAAATTTCCTTTTTTTCTGCCTCTAAGGACGTCTCTGGAGTGTTAATATATTTCATAATACAAATATCTTTTTATGTCAAACTCATAACCAGCATCAGGTTGTTTGTTCCCTTATTTCTTTTATAGGTTTTTTTTTAACAAACTTAGAAAAAGAAAAAAATAAATATTCCCACACACATTCATACATTTTAATGCAGAAATTGTCCTTTTTTATGTGTGTGTGTGTTTTTTAAGATTTCGTAGTTGCTGCCTATTTATATTTTATCCTTTGCTGAAATGTTTTGTACAAAATATATTACAACTATTTTCATAAGTTTTGTTAAACTATTAAATAGGAAGAAACATATTTGTTAAAGTATAGGAAAAAATAAATTGTTGTCGTATATAAATAAATCATTTCCTTTTGAGTGCTTTAAACGCAAAACAAAATAGTATTAAGGATATAGAAGCATAAAATAATCCTTAATATTCTCTAATGGTCTTAAATTACCATAAAACATAACATAAAGATAAAGTTGACGAGTGAAAAACTGCAGATAAAGTGGCTTTGTTTAGGATTTTTTTTTATCAAGATTTTATTTAAATTGTTCCATTAACAGATAAATAATTGAACATTACTCTAAATTTTGTAAAAATCTTTATAGGTATTAAAAGAAAATATATCGGCCATTTTGTGGTTTAGTATTTTTATAAATAAGCAGTGAAGAACTGCGTAGTAAGTCTAACAATTCATATAACAAAAATCACTTTTACGCGTTAGCCAAAACAATAGACCTTAAACCAAATTTTTGGAAAAGTTTTAAATGTTCTGAATTTCTGATAAACTTAATGAGAATTTAAAATAAAAAAATCTCTAAAAAATAAAATACTTTTAAAAGGAAAAATACTTTAAATAAATATTTCAAAATATCATTAACGAACAGAGGTAACAAAGACTATTTCGTCGCTGCTCTGGCAAAAACGGTTATGTGACAATTTTCAAAAAAGTTTTTATTGCTCTATGTTGAACCATTATTGGTCATACATCTATCCACCAAATATTTTAAGGATATCTTCATTGGTTCAAGAATAAACAATAGTCAGTATGTTTAAGTTTAATACAGTGATGTAAGAAAATTAAATTCTTTTTTTCTCTCCTGAAAACTCAGTAAAAATCACATAACTGAATTTGTTAGAGCAACGATAATATCCTCGTTTTAGTGAAACAGTTCAGAGTTTATGGCGGAAATCAAACACACAATTCCCGGACTAGCAGACTAGTACACAACTGAGTACTTCAAAATTGTGTGGATATTTTTATTATATTCGGGAGTGCTCTAGGACTGATCGCCAGAAGACTTCGTAGAAATATCGTAATCGCTTACATAAAACTAATTTGATACTAGCTGAACCCGGTTCGCATTGCTGGTCCCAAAAATATTTTTGCATTATATTCATTTAGAAATAAATTCCGACATAATCGTAAGTGCACATAAATACTTTATTGTTGTTAGTGCATTTTCATTTATTTTATATTTTTCCTTCTGCCGTGCCAAAAATGACAGCTAAGTCATTCGACATAAGAAATTCGACTTAAGAAAAAAATTTTATATCAACAGAGTCGAATTCTTTAATTCAATCGAATATTTTAATTCTAGCAATTGAATATTTTCTTTTGTGGATACAAAATATTGGGTGCTTTTTTAAAAGGCAGAACTATTTTTTAATACAACACAACAAATTCAGTGGATAGACCAATATCTTAGCTCTTAAATTTAATGGCATTTAATACTTAAAATCAATTTCATTTAATTTTTAAAATCAATCATTGCTTGTTTTCTTTTTAGCATAGATAAGAGATTTGACGTATCTCCAGAAAAACAATCGCAAAAGGTGTCAAATCAGACGAACGAAATGGTCAATTTATAGGTTCATTACTTGACTAGTTCCTTCATCAAACTTTGACTCAATAAAGTGATGGTTTCAGGCCCTGTATTGCATGTTGTGCCGTCTTGTTGGAAAAATTTCTCCGACTTTGAGCCGATGACGTAAAAACTTTGTTAACCGCACCAAACACAGATTTTTTCTAATGAGGATTGTGATTTCTCCAAAAACGAAAATTCTACTTGTATTTAATTTTATGAACTTTTATTTGTATTATATTTAAAATTTTTTAATTAGGCTATAACGACAAGAATATTAAGGAAAAATTAGTCATCCGATACTAGCTGCGTGGAATGCATTTTCGAAACCAGCTACGGTTTCATCATCAGCACTCTTTTGATCAGAACAACAGGTGTTGTGTGTAAATATCAACTATTTAACTCAGTAATGTATTGAAAATTGAAATATAGAATTATTTGTTCTAATTGATTTCCTGTTATTTCAAATACATTGAGTTAGTACGAAATTTACCTTAAATTTACTTGTTTACATCCCGTAAAGCCAGAATTTAATCTTAACGCTTAAAATGGCTTGACGATAATACACACAAAATATAAATTCGTTACGACAATCGAATTCTTTGTCAATCAAATGATAAAATTTTTGCAATTGAATTTTTTTTATGAACATAAAATATTTAAAGGATAATATCGTCGTGGCTTCATCAAATTTCATTACGTGTTTTTTACTAAGTTTTCTGAAATATATGTAAGACCAATAAAGTTTCAAAATTGTGTAATAAAAATAATTTAAAAATTGTCACATAACCCAGTACGTCAAAGCAGCGAAGATATATCGTTGGTCACAGGTTGAAAGGCTCTAACTCAAATAATTTATAATAATAGAAATCTTAAATAAGATCTTAAAATGAGAATTTATTCAAAAATATAATCTTAAATTCAATCCTTAAAGAATCAAGATTTTATTCTGGAGTTAAGAATTTTCGCGCTTAGCAGACTGAAATGACTTGATTTCAAGCATAAGATCTTAGTGATTTCAAGTATAAGATTAGTGTATTTATTTTAAACATGTTATTGTTATTATTTTGTTGTATATCGTAGTATGGTAAGGAAATATAAGAAGTACTTTAGATCTTTTTATAATTATGACGGATTGTTTAATGGTTATTAAATCATATTATGATCACTTTAATATTGTGATCGTGTGGAATCCTGAAATGATTATTCGATAATCATAGGTAGAAAGGCCCTAACTTGTATTTTTTACAAAACTGAGTTTTTTTGGGATTACAATACAAATAAATCATAATTAATTATATGATAAGATTAAGTTTATCTTAACCATGTTTTATTCTTTGTGTGTATATATCAGTGATCGGCTTTGAGTCGTTTTTTCAATATTCATAGAGAGTCATAAAATTTGAGTTTAAGTGCGTATAAATCATTGAAATTTAACTGAGCTGACGTACGTATACCCACAACAACGTTGATTTGTAAGTACAACACACAATGAACATAAGTACTACGTCGCACTTAAATTTATAACATCCCATATTTATATGATTTGCAAGACTACTCATGTTGATTCATATTTTTAAGAAACTACTTATCTTCACCTACCGTTGCCACATGCAAGTGCACGTGAAAAAAAACCAATACACTAACACTTTTTTACTAACACAACTACACTTTGGCAACCTGCGACTCAGCTTGCGAAGAAATTTTTAAGCAAGTAAAGTTTTTACAGTTACGGCAAGTAAAGTGACAAGCCGAAAAACAGTGTTGTCTAATACTGAGTTTTTTGTTAGCTCAACAATATATCATATAATTGTGGTAAATAATTCAGCTAATTTTTTCAATAAATATGTATATATGTATATGAAGAATATTAAGAAAAATTATAAATATTCATTTAAAATGTAAGTTTTAATATAAATATCAATTTTTAATAAAAAAAAATTATATTAAGAAGTTATATGTCTATAGGTAACGTTCAATAGTGGTTATTGACAACACTTAATTACCAATTTAAGCAGCGCTATTTGTTTTAAATTTTTTTGAAGTTTATTTGTTGACGACATTTTAAAAATGAACTTGCACTGTGCTGTGTAGCCACTCAAAAAATTTTTGTGTTTTTTTTTGGCATTGCTCCTGATTTTCGTTGGTAAAGGCTATAATATACGGCATGTTTTTTACATCTGACTTTAAAATTTGTTTGACATATGTAAATCTACATGTCTGTCAAAATTGTACTTTTACGCTGACTGCTTTGCAGCAGCAGAGATTTCTGCCAACGACTGATGTCACATGTTTTTACAGAAGAAAATAGAGCACACTCTAATTAAAATTTTGTCAGATGTCTCAACACATGTTTCTTTACAGAAGTAATGTTTAAAAGGTAACACACGACATGTTTGTATTAGCAGTGGAGAATTTAACAGGTCAGATGTAAAAAACATGCCGTGTATTAGCTCCTTAATACGTATACACTACTTGCAAGTAAATACTTGCTTGTGGCAACGTAGGGTCATAGAATGATGCAAGTTGACTCAACAACAAAAACATTAACAGCTCTCATTTGTATGAAGAATATATAATGTTGTCAGGTCGGAGAAAGCAAGATATTTTTTGGCCGCCAGAAAATTTGCAATGTTACAATGTGTAATATACAATTTTTGCAAGTATCACTATTTAATTTTTAAATAAATACAACTGATTATGGCCTTTAGGCTAAGTTTTGGTTGGCTTCTATAATAACAGGTACACAATAACAGTTATTTTATGTTTTTTATTTTCATGTTTAAATTGTTTGTAGCAAATTAAAAAACTGCGTTCTTAGGTGCTCACTTAAATTTGAAAGATAATACGCAAACAAAAATCTCTTAAACAGACATCAAAGCAATCACTTTATTTTTGCTTGTTGTTTTTGTATTATTTTGTTTAATTTAAATTGTCTATTTTTTTTTAACAATTCACAATTTTTATGGTGAATGCCAAATTGTTATCTGGCAAGCCTAGTTAAAACACACAACTTCATAATGAGTACGCGAGTCATACTTGCTCTTTCTTCCTCTTTTTATCTTGCATAAACGACAATAGCAATCAACTGAGTCATATGTGTTGATGAATATGAGTACTATAAGTACCTTTCATTAAGAAGTACGTATAAGTAATGAAGACTTTTCAATAAGTTTGAATGCGTATAAATCAACGAAATAATTAATAATGATTCAAGTTGATTTACTTCATTAGTATTCGTTGCAGATCTCTGGTATATATTAAGGTCAGTAGTTTTAGTTGTAAACTTGTTACTATAAAGTAAATTTACTACCTAATCTCTCTACCACGATTTTGTAGGTCACACAACGAAAAAATTTATACGCAATCAGCAATAATTTCAAAAATTATACACTTCAATAAAATTAAATAAATGGCATTTCGTTCTACAAATTATTGTTTTTCAAATTTGCCACATTGAGACGAACTGAAGGCACCACCTTCATAAAAAACTTTATGCAAGAGAAAAGAATGAACATATTTCTGATGTTACATACCATGAAAAGTTTAGGGGAGATAAAAATAAAATCCAATATAAACAAAAAAATCTACAATCATTTAAGAAAAAAACCTCAAAATATTACATGTTTTTAAAGCGTCAGATAACGACACATATACATAAACTTATTCAAACTTCTAAGAGGAAGAGATGAAATAACAAGAAACAATTTAGCAAAAGTTATTTTTATTTGCTCTTCCTGTCGAATAGTCTTTCGAAAAAAGTGCTACAACAACTAAAATTGATGCACTTTTGCACATATTGTGTGCAAGAGTGTAGTAGTTGACATAACAAACTCGTCGTACGGCTAAAAATATATATAAAACAAAAAAATGGTTGGATTTCATTTAAATACCCGTGTAGTTACTAAGGGTGGGTTTTCATACATTTAAATCAAAATAAGGTTTCAAATATTTGATTGACTAGTTCAGGATAAGCAGCCAACTAGTTTGTAAAGAAACGCCGAACCGGCATAGAACTTTGCCGCTGCCCTTGAAATTGCACAGCAAAACCTCGCAATCATCAAGAACTTGCATCAAACAGAATGGCAAAAAGTCAGTTACATTAAACAACGCAGGCTAAGGAAAGTATGGATGATATTACTAATTTTGTCAAAAACATTATCTTAAACGATGAGGCGAACTTAAGTGAATCTTTTAATAAGTAAAAAGGTTAACCAGGAGCTCAATGTTCGTTCAGTAAAACTGTGAAATAAAAACTTTTAGTGTGTCAATCAAATGGTGCCATCATACCTTTTTCTGTACAAAAACTTTTTATTTCACAGTGGCACAGAAAGAAAATTAAGCCCCAGCAAAAACTCTAAATAAAATAGAATATGGCCACAACTTTTAACAAGGGAACTTTCAAAGAAAAATTTCCAGTATTCAGTATAACTTTTGCTAATTATTTTTTTTTTTTTTTTTTTTTTTATTTTAATAAAAAAATGTATGAAATATAATGAAAATATGGGGACCGTTGAGATATTAAATACTTTATTATGACAAAATTATTTCTTTCAAAATATAATTAACTAGCGGACCCGACGAACTTCACCTCGCCTAAAATGACACCTGTCGGAGTGCACAAAGTCTAAGTAAACGTATAACGCCATCTATTGGATTTTGGCTGAGAACATTATATTTTTTCATTTGAAAAGCCATTAAGGTATAATTTCGCACAAAATTTCATACAAAAACTTTATTTTCGATTTTTTCAATTTTCCGACTTTTCGAGAGGGATTTACCAAAATTTTCTTCGGTTAAAACCTTCTCCTCAAAAATACGAACAACTGACAAAAAATTTTACAGAAATCGGCCAATTTTTATACTAAATATAAGATAAGATTCTCATTGATTGCTTTCTATGACTGAAATTGAAATACGCCTGCAAACTTCGTTCGAATTCAGCCGTATCTATAGGCCAGGATCGGTAATACTGTAGGGTTAACGGCGAGTGTACAGTTTTAGAATGTTAGTAAAATCTAAAATCAGAGCGTGATTTAAGGTCGTGGTGTAAAACAACATATAACAGATTGAGAAAAGCTTCAAGTCAGCGAAAAAAATATGAAAAACTAGTAAAGAAAAGAAAACTTGACAGTATGAAGGACGCCAAATTGTCTTGTATGGATGTGTTTATTGTAACCCAGCGAAAGTTTAAGCTGAATTATATGTTTAATACAGATAACAAGGTAATGCACAGTGGTTTATTTTGATAAAAAAATGGTAATAAATATAAAACGAAGTACAACGAACGAACAGAATGTTGGTTGACCAACAATTAATGATTGTTTGCGCCCTACTCTTGTCTTTAGTGTAATTATTATTTGTCAATCATTTTGTTTTAAACTAATTTCTAAATTATGTTTAGGCATGATTTTTTTTTATTTTGATAAAGAAATTTAATTGCGGTAATGAATGAATAAACTTATAAAGGATATTTTTGCTGACAGTAGCCGAATATATTTATAGAAAAAAAAATACATTTTACATTTTCTATTTACAGAAATTTTTCTATAAAATATCTTTTATACATTTTCTTGTTTTATAAATTTTTAAAAAAATCGCTGTGCTTAGAAAGCATTCAGTTTTTTTTCAGTTTACGCTGGGATATTTTACAGTCTACATATCCTATAATATGCAGTTCACCTACACACATATTTGTGTATGTATCTATGTAATTGTGGCTGGAGAATGATAAGCATTTAGAGAAAGGAAATTCAATTGTGAAAACTAACTGCAATTTTTAACAGCAAAGTCAAAACAAAAATTGAAAAAAAAATTAAAAATAATAAACAAGGTACATTTACACAAACAAGGAGCAAAGATGTACAAAAAGTTAAGACTTTTGTAGCCAAGTTTTGTGGCGGCAAAATAGAAAAATATGTGAACAAAAAAAACTTAAAAAAAGTCGTGAAGGTAAACACATGTGGAATTTAAAAAAAAGGGAAAATATCACAATAAAATAAAAAATTATAATCGAACTAAAACTATTAAAGAAATATATTTATAATAAGTTTATTAGAAATGTGTACTATGGCCTGTATTAAGAACTTTAAAGACATGAACAAAATTATATCCATAGAGGTGAAACAAATACAAAAAAAGCAATTAAATCGAGATAATTATTTTTTAAAACTTTTTTAGTTTTGTTTCTATGCTAAAAATGTTTATAAACGTATAATACCTTCACTTAAATCTTTACCAACCCTCGCACAGAGCATATATGTATATATGTTATGTACTTTTAATATATTTAGATTTAATTATAGTTCATGTAAAGGGCTGAGCAAAATTATCTTTTAACAGAACAAACATAACAAAAGATGCCTCTCAATAAAACAAATCAATCATCACTTGAAAAGTTTGTATCTATCGTATTGTTAGTGTTTATGTTTTCAAACAAAGTTGAATATCAGAACATAACACGATAATGAAACGCAGAAAAGGTAGATCATAATATCGAGTACAAAAGAATACATAAAAAAAATTTCAGTACATGAGAACTCATCTCAATCATTTAAACATGGTTTAAAAGTTCTATTTCAGTGACATAAGTGACAAAATACTACTACGGGATCACCCATATCTTGAGAAATCAAAACAGATTTTGAAACTGAGTAGGCCAACACTTATTACACTTAGGGCCATTTTTACAACTTGCCTTAGTTAATGGTAAGTTTTGTCTGCCCGTAAATAGCCTTGCATTATTAAAACTTTTACTTTTTATTGCTATTATTAACAATAATAATAATTTATTGGATAAATTAATTATTATAAAATATTAAATAAAGGTTTTATAATACAAAGCTATTTATTGCTCTGAAAAAATCATGTCTTTAACTAACGGCAAGTTGTAATAATGAATCTTAGTGTAATAACAGGTCACACAAGGATGACGACACATCTAGCTCGTATGGGACTGTTGGATGTAGAGCATGAGAAGGGCTGAGACTTTGGACCACTTCCTTTGTCAGTATCCTAAGGATTTAAAATTGGAAATCCCTAAGGAATTGCATTACACTGACTGGGTTCTTAACTTAATCGAATTATAAGCTGAGGTTGCAGTTATAATTCTGTAGAGAAATTTTTGTTACTTAAGAGCGCAAAATATGTCAGTTGGGCCTACGTGTAAACTTGTCATGGTTTTTTAGTCTAAATACTGCTTTTCAATTGAATTAAAAATTTTCAGTTAATGTTAAATTTAAGGTTTAAATCATTAACATGAAAAAATAACATTTGACAGTTAAGCTTTAAAAATAATGATATGATTCTCATTATCTAATTTCATTAAATTGTAACATACAAATTAAATTTAAATTGAACTGAATACGACACCGTTGGAGTGCTGATGATAATAATAATTTATGAAACTGAACACAAGTCAGAATAATAGATTTACATTAGAGTAAACCACAATAAAATAAAGTTTTGCTGTGTAAGGTTTTTGTTAATGTTGACAGAAAAAATGGATTTTATTAGAAGTGCGTGTAAGTAGATTTTTTTTTGTGTAAATTTCAAATGAATTTTCTTATCTATTTAAATTAAAATGTATTTTTGACGGTTGTGAAATGACTATCCATTTGCCTTACCAGTTGATTATACGTATGTATGTATATATGTAGACTCTGACAACATAATATTATTAAGTAAAATTCTTATCTTTAAGTTGCATTCTCCACTATTAAATATATAGTCTACTGCATTTTATACGTATTATTTTGTCTAGCCTCTAAAACAATGCTTATTATAATGGGATAAATATTAATTACAAACAATTAAGTAACTTTTCTACTACTGTAATTTATTTAAGTATTAAAGTATTTGTTTTTTACTTTATTATCTTCAATGACCAGACAATTTAAAACTTTTTTTGTTTAAAATAGTTACCTTAATTATTAATAGTTTAGAGTTCATAATTTGATAATGGAGATTATGCTCATTGTGCCGTGTCCTTTACGTTTAATAATTGACTAAAATAGTATAAGAATGTAAGATAGCAAAGTCCTAATACTTTCAAGTAATTATTTTTGTTCTGTGTATAACGATGACAAGTATATTCAATAATAAGGAAATCTCTTCAAGGACATAAAAGTATTTTAATATTAAAAATATAATTCAAAATATGATTACTTTAAAGATTAAGCATCGATGGGGTAATAAACCCATACAAAAATTTTATTTTATTGGCTTCAGCCCTAAAATTGCATTATTTATCTTTATTGCAAATAAAACATTAATGCATTTTCTTACATTTATAACCCTTACCTCAACCAAAGTATTTAAATAAATAGCTGATATCTCAGACAAAATGTTTCGTTTACAACTTGGCCAATAAATTTTTTTTACGAATTACAATAAAAAATGAAATTCTACTATAAACAGACATACAAAATTATTTAATATTCGCATATAAATTTCTATCATAATTTTAAATAGAGTTTCTAAATACCCCAGGGCCCTTTTCAAATAATGAACTCTTCTTAACCACTAAATGCTGTTGTTTTTTTTTTCATAGACAATTTTTCTCTTTTTTGTTGATGCCTTATGTCTATGGAAATAAATGGAAAACATCTTAACACATGCTTGGAAATTGGCCAAACTGTCAATTCAATTGAGAGTAGAGTAGAGCAATATTTAGCAATAACAACATATTGTTGAGAAAAAAAATCTATAGACAAGAAGTTTGTTAAATATAAAAGAAACCCATCAATGTCCATTTTTATTTAGATGTTGCATATATACTAGTGTAAATACCTAAATAAAATGTGTTGTATATTTTAAGGGTTTTGATGTTTGAACATTATCTTGCTTAAATATTACATGGTTCTTCGCTATGGTGTAACACTGAATGGGTTGCTCGTGAAAGGAGATAAAAAAGGGTGTGCGATTTGAAGGTAAATTGTTCAAGTATTAAAATTGGTAATAAAAGTTAAAAAAAATACTTAAGAATAAAAGCTTTGCATATGTATGAGTTTTTGGCAAGCTATCAAGGGGTATATAGGGGAACATTGTCGATTCTAAAACATTTGAATATTCCGTTAATTTATTTATGTTGTATTTTCATAAACAGACTAACGCTTCTAAATTGTGTAAAATTCATTTTAAAAATCTGTAAATGCTACAGGGTACTTCTTTTTAAGTACTTTTTATTTTTGTAATAAAAATAAGGAAAACAGTTATTTCGTTAAGAGTTTTAAGGCGGCTTTTCGTTTAAAAATAACTGTTATTAAGAACCGTGAGAAATGCAACTACAATATGACGTCTGAGTCGAAAATTATTAAAAAGAGAAATGTAGATGACAACAAATGGCGGCGCATTATTCAAATACCTAAGAGGGCGTGGCACAACCTTAATGATAGCAATAAAAATGAACTAGTGAACGTTATCGACAACCGCGGGAAACATAGAACAATGAGTTTTAATTATTAGATGGTTCAATACCATACAGTGAGCAAAGTAATCGATATACCAATGAATATACTTTGGAAAATCGTTATTGTTTAACATGTTTTAGTTAATTGACTGCTAATATTGTGCGATTTTATATTTAAAATTATTTTTTCAGATTCTACACAAAGTCATTGGTTTATGTGAATAAACCAGCGACTTTGGTTGAGTTCGAAAAACATTTTGCGGACTTTTTCAAAGATATCTTGCGAAATGCTGGAAAATGCCATTTATTTTTGGACTTTTATGAAGCGCTTATTTGGAGCCCGCCACGGCGCTCAGATGTCTTAAATCATTTTCAAGCACAAATAGCAAAAAGTTATAATATTAATGTACGAATTAAGGAGTTTAGTAGCCTGAAAAGTAGAGACATTTGGGAACATATGCAGATTATGGAAACTCTGATTTGAGAGGCCGTTGCAAATGTCGGGGATACTATTCCACGAACTTAAATTTTTGTCATACATTTAAATGTCAAGATGTTTGACTGGACTATTTTGACTCATGTTGACCTAAGTCAAGTGCACTGAGGGTTTAAAACCATCGAGTTGCAATACTGGTGCTCATATATTTGGGACAGATTTTTTAAGGGCCCTACCTAAGGGTTAAAATTATTCGATATGTGAGGCTGAAATTTAAACCATATGTATTATCAGTGGCTATAAATCTTTAAGGAAGAAGGCCATTATTTAAGTCGTATCAGATAGCCAAGCAGCTTTAAAAGCCTTTATTGCTTATGATGTGAATTCGACACTGGTATTGGTATGTAATAACGTCCTCAACTATCTTGGCAAGTACAACAAGCTTACTCGGCTTTAGACTCGAAGTCATAAGAGATATGCTACCCATCGAAAATTCTAAGGTGGATCTACTTATTGCACTGAAGTATTTTGGTAGTATACCTTTGGGATATACTCGAGGTGAACTGTTCGCCCTCTTGAATGATGAGTTTGCTTCTAAAAGGTTTCTGTGCTTGCTTAAGATCTAAGCAAAGGGAAGTTTTTCCCTGTATTGGAAGGATCTGATAATATTATCTGTTTCCTTAAATAAAAAGGATCTGAGAATGCTATTTGGTATCCTAAGTGATTATTGCAACCGCATATATTATTTAAGTAAAATCGTTAGATCGGTGATTTGTTGGTTTAGCGACATGGACAACGAAACCACAGAGCATGTTCTCGGCAATTTCATGGCACTCTGCACTAAGAGATTATGTTTTATAGAATATGGACTTATCACATTTACGTGAATTTGAATTTCAAGAGTATTGGGGTTTATTGAAAGCCTTAGCTTATTTGCAACCTTATGGCTGCACAAAATAATTATGTTTGGTACCTACATTACATTCTCAATATTAAAAATGTCCAAATTGGATATGAAGCATGTTGTATGTATATTAATTCAAAGTTGAGCAGCTTTTAAGAATTACTCTATATTTGGGCGATTTTCCCCAAATAGAACAAAAAACACTTTAATGTTTCCCCTCTACCATTTAAGCCTCCAAATTGTTCCACAGTTATATTAGAAAAGAAAAGGGGAAGCTTTGAAAGATTTAAAAAATACTAGTGTTTAAGTAGGAATAAAATGAAGGTACATGAATCAATACCAACAAATCAATGCTTCATCTCAAGAGGAGTTTTTGTAGCAAGCAATGTAGTGCAAATAAAAAAAGGGAATGTGGCCCTAAAAACATCTTTTTAAATTTAAAACAAAACACTAAAAATAAGACTAAAATATGTAATTAAATTTTAGAAACAAATTATTAATTGACTGTATAATTATATATTAAAAAAAATGGTTCGAAAATCATAGGCAACTTCCCATTGTACGATTTTCTATGATGTGTATTGTAAGCTTTGCGAGTCAATTATTGTAAAAATGTAAAGGGTTGCTTTGCTAATGAGGATGAGTTTTGTTTCTTTATATTCTTATAGTACATACTTTATGTTGCTTATTTTCAAATATTTACACGTTGTAGATGAGTATTTTTTTTTTTTTTTTTGTTTAAAAACCTTTGCATGTTTTGAAAGTAAGTACTTCATTAGAATGATGGGCTCACTCAATGCCTGAGATGCATAAAAGTATGTATACAAAGAATAAAGAGCAAAAATTTATGCTGTAAATAGAGGTCATGACTTGCAGTTCAATTGTAAGAAAATTGTTAACTTCAAATTCTTGCCCTAACACTTGAGTGTGTGTGTGTGTATGGTTTAAATATTGAATTGCTTGCTATTAAACAGATCTTTGGTTGTTGTGTGGCAACAAATATTATTTCGTGTTCAAGTGATAGATTAGGCATAGTATTTATACATATTTATATTGGATTGCTATTGAGATAGACCAAGGGTTGATAAACAGGAACATTTAAGTTAGCCTAAAGGTATGCTTTATTATGTGCTTCAATAAGGAGCACGATTATGGTTGAATTTATTAAACGCTTTAGATAAGTGTTATTTTAGACCAAAATAAATGTACCTATAGCAAATATATTTATAAATTTGGTAAAAAAATATGTTTTATGTTTTCAACAATAATATTTTTGTAAATTTTTTGTTAGAAAAACTTTTTCTTTAGAATTCAAACTATAAAATTTTTAACACGAATATTAATGTTTATTTGTTCTTCTAAGCTAAATACATACTGTTGTGTATTTTTCGTGCGTATAAAAAAAGTTTTTTGAAACCACTAGGTATTTATATCTACATATGTACGTATGTATGTATGTGAGTTTAATGTGGAACATACATACATACGTATATACTATGTCTGTATACACGTATATATAATTTACATTCATTCGCACAACATGGACGTGTTCAGCTCTGCTTCTGCAATTTTTAAATGTACCAACAGAATACAATTAAATATTTTGCAAGAGCTTAAAGGTATAAATTCATAGCAAAAAGGTAAATATAATATAGACAGACTAAAGCAAGACAGTTAAGAACAGTTTTTTCCAATCTTTTTCGACCGATCTTAACAAAAAATATATAATATAAAAGATATTTTCTGAAAGCAGTGCAGTATCTCATTCTTGGAAGCCATAGGCGTTAATACATTATACTGTACCACAAAAACTGAACAAAACAGCTTGTGTATGTGCTAAACTAATAAACTTCTAATAAAGTTCTAGTCACCTCTATTGCTCAAAAAAAAATAATCAAAAAATTCATCTGAACAGTGAGTCCATCAGATATTTACGAGTAAGGAAAGAATTCTATATAAAACAAATATTAAAAGTTTTCAATACACAGTTTATTAAAGTTTAAAAAAAAATGTGTTTGTGAAGAGATAATTCTTTTCAAATTTTTCAAATTTTTTACTAGAAAAATTATCTAGCAGAAGAGATTTAATAAAAATGTTTATGAAAAATAAATGTTTATTAAATAAATTTAATATTTATTTCACTAACTAAAACTCTCTACAATTTAAAAATCTATTAAATATTAATTTTCTCTATAGAGGTGGAAAAAATATAAGATTTATCAAACATTCTCTAAAGAAAAAAATTTAATCGAAATTTCGATAAATATATATTCGACCATGCGAATCTGATAAAACCTTTCACGATTATGTACATTGGTATAATGACTACATCGTAGCTTAGCTTACATTTAATATTTCATGTTCTACCACATTTTCTTCATTATTTCCGATGCAATATTTATATTTGAATTTTACATTGTCAACTGTATTCCACTAGCCAAGCCCTTTCATTTGATACCCATATTGATGGGGTTAAGAAAAAAATTATCTGCCATTTTATTTAAGACGCCATTTTGAATTTACTTTTTCATAGTTTACTGTATTCTAATTTATATGAAATACGTATATAAGTTTATTATTTTTTATAATTATTTTCACCGCTTAAAATCATCCAGGATTCGAAACTAGGTTCGCTCTAACCAGTACCATGTTTGTATGAATGTGTTATGAAAAAACCAGGTAGTCTTGGTTTTTTCCCTCATATCTCAGTTGTTTATGAATCGATTTTTCTGATTTGCTTCCAAACATTTTCGATATTTTGATAATACTTACGGAGCTGAACGATGTCGAGGACTTAAAAAACTGATTTCAACATACATACGGACAGTCGGACAGAAAATTTGCAAAAATGAATGAAATATTTACTTGGAGGGATAAATGATTTCGTGCCATTTACTTTTAAGAGATTATTTTAAGTAAATGATGTCCACGTCTATGCCGTAAGATTGTCCATTCGAAAGCTTTAGTATACTTCTTTCAGCATCTCGGACGGTATCTCAACATTGACATCATTGTCACCATCAATAACTGAACTCAATTAAAATTAAATGGCTTATTGGTAGAAACTCTAAAGTATCGACTGAAAATAAACTCCTTATATACACTCAAATTTTAAAACCACTTTGGACTTATGAAATCCAAATGTTGAGATGTGCTACTAAGAAACAAATAGAAATTATTCAACGCATCCAAAACAAAATTCTAAAAAACATAGTGAATCCACCTTGGTACATCAGAATTGAGGATCTACATAGGGACCTCGGAGTAGTGAAAGTTACGGAAGTGATAAAACTGTTTTTTGCAACTAAGCATGTAAACAGAATGCAGTCTCACATAAACCCAGAAGCTTCTATCTTAAGCAACGACAAAATCTACACAAGAAGACTACAGAGAACTAAGCCACATGATTTAGCGGCAGATATTGCTTAACTTCAATGAGACAGAAAAAAGTTACTTGTTGGTCATATAGACTAGGTGTAATAAAATGAAATATTTATTTCAACAAAGAAAAAAAAACCATCAATGAATGTATTGTGGTATATGTAGCTGGTTTTTCTCTGCACACAAGAGACTTCACGTATTCGCAAAAAAAATTATATAGTGGGGTCAGATTGCAAGTTTTTGGTGATTAATTGCTTAGCAAACTCGCCTCTTAATAGGTACATGGTATTTCGTGCCGTGTGAGATGTTAAGACTACATGTCAACTTATCTAATTCTTTCATTTTAGGGAAAGAAAGTCGGTAGTTATTGCAAAGCGCCTTGTTTTATCTTGACTGTAACGTTGTGATTTTCATCGTTTTTTTTTTTAGAAATACGATACAGCAGCAATATTTTCTTCAATACTCCCTCTTCTTATACTGGTAAAGGCTATAATACACGGCATGTTTTTATACCCTTCACCTGTGGTGCACAAGGGTATATATAGCTTTGTCATTCCGTTTGTAATTTCTACAATTTTCATTTCCGACCCCATAAAGTATAAATTTTCTGAAAGCTTATGAATAGAGGAGTCGATTAAGCCCTGACCGTCTGTCCGTCTGTCCGTCTGTCCGTATATCCGTCTGTCCGTCTGCCCGTCTGTCCGTGTGTTGGTTGAAATCAACTTTTAGAAAAAACTATATGTTCCTCAGATCTGTATATGGTATCAATCTCTTGGAAATATCCAGGAATGAATCGCTATTGAAATTCAGCACAATCGCCCAATAACTTTCTGAGATATAAGCAAAAAAACAACGACCACCTCGTTTTTTTTCACAATTACAACAACAACATACATACATACATACATGTAAAAAACATACCAAACAAAAAAATTACAAAAAAAAAATATTAAAAATAAGAAAAAAATAATAAAAAAACAACAAAAAAAAAAAAATTAAAAAAAAATTTTTTTAAAATTTTTCTAAAAAATTTTTTAAAAAAATTTAAAAAAAATATAAAAAAAATAATAAAATATAAATAATATATTAAATAAAATGAAATAAAATTTTTTTGGCTCAGCTGGGATTCGATGCCACATTTATTCTAATGTGTACGTATGCACGTATTTTATATGGGATGAATGGTGATACAAACAATTGTTATTGCATGACTACACGTTGTGAAGGGTGTATAAGATTCGGCACGGCCGAATATAGCACTGTTACTTGTTTACATCTGAATTTAAAAATTGTGAGACATATGTAAATCTACATGTCTGTCAAAATTGTACTTTTACAGGCAACAGTCGCTGACTGCTTTGCAGCAGCAGAGATTTCTGCCAACGGCTGATGTCGCATGTTTTGACAGAAGAAAATATAGTGCGCTCTAATTGAAATCTTGTCAGTTGTCTCAACACGTTTTTTTTTTACAGAAGTAATGTTTTAAAGGTAACACACGACATGTTCGTATTAGCAGTGGAGACTTTGACAAGTCAGATGTAAGATATATGGCCCATACCTAAACAAGAGCGTTGAGCGTCAAGCGTTGCAATTTTGCATGTATTTTGTTATTGTAACAAAAACAAAACACATGTAAAACTCCATCGCTTGACGCTCAACGCTCTTGTTTAGGTATGGGGGTATGCCGTGTATTGGCTCCTTAAAGAAGTAAAGTGAAACTGATAAAAAATTTGTTCACAACCTGTTCAGTGGATCGATTACGAAACACATTTCTCACTTAGTACGACTTTTGATTATAAAGTTTAAGGGCCGTATTCATAAAAAATATTTTAGGTTTACTAAAGGCTTATTTGACAGATGTTGTAGAGAAATTTGTCAAATAAGCCTTCAATAAACCTAAAATATTTTTTATGAATAAGGCCCTAATGCTTTAAAAGCGTTGTTCGTTTCTTAGTATATTCATGGTGAAGTAACAAACCCTTCTTATCAGTTTTAACATTGCCACATGCCACGAATCTTATTTCTTTACACTGAAAATCCAAATAACAAAAAATTACCTTTTATAGAGACTTTATTAAAGATTGTTTTATTATTATGATTATAAATTTAAATTTATTAATAAAATTTTTAAATAAATGAAAATATTTTTTTAAAAAATTAATTAAAAATTTTCTAAAAAAAATTCTCTATAAAAGACTAAATAATTCTGTATAAAAATATTATCGTACATAAAAAAGTAAATTAGGTAGAATATGGTTTTATATAAATATCGATTGATCTACTGAAAACCTGCTACATACGAGAGTTTAATAATCACCTGATTTTTTTAATCCTTAACATCTCTGTTATTAAGGTAATAAATATCCCCAAATATATTGAGATTAGTTTTTGTGTCTGTAGGTATAAAAACTATAAGTGTGTATGTGTTTTTTGAAACAAAATTTTGTTCGGTTAACCACATTAGGAATGATGAATTTTTCACAAACTATCTTGAATGTTTGTGAGGTTTAAATGAACATGCATGTTTTTGTTTGTACTGGGATACATATTCATATTGGTCCTAAATAGCAGTTGTATTATTGAGAAACAAAAGTAGTTAGTACTCATAGATGAGTTAATAGAAAGCAGTTACGTTTTTAAGTTTTTAAAAATAAAACTTTATTTGGAAAAAATAAATATGAAGTTTTTACTATTGGGATAATATATTTGGGAAACTAAAAACAAAAAACAGAAAAAAATAACTTTAATAACAAAACAATATGTGGTGCGTGCTAAAGTAAAACAAAAATAAAATAATAATGGTGGTTATTTAAGTTTTAAGATGAGAAATATTTTTTTTGACATCGAACGGTAGTGATCCCAAAATTAAGAAATATATTTAGGTAAATGCCTTCGATAATTTTTATTTATATCAAAAGTTGTTTCATTTATTAAGCTTGAGATCATTTTTTTTATTAAAATAATTTTATTTCATTCCAATATTTAACTACCACATTGGGTAGCTCTTTCAGGGAAAGTACAAACAATTTTCAATAAACAACATAAAATTTGTTTAAAGAATTAAATTACATATTTAAATTATTAAATTATTTAAGAAATATATGTATGTAAGTGTTTTCAAATAATATAATAAAATATTTGTTTAAAAAATTATGACAGTGTTTAAAGTACTAGGAAAATGGTGTTTGAAAAATTTTTACATATTTTTTTTAATTTAAAATAAAATTTGTTTCTCCCTTGGCAATTACGTTCGTAATACGAATATATGTCTCCTCAGCTCTTAGTCTTATTTATCAACTTTGAAAACTGCTATAAAATTTATTTACACAACCTGTTCAACAGTCTGTGTATCTTGACAACAAGCATAATTGTATGTATAAAAGTAATCCCAAAACAGTTGCTAACACCTGATCTAGGTTGTAATGATGAAACAACTGCATACAGTGTCTAAAATTAAGACTCTTAATGCATACAATGCAAGTCCTATGCAATGCAAATAAATATTTTAAAATATATAAGGGATCTTCCTACAGGCAGCACTTAGAATATCAAAACTATATGCCAACTAGTGAAACTAGTTGTCTAATTGTAAAAATTCGATTCTTATTTATTAAATATTTCAGCAGATATAAATTGGTCTTCATTTTGAAATTACTAACAAAATGTGAACAATAAAATAAAACAACAAGTAACAGTGCTATATTCGGCCGTGCCGAATCTTATATACCCTTCACAACGTGTAGTCATGCTATAACAATTGTTTGTATCACCATTCATCCCATATAAAATACGTGCATATGTATATACTGGTTAGAATATATGTGGCATCGAATCCCAGCTGAGCCAAAAAAAAATTTATTTTATTTTATTTAATATATTATTTATATTTTATTATTTTTTTTATATTTTTTTTAAATTTTTTTAAAAAATTTTTTTAGAAAAATTTTTAAAAAATTTTTTAAAATTTTTTTTTAAAATTTTTTTTAAATTTTTTTTCTGTAGTTTTTTTTATTATTTTTTTCTTATTTTTAATATTTTTTTTTTTTTGTAATTTTTTTTGTTTGGTATGTTTTTTACATGTATGTATGTATGTATGTTGTTGTTGTAATTGTGAAAAAAACGAGGTGGTCGTGGTTTTTTGCTCATATCTCAGAAAGTTATGGGGCGATTGTGCTGAATTTCAATAGCGATTCATTCCTGGATATTTCCAAGAGATTGATACCATGTACAGATCTGAGGAACATATAGTTGCTTCTAAAAGTTGATTTCAACCAACACACGGACAGACGGATAGACGGACAGACGGTCAGGGCTTAATCCTCTATTCATAAGCTTTCAGAAAATATATACTTTATGGGGTCGGAAATGAAAATTGTAGAAATTACAAACGGAATGACAAAGCTATATATACCCTTGTGCACCACAGGTGAAGGGTATAAAAAAGGGAAAGCTTTGCTAAGTAAAAACAAAATTTATGTTTCAATAATATTCTTATTGTAGCAAATAAAATTTTTTTGGTGCATGTTGCAAGTCAAGCCATATTTTGCCCAACCAGAACTGCGTAAGAAATATCATTTTTTGCATTAAAATACAACCATGTAAACCTCAACCAGAAATTTTAATATTCTGTGGTATATTTTTGTCCTCCTTTTATCTTCTTTTTTTGGTTAAAAACATTAAAAAAAAACAAGTAAGAGTGCTTTATTCGGCCGTGCCGAATCTGATAATACCCTTCACCATCATGTGCATAGGTATAATTCCACATCGTAGCTCAACCTATATTTCATGTTATACGCCATTTTCCCTTATTATTTCATGTACATACATATCATTGAGTTAGTACGAAATTTACCAACATCTGTTTTTCCTGTATTCTTTTTTGCACGCCATTACCACAAGTTTTTTTCAAAGTTTACCTTAAGCTGTCTGTAAAGCAGTTTTTGCAATTATGCAGTTGTATTATATGTCACAAGTTTTTTTTTAAACAAGTTTGTATAAGTTTAACAATGTTTTTTTTTTGCCTATAACTTTACCGATTACAGCCTGCTTTGTCCAAAATTTTTCACGAATATCTCTAAAGGCATATTATATCTACAAATAGTAGCAAAGGTACCTATAAATTATTTTATCGCTGAAAAATTTTAATTTTGGTGGTAAAAATATGGGAAAAAACAGAGGCAGTCATGTTTATTTGCTCATATCTCAGAAAGTTATGGGGCGATTGTGCTGAATTTCAATAGCGATTTATTCCTGGATATTTCCAAAAGATTGATACCATACACAGATCTGAGAAACATCTGGCTGCTTCTAAAAGTTGATTAACACCAACACACGGACAGACGGGCAGACGGTCAAGACTTAATCGACTCCTCTATTCATAAGCTTTCAGAAAATATATACTTTATGGGGTCGGAAATAAAAACTGTAGAAATTGTGCTCCACAGGTGAAGGGTATAATAAAACATTTGTACACTAAAACAAGTAAGAGCGCTATATTCGGCCGTGCCGAATCTTATATACCCTTCACACCGTGTAGTCATGCAATAACAGTAGTTTGTATCACCATTCCATATGATATACGTACAAACATATAAAAACCATACATATATAAAAACATCCACATTGTAAAATTATAAATTTATGCATTTATGTTAAAAAAAAAAATAAAAAAAATTAAAAAAAAAAATTTAAAAAAAAAAAATTAAAAAAAAAATTAAAAAAAAAAATTAAAAAAAAATTAAAAAAAAAATTTAAAAAAAAAATTTTAAAAAATAATTAAAATATATATATGAAACAAAAAAAAATAAAAAAAAATATTTAAAAAAAAAATTAAAAAAAAAAATAATAATAAAAATATAAAAAATATATATTAATTAAAAAATAAAAAAAAAATTAAAAAAAAATTAAAAAAAAAATAAAAAAAAAATTTTTTTGGCTCAGCTGGGATTCAATGCCACGTTTTCTCTAACCAGTATACACGTTTGTATGTATGTATGTTGTTGTTGTAATGTTGTTTTTGTGAAAAAAAAATCGAGGTGGTCGTGGGTTTTTGCTCATATGTCAGTTGTTTATGTACCGATGTTTCTGATTTTCAATACCGATTTACCCCCGAATATTTCTGATATTTTAATACCCCACCCGAGTCCAAGCGATGTCGGGGGGCTTCAAAAAGTTGATTTCAACATACACACGGACAGACGGTCAGACGGACAGACTGACAGGGCTTAATCGACTCCCCTATTCATAAGCTTTCAGAAAATATATACTTTATGGGGTCGGAAATCAAAAATGAAGGGTATAAAAATAACGACAGTAACTGGCGGTGGTTTATTTGAAAACTATTTCCTTATGGTAATTTTTAAGTGATCAAACCCAAGGTATTCAAATATTGTGAATTTTCTTTAAAGGCACACAACTTTTTAAACTAAAAATTAAAATATTCGATTTCAAGATGCCAAATTATTTTTTTGTCGTTTTCAAATTAATTTTCGACAATAATTGGATTCTATGACATCCCTCCCTTAGGTGTATATATTTTATACCCTTCACTCAGTGAAAAAGGGTATATATAGGTTTGTCATTCCGTGTGAAATTTCTACAATTTTCATTTCCGACCCCATAAAGTATATATTTTCTGAAAGCTTATGAATAGGGGAGTCGATTAAGCTCTGTCCGTCTGACCGTATGTCCGTGTGTATGTTGAAATCAACTTTTTGAAGCCCCCCGACATCATTTGGACCCGGGTGAGGTATTTAAATATCAGAAATATTCGGGAGTAGATCGCTATTGAAAATCAGAAACATCGGTACATAAACAACTGAGATATGAGCAAAAACCCACGACCACCTCGATTTTTTTTCACAAAAACAACATTACAACAACAACATACATACATACAAAGATAGTATACTGGTTAGAGAAAACGTGGCATCGAATCCCAGCTGAGCCAAAAAAAATTTTTTTTTTAAATTTTTTTTTTATTTTTTATTTAATATATTATTTATATTTTTATTATTATTTATTTATTTTTTTTTATTTTTTTTAATATTTTTTTTTTTTTATTTTTTATTTAATATATAATTTATATTTTTATTATTATTTTTAAAAAAATTTTTTTTTTTTAATTTTTTTTTTACATACATACTTAAATTTATAATTTTACAATGGGACGTTTTTATATATGTATGTTTTTTATATGTATGTACGTATTTCATATGGGATGAATGGTGATACAAACTACTGTTATTGCATGACTACACGTTGTGAAGGGTATATAATATTCGGCACGGCCGAATATAGCGCTCTTACTTGTTTAAGTTAAGTTATAGGCATTATAGGCATCTAAGACTTACTTTTTAGTGTACGAACTTTCGATCCCTGATATCCTCTTTTGATAGAACATTATTGATAAATTAGCTTTACAAAGAAACAAACATTTTCCTTTTTGAGATAATTTTTTTTTATATACAGTGAAACAAAAAAGTTTTCCTTCAGCTAACTTTTATATTACAAAATGTTTCTTATGTAATGCTTATTATATATTAAATAATGAAGAATTAAAAAAAATTATAACTGATTTGATTAAAAGAAATATGTTGACATTATGCAATCTTAATAAAACATAAGGTGTACTTAAACTTTTTTTGGCATATTTTTAAATTCTATTTTCTAGACCGTTTAATATTTAATTTATCCATAACATTTTTAATAATATCGGCCAAATGACAACAGCTTCTATAGCTATGTGATGTGATTATTGTCATCATTAAGCATCAACGTCAAGAGATGTTTTTAGTCTCTCTCACTCTGCTCAAAGTAGGAACACCAACAGCAACGTATAGAGCAATAATAATAATAATATAGAAGACAATAGCAATAATATTAATGTCATCAACTATTCACCACAATCTGCAACAAACAGACAAAGCACACACTTACACTAACATATCAACAGTATCATATGCCACTATTCCTATTATCCTTATACCGTGTATAGCTACAACCAAGACAATTTTAAGTTTTAAGTCATATCAAGGCTTCTTCTTATATAAGTTTGATCATCAAAGATACTATACGTACATTTAAATGCACAGAAAAATTATATTTATGTTCACATAAAAACGTATAAAAATGTCACCAATGAAATGAAGAAAATGTATGTATGAGATGAACCAGTAAATAACTGCGAGTTTGTCTACGTGTGTTATGTTGAGCTAAATGATGTGGACACATTTTATGGTGAAAATAATAAAAAGAGAGAATATAAAAAAGTGAGAATCAGCATACTGGAATACAATTTAACGAAGTAGTTAAAATGTCGGTCATATAAATTAAACCATGTGGGTGAAAGTGAAATATCTGTGTTAAAGGTTGAAGTATTGATAGTTTTTGAAACCAAATTATATAAATTTTTTTGTTAATAATTTGCGTTTAAAGGATCATTGTAGAAATTTTTAATTAATTCGTCTTAAACTTCTATATTTTTTTTCTTTCGACTAATTTTAGAAATTTTTAAGGCAGTTTTTGATAAAGTTCCATCAAAATATTTAAATAAATCTAGTATTGTTACTGGTCAAACTGGTCAAAATTAAAAATAAAAATGAAAAAATTATAAAAATTGTTATTCAACAACCTGTTGTTTTGTTGCTATCTGACTAATGACTAGAGCAGCACAAAACTTAAGAACTAAGAAAAAGGAATGCTGAAGGTCCTCGTTGTGGTAAGAAAGTTAAGGTTGGGTTAGCTTTAAAAGATGGGGTTTAAAAGGCTCATGTCAGGTAAACATGTTGCCCAATTAGCACGTTGTGCGCTCTAAGGGAACGAAAAATTCCTCTACAGAACCAAAATCTCAAGCCCAGCTAATATCTCGACTAGCTCCGTTCCTTCAATGTAATTTCTTAGAAATTTTTAATTCAAATTGCTTAAAGGCGTATTAGACACGCATACTTGTCTTAAGACATGTACGATGGCATACTGCATTCTGTTTAATGAAGTATGCCGTCAGCGTTCGACAGTGTAATAGCTAAACCCAAAGTATGCCATACACATGTCTTAAGACAAGTATGCGTGTCTAATAGGATTTTAAGGCATACCAAATTTGTTAAAGTGTTCACGTTAAAGTACACCTGACGTCTAACGTATTGACATTGACAAATATCCCTTTCTTCGCATACTTTACATGTCATTTCATTCGACAGTTCCATGCTAGCAAGATGAGTTAACATATTTGTGTGACCTGTTTTTATACACAGTAATCTTCTAAGTGTTGATCTACTCAGTTTGAGGAGCTCCTTTGTTACCTTAACGATAACAGTATTTTGCTATTTTTTGACGCGATCTTCCATCGTCCAAACTTTAGATTCATTTTTAAATATCTGAAACGCTTTAGAATTCAAAATTGACCCCACTTTTAATAAACTGTCGACTTCTTCGTTTTCGATTATGCCATGATGGCCTGGTATTCATATTATATCTAGACTAGTTTACATATTAATTACCGAATTCAATTAGCTAAAAACCAGGGAGTTAAATATATGATATTTACATCCAACACTTAATTACCAATTAAAAAGTGCTGATGATGAAACCGTAGATGGTCTCCAAAATGTTGTTGAAATTTCAATTTTTGTTTCAGTTCCATAATTTAAGAAAATTAAAAAAAATCCATTTCTTTAGAGTTAATATTTAAAAAAAAAATTTTTAATTATAATGTTTATAGTATTTTCTTTTAATTATCTTTTTTTTAGAAAATTTTTGATCACTTTTCTTTTAACAGAATATTTCTGCTAAATTTTGGATACATTTTTCGCTTTCATAAGTTTTGTCTAAAATTTGTCGTGAAAATGTGTAAAATTTATTACTAAATCATCTAAAATTTAAAAAAGTTGAAAAATCATAAAACAAGCTTTAAAATACCCTCATGGGTTAATGTTCGAAATTAAATATGCTTAAGTTTTTATATGAAAGGACATGTCGGAAATTTATTAAACCATTTGCAGTGATTGTAAATGTATTATGACGCGATTTTCTTTTGAATAAGAGTTAAATGTAAAAATTACCTAAATTAAATATTTTGACAGGTTTGAAATTGTTGTTTACATTTTAAAGACAAAAAATTAAAGAGGAATTAAAATCGTTTATTTATTTTGAGTATTTTTTTTCTGTTTAAGGACAGCGTTTTGAAAAAGCTGCTTTAAAAAGTCACTTAAATAAAACAAATTTCATTGAGTAGGCTTTGAAATAAATGTAAAAAATTTCATATATTAATCTTTCTTATTAGAAGTTTTTGTTTGATTTTAAATGTTAGTTAATTGGAAGTTCGAAAGAACATTAAAAAATTTTTGCAAACCACTCCCAGTGAATGGACCGAAAATGGCTTTTTAGATTTCTAAAAATGTTTAAGAAAGACTTGGTGATTACAAGAATGGCAGGTTCCCCCAGAAAAAAATGGCATTTTTGAATAAGGCAAGTCGAATTTATACAGGTGAGATTATCAGCCAAGCTGATAGAGACTGCTTCTGTAAACTGGATATATAAAAAATTATTGATATTTGATAGAAAATGTCACAGCAAATTCGCTGTTGCTTAAACTTGTATGAATATGCCTTGGAATAGGGCAAACAAAAGCATTGTCATGTTGAAGAGGAATCAAGAAGTACTTAAAGTGTCTCAAAAAATGGTTTTTGTAGAGTTTTTTTTTTGTACGTAAGATCACAAAGGATCTTGGTATTGGAACTTTTAAAGTAGAAAAATTTACAGTTATACATACACATGTATATGCTGTAAAAAAAAAAAGAAATCGTGCAAAAATATTAAGAACATATATTTTTTTATACCCTTCACCTGTGGTGCACAAGTATATAGCTTTGTCATTCCGTTTATAATTTCTACAATTTTCATTTCCGACCCCATAAAGTATATATTTTCTGAAAGCTTATGAATAGAGGAGTCGATTAAGCCCTGACCGTCTGTCCGTGTGTTGGTTGAAATCAACTTTTAGAAGCAACTATATGTTCCTCAGGTCTCTATATGGTACCAATCTCTTGGAAATATCCAGGAATGAATCGCTATTGAAATTCAGCACAATCGCCCCATAACTTTCTGAGACCACGAACACCTCGTTTTTTCACAATTACAACAACAACCTACATACATACTGGTTAAAGTCAACGTGGCATCGAATTCCAGCTGAGCCAAAACAATTTTATTTTATTTAATATATTATATATATTTTATTATAATTATTTTTTTTTAATTTTTTTTAAAAAATTTAAAAAAATTTTTTTTTTAATTTTTTTTATTTTTTAATGTACTTTTTTTTTGTAATTTTTTTTTTGTATTTTTTACATGTACATATGTACGTATTTTATATGAGATGAATGGTGATACAAACAATTGTTATTACATGGCTACACGTTGTGAAGGGTATATAAGATTCGGCACGGCGGAATATAGCACTGTTACTTGTTTTATTTAAGTTCTCCATCATGGACTCCAAGATGTTTCTCAAAGATTATATGTAGGTCAGAAATTCTACATTGCAGATTCATGGGTACTTAAATGCAGTTGACGAATTTAGGACAAACTATTCGGAACATCCTAAAAGAATTATTATCAATACAGCTAAAAACCTATTATAGTATCCTCTCTATAAGTGAAAAATAGAAAGAAAATCATAGATATAAAGGATGACAATAATTTTTCTAGGAAAATAATTTATAGTTTAATAGGACAATATTAAGGAAATAACCTCTACTAATCAACTTAAGATTTATAAATATTTAATTTACGTACCTATAGTGCCAGAACGATTAGAAAGATCAAAAATGAAATATATAAAATGACTCATAAAACCTACGAAACATTTGGTAAGTTATTTCGTAAGACAAAGGACAAAATTGATAATTTTGAGAGATCTAATGTGGTATATAAAATTCCATGTAAAGGTAATAGTAGTGAAACATGCAACAAAGTATATCCTTACCTTAAAAGTAAGGATAAGAAAGGCCTTTACTCAAGCCTTTTTGTACATTAGTTAGGGCTATTCAATATTAAGGTCACGATATGTAGGTACAACTCAAATTAGAATTGCATGGCATAGGCCAGACCATAAATACAGGAATAATGTTTCATTGCATTATTATTGCATTAGCATCACATTGTGTAAGTTTTAATCATAATCCAGATTTTAAAAATACAATAGTTTTAAATACAGAAAATAGTTACAGTCGTCGTTATTTATTAAAAATTCAACAAATTATTAGCCCACCAATATCACAGAGAATTAACTACAAATCAGATATACTTAGAAGAAATATCTCAGAATTATAGATATTTTGTTCAAAAAATTTAAAGCGGAATTAAAATATTTTCAAAATGTAATGAATGGATTTTAAGTAATTTATTTTTAGTGTAAAACTTTTGTATGACAAAATGTTTTTTGAAATTTGTTGGAATTTTTATTTTTAGTATATATTTAAGAAATAGAAAATATTGTAATTTTTTGTTTGACAATTTTTTGTTAATTTGTATTTCCTGAAGATGCTACACTAAGAAGTAGCGAAATATTGAAGAAAAACCAGTAAAAGTGCTTTATTCGGCCGTGTCGAATCTTGTATACCTTTCACAAGTCATGCAATAAGAATTGTATCACCAATTGTACCTCATTAGTATGAAATCCGTACATACATACATATTATCTTTATAACGACTTTATCCGCTTAAAAACATCTCATTGTAAAATTATAAATTGAGTGTGTATATATGTATTAAAAAAAAATTTTTTTTGTTTGGCTTAACTGGGCTTCATTCAGTTTGTATTGGTGTGAAAAGACGAGGTGGTCTGGGTTTCTTAATCATATCTCTGTTGTTTATACATCGATTTTTCTGATTTTCAATACCCATCTGTTCCTAAATATTTCTGATATTTTGGTAACTCACACGGGTCTTGAAAATGTCTGGGGCTTCAAAAATCAGATTTCAACATACACACAGACAGACGGACAATGCTTAATTCACTACCTTATTCATACGGTTTCAGAAAATATATACTTTATGGGGTCGGAAATAAACATTTTAGAAATTTCACACGGAATGACAAACCTATATACCCTTACACTCACTTGAAGTTTATAATAAAATATTGTTTAGTTTTGTTAATTTAAACAAAAATAAAAATGTTGCATGACCCTAAGCTCAAATAAACAAATATAAAAACTAAAAAAGAGGTCAAATAAAATAAAGAATTATATTATTGTAATTTTAACAAAATCATGGTAAAACAATATATTTTTTTTTGAAAGACTGGTTCAGAAAATTTAAAAGTTTTAAATACTTGTCCTAATAGCAGTTGTACAATCATTCCGACACTTAATGTTCTAAAGTATTATTTATAAGTTTAGCTAAACATTTCCCTCAACCCTTAATCACAAATTGTCCTTGTCATTTAGAAGTTAGCTGATAATGATTTGTGACAGCTAAAATACATTTTCCTTTCGACTTTAATAAAAGTCTATTAAACCAACAATGTTTAGTTTTACAATAAAGATTTTTTCATTGTCATTAAGTTACAAATACGTTGAACAACTTTTACCCCTTTCAAAAAAGAAAGAAAATAACTTGCCGACCAACGCTAAACTTACTCACATTTATGTTCGAACATCTTGCCTAGAGTTCTATCAAAAGTTAAACAATTGTAACAAACAGAAAGTCATTAGGCATTTACAACATTGTTACGACAATGAGTGTTACTATAAACAATTGCTGGTTTTATTCAATGTTGTCAATTTCTAGCTTTTAGTTGTTTTTTTTTTGTAATTTTAAAAATTTTATGTGCAACATTTTTGAGTCTTGAATTCAAAATCAAAATTTACTTTTGATAAAAATTTAAAATTTTACCAAATGTTTTTAAGGTAAAGAGAGAGTTAATCTAGGATAAAATAGTGATAATGCCAAACACAGTTTCCGAGTTTCTAAATAGATCGGCATGACAGGAATTTTAACATAAATAAAAAAAAAAACAATAATTTTAAAAGCTCTGCAGAGTATGCAAAATAAATCGTTTAAAATAATTTACAATCTACCTGTCTTATTACCAACTTTAACTCTTTACCGAGATATTTGTAAATAAATTTTGCCTATTTGTATAAATATCAAGTTCTGCTTTACATATTCAAGTCCTTGCGCAATATAGGATATCATACCATCCAATTTGTTCAGAAACAGTCACTTTTTAACACACGCAACCAGCAGAACCTTAGAGCGTCGAGATGCAGGCCACACACAACCACAAAGCAGCTTGTGGAATATATGGGTGTTGTTGAATACAATAGTCTGCCAGTAATTTTTAAAACCGCCAGCAGAATTTCAAATTTTAAATTAAATCTTAAAGACCATTTATTGCGAAATCTTGAAACGCTTCTACTGTAATTAGTCCTTTTCAATAAATTAAAATGTAAATAATTGTTATTTTATTTTATTTTTAAATGATTTTTTTTTAAATTTTTCTTGCCAGCTTGTCTCAACAATGCTTCTATGACGCTGAGACCAACATAATTTTGAATTTATTTGTACAAGGAATAATAATTACATTAAATAATAAATTTTTATTTTAAATAATTTTATATTTAATTGTAATTGAAACTACTTCTGAAATTTTGTAGTGTTGTCTTAAAAATAAATTTTGTTAACTACCTTTTGTTACTTTTCTTAAGACGGGAGAGTAAATCTTATTTATTGTTCATGTAAAAATGTATTCCTGCTAAAAAATAAAACAAACAAAAAAAATTGAAAAAAAAAATCTTACAAAGAAAAGCCTAAATTCTAAATTATGAACTTTTTAAACTACGCGCATTTGACAACACTGTTTATATTTTTCTTCTTCGTAATTTTTTAGTAAGAGCTAAAATGCTTTCTATTTTGTTTACATTGTACAAGTGATGTAGTAGTGTTAGAAAATGATAACTCACACGCAAACATATATGCACACAAAAGCACATGTTTATATTCGCAAAGATTTAAACAATTGATGTTAAAGCCATTGAATGAAATTCAAACTCATTTTTTTTCTAGTTTAAGTCAAAAACATGTGCAGAATTAAAATCTGTTAGAAGTTGTCAAAACGATTATCTAATTTGAGAATGTTTTATTGCTGCTGCTGTTGTTGTCGCTGTCATTTTCTAGGTCATCAGCAGATAATGTTTCAAAAGGTGAATTTATTACAAGTAAATAAATGTTTAAATTTAATTTTAAAATTAATTTCAGTTGTCAATAGTTTATCTGTTAAAAAAAAGAAAAATCACTAGCTTATGTTTTTATATGTATATATCGAAGATTTATTATTTGAAATTTAAATTAAAAATAGTAAACAATGGCGAAGATAGGCATGATAATTTCTAGAAAGAATGCTCTAGCTGTGTCAATGGTCAGTAATAAATAAAAGATCAAAAAATTTAATTTCGTTAAGATAATATTCTCCAGGAGTTAGAGTAATGCCGTCCTATGTAAAAAGTGTTCGAAATATCGAAAATAAATAAATGAAACAATTTTTCTAAAAAACAGAATTAATTTGAAATTTAGTATATTGACCTAAACAAATCAATTAAATTCTAAGTCTATTTTGTTAAAAATACACAAAAAAAATTTTCAAATTATTTTAAATCTTTCAAAAATATAAATTTCTTTGATCCTTTTTTAATAGGTTGTCCTTATTCTTTAGCCTTATGTGCTGTTTATAGAACGCGAACGCTTACTTTGAGTGGACGTTTTGCCTGTAATTTGTTATTGTAACAAAAACAAACTACACGCAAAACGTCCACTCAAAGCAAGCGTTCGCATTCTATAAACAGCTCATTAATATCATTTCTTACCCATTCGGTAGCAAAATATTTGATTAAAATAAAATTCGAACAACTTGTTTTAAATCTACACGCAAAAAAAAGCCATGGTTACGACATGATACTGTCAATCATATTATATTCTTTATAACAATGTTTGGTTATCGAAAACAAATTATAGTTGTTTTAATTAAATTTTATCATTTATTTCGTCACTACAATTTAGCAACTGTTACATACCATTACATTCCCCATATAAATTACAACTGACTATTAAATGATAAGTAAAACAACGGTATAATTACAAAGCAACCAAATTATGATATTTTTTAATCATAATTTGTTTTCAACTGTTCTTCTTCTTCTTATTAAAAAAATTCTAATTACTGAAAAGTTTGACGTGTTAAAAAAACTATATAAAAATTTTAATAAATTAAAAAAAAAAATATTAAAATAAGTGATAAAATGTTAAAATTGTATTTAAAAAAGTATTTAAAATAAATAGGATAAAAAATAAATTTTTATATAAATATACACAGGTGTATTTAAGAAGGTGATTGCAGTTGATCAGCTGATCACCAGCTGAGCTATTGTTTATAATTAACAACTGTAAAAAGTTGTTTTCTTTATGATTTGTTTGTTTACAAAAACTCAGGGTGTAAATGAATGAGTAGAACAAATTTAAAAATTTTAAAAAATTTTTCAAGTTTTTTTATTACCACAAACAAAAGTTTAAAAGTGAAAATGCTTGGGTATTGCTAGTGCAAAAATATATTTTTAATGGGAAATTGAATATTGTTTTGTATTACAAAAGACGAAGGTACCAAACGTACATGGAGCGAAGTTTGAAAAAAAAACTTAAACCAACTTCATTTATACGTGCCTACCATTATTTGCCATCAAGTATTGTAAGTAAGTACAATAAATAGGATAAAAAATAAATTTTTATAAATTTTTATGTATATTAGAGGTAAAACCAAATTAAGGCCCTATCGAAGCCGATTTCTGAAAGCCCTTTAAGATTTTTTTTTATTTTTCCAAATTTTTTTATTTTATAATTATAAAACTATTTACATTTCTTAATGTAATTATATATTTATAATTAAAATCACAATCTAAAAACTTTCTTTGTTAAGTGAAATTTTTATTTTTTTTTTAGAACTTACTGATTCCAAACTTAACTGCATTTGACGCGGAACCTTATCGGAACGATATCGAAAATCTAAAGACGCAGTACATGCTATGGATAGGACCATTTTGATATTTTCAAAAATTGTAAAAAAGTTGTGTCCCTAATATATATACACAAGGTGTATTTAAATAGGTGATTGCACTTGATCAGCTTATCATCAGCTGAGCTATTGTTTATAATTAACAAATGTCAAAAGTTGTTTTCTTTATAGTTTGTTTGTTTACAAAAACGCAAGGTGTAAATGAATGAGTAAAACACATTTAAATTTTTTTAAAGTTTTTTTTTTATTACCACAAACAAAAGTTTAAAAGTGAAAATGCTTTGTAGTGCCAAAAAAATTTTTAATGGGAAATTGAACATTGTTTTGTATTCCAAAAGACGAAGGGGCCAAACGTACATAGAGCGAAGTTTGAAAAAAAAAAAATTAAACCAACTTCACTTATACGTGCCTACCATTACTTGCCATCAAGTATTGTACGCGCAGGAGCAAAAGTTCACCTATTGCCTAATTATAACTATTGACTATTGAAAATAAAACTATTTGAATCAATAAAAAATTAATATTATATGTATTATTAAAGTTGATAATACATGTGTAGAATTTTTTAATCAATTAGCATTTTATTAATATTTTATTTTGCAAACTTAACGAAGTAATTAGGGGAAAAAAATAATTTTAAGAATCAAAAACAGAAAGAAAGCAATGTACAAGTTTTACGTCTTGATACAGTAAAGAAGTGGATCTATCCTTGACAAATATTTTTAGTAATTTAATATACTAATGCAGCTGTAGGACATCAATACCTTGATGCACTAAAGTAAATTTGCATTTAATTTTTTGAACACGCGAATATTACTTAAATACGTCTTGTATTACCAAAAACATGAAAATAATTTTAAAATTGTTTATTTTGTTAATTTATTTCACAATTTTTGTTATTTTTTTAATCACTTGTTGACACATAGAATGAGGTTTACTAAAACAAAATGCCTATAATTTTTGTATTGTTGTGTTTCTTGCAGCCGTGCGTTTACCTGTGTTAATAAACCATGTATTGTACATGTTTCTTTAAACTAGTACATAGGGCCAAAACAATTTATTTCCAATATTCGGTATCTGTATGCCAAGGCAAAAATTTTATGTTTCATTTTTAGTCATAGCATAATAATTGCACGATACTTTAATTAAACATAATAATGATAACATGCAACCATTATATGTTTGAACCACCAGATTCATACAATTCAATCATAGTATGTTGCTCTTAGATAATGATTACCACAACGATGTTTTTCTTTGTGTTTATACACATAAAAAAAATGTATGTGTACGTTGTTAAGCACATTATCGGCGGACGGCTGGATCAATTTGGGAATTTTTAATGTTAAAAAAAGAAAAAAGATTTTTGGTGAAAAAAAAAACTGCAGGAGTTTCTTGGATATTTTAAAATTGTTCGAAAAAAATATGAGCTTAACAAATGTTTTATAGATGATTTTAAAATACACCTTTTCTAAAGGTGCAACTGCCAGTTTTCTCTTAATTGTACTCTTAATCCTTATTATGAACAAGTAGCTTTCATTAAGTTGACTACAAATTTACTTTTTACATAGCGTATTTGATTTTCTTTTTATAAATATTTTGGATATTTTTTCTAATTAAATGGGACGAAAAATCTTTGACGTTATGCAAAATGGTCTTGAGTTAAAAAATTGCAGTTTGAGTTAAAGTTACTTTTTTACTCTTTCGTTTAACAAAAATAACTTAATTCTGGCTCAACTGCTTCCAATCGTAATTATTTGTTCAAAGTAATAATTCAGAAAAATTATTAATTTGTTTAGTTGTAAACAAAAAATACAGATTCTGACTTAAAACAATTTTACTTCTAGGGGAATAAATTTTTCCGAACCTAAATATGACCAAAAATTTTTTTTTTATTAAACAATAAAAAACAGACAGAAAAATAAACAATTGCTATTGCTAAAATTTAAAAATAGTCGCTAATATCAAATATATGTATGTACCTATGTATATGTAGATAGAAAACTTGGTTTTTATTGTTGCTTAACTTGGTCGATGTGTCGAAAACAGCATGATAGTTGTTTGTGTTGTTTTAAAAAAATCGAGCGGGAACAAGCTTATTTGTAACCAGAAACAATTTTGGCAATTTAGCCAACGTTAAAAAAAAAAAAAGATCAGCTGTGCTGTTACCACCACCTATAAATTGAATTCCTCAATTGAATGCCGTATGTGATATGATAAAAATGTGTTAATGCAATACATGTGTATGTATTTGTGAAATATTTATATGAATATTTAAAGTTTTTGTTGTATGAAAAGGAAAAAAAATACTGCTAAAACTATTGCAGATATTTTTTATCAATAATTGCTTTGTTTTTTAAATGAAAGTACTATTGTTTTCGTTAAAATAATTTGTATATATTTTTTTATGGTATATTATAATTTGAGCGTGGTGCCACTTAATACATCTGGCAGCTAGGTAATTGTTATAAAATAAATTTGAAGCAATTATCAAAACCTTAAAGACAATAACATAACTAATATTTATAACTGACAACTTGCAGTAAAATTGGCGCTAGTAACCAATCAGTTAACTGCGCATGTCTCTAAAAAAATATTCTCAATTACCACTACTCTATTAACTCTATATAAATTTCCCACCAAAATTTTAGTACAATAGCAAAAAGTACTAAATAAAAGGCAGTAACTAAAAAACCAACAACAATTTCGATGGGGATCTTTACACAAACACTAACAAATTAAAAGAAATTAGAAAATATGGAGCGACTAACAAAAAAATTTCAATTACTATGAAAAATATATTAAGAAGTTATTGAAAAAAATATAAAAAGAACTTGCCCAAATTTCATGATTTAATTCCTCCCACTCAGCATTTAACTCCTCATTTAATGTGGAACGACGATAAAAGGAGCTCCAATAGCCACGAATGCTCATGAAATGGCCAAAGAGTTCATGAGCCATGATCATTAATAACACAAAAAATAAAATTAATACACAAAAATATAACACAAATTAAGGGATTTAAGAACATACGAGTTAATAAAATAAATTAAAACAATTAACACGAACAAAAAGACACTAAACAAAAACACAAAAGACAAGAAACAAAAAAGTCAAAACTAAGAAATAACTAAGAAATACATATGTACTCTTTCACGGCTAATTAGAAACTAAAGCTTGGAAACGGAAATGGGGAGTGCATTAACTCTAACTGCAATTTCTCAGCTAAGCTTTTGTAAAGGA